>CM046376.1:26321484-26365078 GCA_025413485.1 Ficus microcarpa
ATCATAAGGTATGTTCACTAAGGATAAGTAACATGGTAAGAAATCACAAATAAAGTGTCGTACCGACCTCCCATAAGGTGGAGGATTTTTCATGTTAAAGTAAAGGATTCACCCTCTCGTTGATGCGGGAAGGTGTAATCACCCAATATTCACAGAGTAGTTAGGGACCTTGCAACCCTAACTATATCTGGAGACGCGCTAAATAAATGATGGTACGTACACTATGAGGCCCATAAGAAAGATAAGTAAGTTAAAAGAAATGCATAAATGGAACATAAATGGTTCACGCATATGCATATGATGATGTATGTTTTTCAAGATGTTTTAAATGTTTTGTGAGATTATGTTTGTGCTTACTGGGCGAAAGCTCATTCAGTTATATTTCATACTGTAGGTAAGAAACCCACAGCTTGAATGCTGGGCATTGTTAGAGCAGTGTGGTGGTGGACGAAGGCGGTAAGGATATCATTACGCATAGTTTCCGCAACCTATTTTTGAGTTAAGAAGTTTTGTATCTAAGTATGTATGATAAAGACAAATTATGCTTTACGGTATTTTGGAACTAAATACCTTAAGTAAACTTTTATTAAGTGGTAATGATATATTGCTAATGACAAACGCTTTTATAAGTATGTTTCAAAAAAAAAAAAAAATCCTAATTTTCAAGTAAAGTTAAGTGAAGTAAGTAAGGCGTTACGGCCCTACGTAGTAAGGGGGCGTCACAGAGTTGGTATCAGAGCGGTATCCTGCCAGCCTACTTCGTCTCGCTCCGCATCGTTCTGCAATAGTCCAAGTAAGTTAAATTATTTTCTTACGCTTAGGATTAGATTTTCGTACGCATCTTTTATCGATGGTCTCTATGGAAAGGTTGGTTGTGAGAATGACGTTGGGTTGTGCCCTAGCTCGGTGGTGGTAAACAAGTAATGTATGCCCATGATGAGGAAATTATGTATTTTTCCTAAAAACTATGATTATGAAATGAAAATTATGGTTCTGTATAAAAGATATGATTTTATGAAAGTTTGAAAATAAGAAGCTTATTTTGTTGCTTCTATACAGAACCATGCCACCAAGACGTCGAGCGGCACAAGCCCAAAACGTCGATCTTACAACTCAGCTAAACGAGCTGAGAGAGATGATGCTAGCCCAGCAATGAGAAATAGGTGGGCTTAGGGCTCAAATAGCCCAACAGAACCAAGGACCGCCTGAGGCTAGGGTACCACCGGCACCTGAAGAGCAACCAGCGGTACCGGAATTCCCCGAGGAGGAACTAGTGATTCCGGAACACCGTGAGGCCCCAGAAGCACCAATGGCGCCGGTAGCTGCTCCGCCAGCCCCTCGTGTTCGGACCCCGACAGAGCTGTATCATGAATTTCGGCGCATGAAGGCACCAGAATTCGAGGGATCAACGGACCCGATCGAGGCCGACAACTAGCTCATCGACCTTCAAGTTTCCCTGAACTTCTTAGGGCTCGATGATAGAGAGAGAGTCCTTTGCGTGTCCTTTATGTTGTAGAAAGACGCCCGGTTATGGTGGGAAACGATTCAAATCAGACGGGACGTCAACCAGATGACATGGGACGACTTTGTTGAGGAGTTTCGTGAGAAATACTTCAACACGGAAGTCATGGAAACTCAGCAAGACGAATTCACCAATTTCCGTTAGGGAAATCTGTCCGTGACCGAAGTCGTGAGAAAGTTTGAACAGCTCACCCGTCTCTGCCCTCAACTCATCAGTTCCGAGAGGGACAAAGTGAGAAAAATGATGAGAATGTTTCGGCCGGACTTAGCCGTGATTATCAGCAGTGGCCCCACACACCGCTCACTGTCGCAGAATGCGTCAGTCGAGCAGTTCGAGCCGAATATTGGGTCGGTCAGAATAAGGCGCAACGGGTCCAGTTCTTTAAGGAAAAGAATGAGGAGAAGGCACAAGCCAAGCAGAGCCAGACCAGGCCCGGCCAACCATCACAGCAGAAAGGTCAAGGAGGATCTTCTGGCCAACGCGGCAGTAACAAGCCGTATGGCAACCCCCAACAGAAAAGAAAGTGGAATGCTGGAGGGCAAGGGAGCCAATAGAATCCTCCCCAGAAGAAGAATGCCCCTGACAACAGTGGAACTCCCCCATGCCAAAAACGTGGGAGAAAGCACCCGGGAGACTGCCGTGCTGGAACAAACCGCTGTTACCTGTGTGGCAAGGAAGGCCACTTTGCAAAGAATTGTACTGCCAATGTCCAGCACCAGCAGAATTATCAGAGGGGTCAGGGAAGCCAGTTGCATGCAATACAGATGAAGCTGGAAGGACCTGCAATCCCTCAGGGTCGAGCTGAAGCTCCAGTGTAACGACCCACCTAGCGTAGGCCGTTACCCTTGCTTGATATCATACATTCATAACATAAAGCTTACTTACTTTCTTAGCTTGTAAAACACAGCGGATTTTTTTTTTTTTTTTATAGTACACAAAACTATGTACATAAACTTAAAACATTGTTTCTGTGCATAACATATTAACTATTACTTATAAAACTTTTCTTGTCTCTCAAAAATATATACCACTCAAGGATTGCGTAGCGGTTCCATATACCACGATTTACAGTGCTTGACCCGCTACTCCCCACCGCATCAATATCAGCTGACAGGCGACTTACCTACAGCACAAACTCAAAACGGTGAGCTTAAGGCCCAGTAAGTACAACTCCTAGGCCGTAACAAAAAAAATAATAACAATATAACATTTAAAACATAATAACTTAACATAACATATAACATTACATAGCATATACATAGCATACTACTTAGCATAGCATACATAGCATACAATACATAACATACTTAGCATAACGTATAATACATGACATACTTAGTATAACACATAGCATGCATGGGTCATATTATGCTTCATTATCTTCCTTATATCTTATGGGCCCTTAGTCTGCGTGTTCGTATCCGGCGCGCGACTATGGATTGTCTGGGGCGGCCAAACCAATTCCAGTTCAATCCACAGTCCAACCCGACCTGGCGCGGGTGGTACGACACGGCTCTTATTTTCTTACTTAAACTTGTTTACGTGTGAACATACATTTCTGATGTCATCTTTCTAACTTGATTCTTTCTTATCTTGTCTTAGCATATAACTATATACTTAGCATTTTTCATGTTGCATACATGTTACTTAGCATATAACACAGAGCACATCATCGAGTCTAATAGTATAACCCCATTAGCTTGTGCTGTAGACGGTGTTGTACTTACCGTCTGTACTTTAGTTGTTTCGCAGATCTTCTTCTGAGCTCCGCTGCAGAACTCCTCCTGCTTGATTAAAGGACGTACGTCAGTCTTCTAGTCCATCTTTATCGTATGTTGGTACTAACCAACATTCATGCGGGTTTTCGGCTATATGTCCCCCTAATGTAAAGCCATTTGTAACCCAGAGGGTTATGTTGAAAAATCTTTCCGTGTACTTAGCCCATTTATAAAAATATTTGGGTTAGGTCGAAACCTACCCTAGGGCTTGTATAAAAACTTAATTCTTATTAGGTCAACCAAAGTCAACCATTTCGAGTGCTAAAGTCAACCCTTTTCGGGTCAACTGTGGGCTTCGGGGCAAAGCCTGGTAACTCGGGTGCTAAATCCCGGCTACCTTACGTTCTACATTTTCCTTTGAAAAACTTAGCTTAAAATCCTTTTCTTTGAAAACTTGAGCTTAAAAATCCTTTTCATAAAAACTTAGCTTAAAACTTAATTTTCATGACTTGCTTTCTTAAAAATTTCGTAGATCTTGGCCTATATTTTCATAAAATGTTCGAGGGTCGGAAACTGCTTTTGGGACAGTTTCCGTGCTTGAAATAACATTTTGAGTCCGAAAATAATTTTTCCTAATTTGGTTCTACAAAATCATGCACAAGATTTTGTTGAATCCTGCGCAGTTTTCAGATTTTAGGTTGTAATTAAAAATCCGTTTTGAGTTGGAAAAAGTTTCCTTCACGAAAGTTCTAGCCCTCGAAGAGTTCTAAAACTTTCGTGTTTTGCACATTTTCTGATTCTTTACCGTTTGGTGTCAGTTTTAAATCGAAAACAGACTTAACTTGAAAACTGGGTCTCACTGACCCACCTACGGTTTTTCTTGAAAAAGTAGGCCTTTGAAGCCTTATTTTGGCAAAGTGCCCGCGTTACCCCTAGGAAACACCCTATTCTACAACTTTCGTGTTTTACGTTTTTGCCCATTCGGCCTCTATCGGCCAACTGTGACGATTTACCGAGACTGTCTCCTGGGAACCCGAGAGCAGTTTTAGTTTTTAGGTTTATTTGTTACATCCTATGGCGCGGGTTCTAGCTCGACCGATCACTTCGGGAGTTAGGTCAAAAACATGCAGCGCGTCTAGCGTCCCCTTTCGGCTAGCTAAGCCATCCCACGTGTTCGTGCAACCCACCAAACCGAACCTAATTGCCTAGGGTGCACGGTTCCTCTAACCAACATACAACATTCAATTCTAGCATTCTTGGTTCATAAAATCCGAGGCATACATGCAACATAAAAACTGACCTAATGGGGACATAAAGCCTACAATCACCCTAGCATGCATTCTAACAAATTTCAAGCACAAACCGAATTTAAAAATGCAAGCAAACCATCAAAACAGCCCTAATGGCTCACCTAACCACTCGGCAACCAAGCACACACACATAGGGCAGAAATTTAAATCATGCATGGGCTTATGCCCTTACATCTTTTTGGCACAAAATACACTTAAATTCAAAGCTTAAAATCAATTGAAAGCTTGAGAAAAATTTTTGAAATTTTACCTCAATTGGTGGTGATACTCGGCCTTAGGGTTTGGTTAGCCAAACTCCCTCCTAGCTCCCCCCGTGGCTCCTATGGTTCGGCTGACCAACTTGGTGCACTAAGAACCAAATTTTTGGTTCCTTTGGCTGCTCCTTGGCTTCCTCGGCCTCCCTAAGGTCACTTGGCCCAAAGTTGGAATTTTTTTCTCCTTTCACTCTAGCCTACCCGTGGCTATACTAGAGGCAAAATTAGCCTCCAAAACTCTCCCAAACTCATTCACTTGGCTCAGCTAGGCTACCCGAACCTTTGGCCCTAATTTTTTCCTCAAGATTTTCGGCTTTCCCTTGGTTCTCCCCTGCTCTAACCCACGGCAAGGGGCTGCTTTGGCCGGCCAGAAAAATTTTTTTCTTTCTCTCCCTCTCGGTTTCTAGTCTACCCGAAGGTTGATGGCAAGGTTTGGACTTGGAAAATTTTTCCGAATTCTCTCTTCCTCTCTCTCGGCCTTGGGTGTGCAGAAATTTTGCAAGAGTTTCACTAGAGTTTGTGAATAAAATGAATTAAGGAGCTTGTCTATTTATAGACACTTTGAAGACTTTGGAAAATTCTATTTTCCTCCCCAAAACTTTTGAAACTTTAGCCTTGTGGAGGGGGGCTAAGTTGGTCGACCAAATGGAGGTGGGAGACACCAAGGAATGAGTTGGCATGGACACTTGTCACTTCTTGATAGGGCCACCACACCAAAAGAGATAAGGATCAACTTTTCTCTAGAAAATTCTTGAACAAAGCTTCAGTTAGCTGAAAATCTTGAAACGTCGAGTTCAAAATTTAAATTCCAATACTGTAAATATTATTTTACAGTTTTTGGATTTTTAACGTGCCGTCGGAAAAATCGGGTCGAAAAATATTTTTCTTGTTTTCTCAAACCCTTTTTGCCCTATGAACTCAATAAATGCGCCTGATTTTTCTATAGTGGTTCCGGTGTCTCATTTTCATTATCTGTTAAAGAAAATGAGTTTCTGCAGTATTTTTCGAAAAAAGCAGATCTTAAAATTCATGTTTCACAATTTGGACCATTTTGGTCAAACTTTGACTTTTTGGGTCAACGGTTGACTTTTTGGTCAAAATTTTGACTTTTCACAAAACGATCAGATTTCACTCCTTATTGTCCGAAAAGGCTGTTTGCTTCTTCGAATCATCAGTTTTGAGTCTTTTTAAGCTATAAAAGCTCATAACACACACATGAAAGTTCTGAACTGAACTTTATTCATAAAATTGCATAAACTGCACATGTTTAATTCTTTAAAAAGAATTAGTAGCATGAAAAACCAGATATCACAATCTACCCTCCTTAAAAATTTTCGTCCTCGAAAATTAAAACAACTCGGGGTAGTCTTTCTTCATCGCATCTTCTGGTTCCCATGTCGCTTCTTCTACCTTGTGGTTACGCCACAACACTTTAACCATATGAATAACTTTGTTCCTCAAGACTTTATTCTCTCTGTCGAGGATTCTAACAGGTTTCTCTTCATAGGTGAGATCTGTTTGCACTTCTATTGGCTCTTGGCTAAGCATGTGGGAAGGATCTGGAACGTATTTCTTCAGCATTGAGACATGGAATGCATCGTGCATTGAGGCTAACTGTGATATCTGGTTTTTCATGCTACTAATTCTTTTTAAAGAATTAAACATGTGCAGTTTATGCAATTTTATGAATAAAGTTCAGTTCAGAACTTTCATGTATGTATTATGGGTTTCTATAGCTTAAAAAGACTCAAAACGGGTGATTCGAAGAAGCAAACTGCCTTTTCGGACAATAAGAAGTGCAACCTGATCGTTTTGTGAGAAGTCAAAATTTTGACCAAAAAGTCAACCGTTGACCCGAAAAGTCAACGTTTGACCAAAATGGTCCAAATTGTGAATCATGAATTTTAAGATCTGCATTTTTCGAAAAATACTGCAGAAACTCATTTTCTTTAACAGATAATGAAAATGAGACACCGGAACCACTATAGAAAAATCCGGCGTATTTTATGAAGTCATAGGGCAGAAAGGGTTTGAGAAAACAAGAAAAATATTTTTCGACCCGATTTTCCGACGGCACGTTAAAAATCCAAAAACTGTAAAATAATATTTACAGTATTGGAATTTAAATTTTTGAACTCGACGTTTCAAGATTTTCAGTCAAACCAAAGCTTTGTTCAAGAAATTTTCTAGAACAACTTGATCTTATCCTTTGGTGTGGTGGCCCTATCAAGAAGTGACACATGTCCATGCCAACTCATTCCTTGGTGTCTTCCACCCCCCTTGATGGCTGGACTTAGCCCCCTCCACAAGGCTAAAGTTTCAAAACTTTTGGGGAGGAAAATCTAATTTTCCAAAGCTTTCAAGAGGTCTATAAATAGGAGACCATTCTATTCATTTTAATTGTAAAACATAGCAAACCTCTTGCAAAATTTCGGCAAGAAATCCGAGAGAGAGAGAGAGTGAGAATTCAGAAAATTTTCTTCAAGCCAACCTCCCTCTTTTGCTTCGGGTAGACCCTAGGAACCGAGGGAAAGAAAGAAAAAAAATTTCTGGCCAGCCAAGAGCAGCCACTGCCGTGGGTCTTGGTGCAGGGGAAACCGAGAGAGAGACCAAAAAAATTTGAGGGAAAAAGTTGAGCCAAAAGTTCGGGTGGACTAGTGAACCAAGAGAGTGAGTTGAGTGAACTTTTGAGGCTTGATTGTGCCTCTAGACAAGCCTCGGGTTTGTGTATGGGAGAAAAGAAAAAAATTTTCAGCTTGGGCCAAGTGACCCTTGTGTGGCCGAGAGAAGAGAGGACCAGCCATAGGAACCAAATTTTTTGGTGCTTGGTGCACCTAGGAGCAGTAGCCGAACCATAGGATCAAGGGGGGAGCTAGGAGCCAACTCGGTTTGTCCAAACCCTAAGGGCCGAACCACACACCATTGAGGTAAAATTCTAAAATTTTTCTCAAGCTTTTAATTTGGTTTTTAAGCTTTAATTTATATGTATTTTGTGCCAAAAATGTGTAAGGGCATAAGCCCATTGCATGTGTTAATTTCTGCCCTATGTGCTTGATTGGCCGTGTATGGTGGTTAGGCTAGCCGAGTGGTTGGTTTGTGTTTTGTGCATGCTTTTTAAGCTCGGTTTGTGCTTGAAATTTGTTAGAATGCATGTTAGGGTGATTGTAGGCTTTATGTCCCCATTAGGTCAGATTTGATTCATGTTTGTATGTTTAAAATTTTATGAACCATGATGCATGATTTATGTTGTATGCTTGGTTAGAGGAACCGTGCAGCCCTAGGCAATTTAGGTTCGGTTTCATGGGTTGCACGAACACGTGGGATGGCTTAGTTAGCCGAAAGGGAACGCTAGACGCGCTGCATGTTTTTGACCTAACTCCCAAAGTGGTCGGTCGAGCTAGAACCCGCGCCATAGGACGTAACAAATAAACCTAAAAACTGAAACTGCTCTCGGGTTCCCAGGGGGCAGTCTCGGTAAATCGTCATAGTCGGCTGATAGAGGCCGAATGGGCAAAAACGTAAAACACGAAAGTTGTAGAATAGGGTGTTTCCTAGGGGGCTACGCGGGCACTTTGCCAAAATAAGGCTCCAAAGGCCTACTTTTTCAAGAAAAACCGTAGGTGGGTCAGTGAGACCCAGTTTTCAAGTTAAGTCTGTTTTCGATTTAAAACTGACACCAAACGGTAAAGAATCAGAAAATGTGTAAAACACGAAAGTTTTAGAACACTTCGAGGGCTAGAACTTTCGTGAAGGAAACTTTTTCCAACTCAAAACGGATTTGTAATTACAACCTAAAATCTGAAAACTGCGCAGGATTCAACAAAATCTTGTGCATGATTTTGTAGAACCAAATTAGGAAAAATTATTTTCGGACTCAAAACGTTATTTCAAGCACGGAAACTGTCCCAAAAGCAGTCTCCGACCCTCGAACATTTTATGAAAATATAGGCCAAGATCTACGAAATTTTTTAAGAAAGTAAGTCATGAAAATTAAGTTTTAAGCTAAGTTTTTATGAAAAGGATTTTTAAGCTCAAGTTTTCAAAGAAAAGGATTTTTAAGCTCAAGTTTTCAAAGAAAAGGATTTTAAGCTAAGTTTTTCAAAGGAAAATGTAGAACGTAAGGTAGCCGGGATTTAGCACCCGAGTTACCGGGCTTTGCCCCGAAGCCTAGAGTTGACCCGAAGAGGGTTGACTTTAGCACTCGAAATGGTTGACTTTGGTTGACCTAATAAGAATTAAGTTTTTATACAAGCTCTAGGGTAGGTTTCGACCTAACCCAAATATTTTTATAAATGGGCTAAGTACACGGAAAGATTTTTCAACATAACCCTCTGGGTTACAAATGGCTTTACATTAGGGGTACATATAGCCGAAAACCTGCATGAATGTTGGTTAGTACCAACATATGATAAAGATGGACTAGAAGACTGACGCACGTCCTTTAATCAAGCAGGAGGAGTTCTGCAGCGGAGCTCGGAAGAGGATCTGCGAAACAACTAAAGTACAGACGGTAAGTACAACACTGTCTACAGCACAAGCTAATAGGGTTATACTATTAGACTCGATGATGTGCTCTGTGTTATATGCTAAGTAACATGTATGCAACATGAAAAATGCTAAGTATATAGTTATATGCTAAGACAAGATAAGAAAGAATCAAGTTAGAAAGATGACATCAGAAATGTATGTTCACACGTAAACAAGGTTAAGTAAGAAGATAAGAGCCGTGTCGTACCACCCGCGCCAGGTCGGGTTGGACTGTGGATTGAACTGGAATTGGTTTGGCCGCCCCAGGCAATCCATAGTCGCGCGCCGGATACGAACACGCAGACTAAGGGCCCATAAGATATAAGGAAGATAATGAAGCATAATATGACCCATGCATGCTATGTGTTATACTAAGTATGTCATGTATTATATGTTATGCTAAGTATGTTATGTATTGTATGCTATGTATGTTATGCTAAGTAGTATGCTATGTATATGCTATGAAATGTTATATGTTAGGTTAAGTTATTATGTTTTAATTGTTATATTGTTATTATTTCCTTACGGCCTAGGAGTTGTACTTACTGGGCTTTAAGCTCACCGTTTTGAGTTTGTGCTGTAGGTAAGTCGCCTGTCAGCTGATATTGATGCGGTGGGGAGTAGCGGGTCAAGCACTGTAAATCGTGGTATATGGAACCGCTACGCATTTTTGAGTGGTATATACTTATGAGAGACAAGAAACGTTTTATCAGTATTAGTTAATATGTTATGCACAGAAACAATATGTTAAGTTTATGTACATAGTTTTGTGTACTATAAAAAAAAAAAAAAAATCCGCTGTGTTTTTACAAGCTAAGTAAGTAAGTATATGTTATGAATGTATGTATGCAAGCAAGGGTAACGGCCTACGCTAGGTGGGTCGTTACACTAACTCTGGCGGTAAAGCGAGCCTGTATGCAACTTTTCCAATCCTCTCAAGAATCTCAAACGGTCCCGTATACCTCGGACTGAGCTTTCCCTTATTGCCAAACCGCATTACTCCCTTCATCGGAGCAATTTTAATAAAAACAGCATCTCCGACTTGAAATTCAAGCGGTCGTCGGCGTTTGTCTGCATAGCTCTTCTGTCGGCTAAAAGCTATATCAAGTCTTTGCTTGATCTTCCTGATGTCTTCGGAGGTCTTTTCTATGAAGTCTGTGGTCTGCAGCTGTTTCTGCCCGACTTCTTGCCAATGAATCGGCGATCTACACTTCCTTCCATACAAAGCTTCGAACGGAGCCATCCCTATTGAGGCATGATAGCTGTTGTTGTAGGAAAATTCGATCAATGACAACTTTTCATCCCAATTTCCTTTGAAATCTAGGACACATGACCTCAACATATCTTCCAAAGTCTGTATGGTTCTCTCGGACTGTCCGTCGGTTTGGGGGTGAAAAGCAGTACTAAACTTCAGTCTTGACCCCATTGCAGCGTGAACACTCATCCAAAACCGCGACGTGAAACGCCCATCACGATCAGAGATGATCGATTTTGGGATTCCGTGAAATCTGACAACTTGAGCCACGTAAATTTCTGCTAATTTCTCCACTGAGTGAGTGGCTTTAATCGCAATAAAGTGCGCCGATTTGGTCAAACGATCCACAATGACCCAAATCGTGTCGTTTCCACTCGAGGTTCTGGGCAGTCCGATTACAAAGTCCATCGTGATTTGCTCCCATTTCCATTCCGGAAGCTCGATCTTCTGCAATTCTCCTCCTGGAAGTCGGTGTTCGGCCTTAACTTTCTGACAAGTTAGGCACTTTGACACGTATTCTGCTACCTGATTCTTCATGTTTGGCCACCAGTAGGTCTCTTTAAGATCCTTGTACATCTTGGAAGCTCCTGGATGTACTGAATATGGTGTTTGGTGTGTCTCCGATATTATCCGTTTCTTCAAATCCTTCACGTCAGGAACGCAGATTCTCCCTTTAAAGTGGAGTATGCCGTCATCAGAAGTCCTGAATTCGTTACCCTTCTCACTAAATAGTCTGGCTTTCAACAGTGAAGAGTCGTTTTCTTGGTGTGCCTTAATGATGTCTAGCAGATCAGACTTGAGGACAAGCGAAGACAACCTCCCCGTTATCATTTCGATGTTGAAATCCACGATTTCCTTCTGCAAAGGCTTAGGAAGTGCTCCAATAGACATCAGCATGCCTACTGACTTCCGACTTATTGCGTCTGCCACCCTGTTTGCCTTCCCAGGGTGGTATAGGATTTCGCAGTCATAATCCTTCACAAGTTCTAACCACCGTCTTTGCCTCATATTTAACTCCTTTTGAGTAAAAATATATTTGAGACTCTGGTGGTCAGTGTAGATCTCACACTTGTTCCCGTATAGATAATGTCTCCAAATCTTAAGAGCGAAGACTACTGCCGCCAATTCCAAATCATGGGTAGGGTAGTTCCTCTCATGGTTCTTCAGTTGTCGCGACGCATAGGCCACTACCCTCCCATTCTGCATCAAAACAGCTCCGAGTCCGTTCTTGGATGCGTCACTATAAATTACGAAATTTCCTGCTTCAACATCAGGAATTATCAGCACAGGTGCGCTCGTCAATTTTCTCTTAAGCTCTTGGAAGTTCTCCTCACACTTCTGGGTCCACTCGTATTTCTTTTCCTTTCGAGTGAGAGCAGTAAGAGGCGCTGCAATCTTCGAAAATCCTTCTACGAATCTCCTGTAGTATCCTGCCAACCCAAGGAAACTCCTAATCTCCGTGACGTTCCTGGGTACTGGCCATGAGCTGACTGCTTCTACCTTAGTTGGATCTACAGAGATTCCTTCCTTTGTCACTACATGCCCCAAAAAGTGAACCTTCTCCAGCCAAAATTCACACTTCGTGAATTTAGCGTACAGTTGATGCTGCCTCAGCATTTCCATCACCAGTCTCAGGTGCTGCTCATGATCTTCCTGGGACCTCGAGTATATCAGGATGTCATCGATAAAAACAATCACAAATTTGTCCAAATAGTCCCTGAATACTCGGTTCATCAAATCCATAAACGCAGCTGGGGCATTCGTCAATCCAAAGGGCATAACCAAAAACTCGTAGTGCCCATAACGCGTCCTAAAGGCTGTCTTAGAAACGTCTGACTCCTTGATCCGCAGTTGATGGTAGCCTGAGCGTAGGTCAATCTTTGAAAAGACTGTCGCTCCCCTGAGCTGGTCGAACAGATCGTCTATCCTTGGGAGAGGATACTTGTTCTTGATGGTGATCTTGTTCAACTCCCTGTAGTCTATGCACATTCGCAGCGATCCGTCCTTCTTTTTCACAAACAAGACGGGTGCTCCCCACGGAGAGTGACTCTGCTTAATGAACCCTTTGTCCAGCAGCTCTTGTAGCTGTACCTGAAGTTCCCTGAGTTCCGCGGGTGCCATCCTGTATGGAGCTTTTGATACTGGTGCAGCTCCGGGTATCAGCTCGATTTCGAACGAAATTTCCCGTTCTGGAGGCAATCCTGGTAATTCTTCTGGGAATACGTCCACATATTCCCTGATGATGGGTACATCATCTGGCATCAACTCTTTCTCCTGCTTCTTATCCACCATGTTAGCTAAATATCCTTGACATCCATTAGCTAACATTTTCCATGCCCGTATAGCAGACACGAACTTGGTGGTGGAATTTCTAGGCTGTCCTTGGAAATTAAACCTCTTCCGTCGAGGCTAAACGTTATGCGGCGCTTCGACAGTCGATCCTGGCGTATTTTAAGAAATCCATCCCAAGATCACATCGAAATCATGGAGTTTGATTGCGATGAGATCTGCAATTAATTCTTGCCATTTATATGAACATTTTGGATCCAGAAATTGGACTACAAAATTTCGCCGGATGGTAAAGAAGCATTGAAAGGTTGTTCTATTCTCCTAACACTTCCTCCTAGCTTCTGAGCAAATTCTAGGGATATGAAAGAATGCGTGGCACCAGAATCGAATAAGGCAATGACATCATAAGTGATGATAGAAATCTGACCTGTCACCATGTGTGACGTCTTTACCTCCGCATCCCCTTTTGTGTAGGCATAAATCCGGACTAGAGGTTCTGGTGCTTCTATTCTGCCTTGAACTACTGCCGGTCCCTCCAGCCTAGCCTGTACTGCATGTATCTGCCTTTGATTGGGATTGCGGTTCTGATATTGCTGTTGCTGGTTTTGATATTGGGGTTGTGGGTTCTGATTGTTCTGAGGGCAATTCTTAGCAAAATGTCCCTCCTTGCCACAAAGGTAGCAAGCATTTGACCCCTTTCTACAAACTCCCGGGTGCTTCTTTCCGCAAGTGTCACAAGTAGGATAAGTGACATTGTTACCATCATTCCCCCGGTTATTCTTCTTTTGCTGAGAGTTCTTCTGTTGTCCCTGGCCATTGAAATTTCCTTTCCTTTTGTTCTTCCCAAACTGTTTGGGACTTTGGCCAGAGCCGCTTGCTTGTCCCTTTGTGTTGGCTTCTGTACCCTGGCGGGGTTGGTTGATCTTAGCAGCAGCTTTCTCCTCTTTTCGGGACTTAAAGATCTGAGCTCTTGCTTCTTTGTCCCGGTTTATCCAATATTCAGCCCTAACAGCCCTGCTGACACAATCTGATACGGTCTCTGGTGGACTGTTCCCGGTACTGACTAGTTTCGCAATGTCCGTGCGAAACATCCTCATCATCAACCGCACCTTCTCTTCTTCATTCGGCACCAACTTAGGGCATAGGCGAGCGAGCTGTTCAAACCTCTTAACTGCATCCATTACTGACAGCGATCCCTGTCTGAAGTTTGTGAACTCGTCTTGCTGTACTGCAAGGACTTCTCTGTTGTAATGCATCGTGCGGAATTCGTTGACAAAGTCCTGCCAATTCATGGCCATCACGTCTCTCCATGCTTCCACTGTTGTCCACCAATGCCTTGCATCCTTCTTGAGCGCGAAGGAAGCACATAATACTTTCTCTTGTTCTGTGAGTCTCATGAAATTCAGGATAACCTGAATATCCATGAGCCAGTTGTCTGCAGCTATCGGATCTGTAGATCCTTCGAACTCAGGCGCCTTCATGCGTCTGAAACGCTCATACAACATGTCTTCCCGAACCAATGGCGGATTTACTGGTATGGCAGCTGGTGCCATTGGAACTTCCGCAGGTCGAGGCACTTCTGGCTGAGCCTCTGGTTGGACATTAACGTTGGGTGCTTGGGGTACCACTGGCGGTACTGGCAGTGCTGGCTGTGGCGCCGCTCGAACCTGAGGGGCTTGGTTCATCCGCTCTAACTGTTCCCTGAATCTATTCATTTCCTGTCGCTGTTCTTGCAACTGCTGTTGCAAATTCATCATCAACGTTATTAGATCCGGCTGAGGTGGATCTTCAGGTGCATCCGCAGATGTGTTTCCTCTTGTACGTACCATCCTTATCTTCCTATTATAGGAAAAAGAAATATTATCAATACCCTTCTTCCCATACATATCTTAACATATCATGTTATTATCATACAATCCATTCATGACATCACATAAACATACATATCATATCATAACATCGTAACACCATCATAACACATGGATACATAGCATGTCATCATATCTTAACTTTTCATATATCCCGTGATCGCACGGTCCCTTTTTGTACCATCTCAAAAGTACATCATCATAACGAAAGTACATACTGTACAGAATACTTACTGTCATATATACAATACATAATACTGTACATTTTTATAATACACGGACAGAACTTCGGATGGAAGTGGCTACCACTTGCCATCCTACATATATGTACAACCTAATAACCGAATACAAAATACTATAAACGGTCCTAACAAAAGAAAATATACAAGGTCGGCCCTAATCTAATCGGTATCGTCGAGGGTGCTGACTGAAGTATCCGAATCGGAAAGTACTATCACCTGATCAGGTACATCCTCGTCAGGTATCTCCTCAGGGTCGTCCCACTCGTCATATGCAGCCTCATCGTCCATGTCGTCCTCGTCATCGCTAGAAAGGACGATGACTGGGGGGTCCTCATGCTCTGGTGGATCTATGGGTACGCAATCGTCATCTGAGTCGTCATCGGCATCCATCGGGTCTACAGCAGCTGGAGCAGGTACCTCGGGTATCGGGTCCTCATCCAACGGCCCCACCTCGTACTGTGGGTCCTCCTGCTCATCATCAGTGCCAGGAGCCTGGCCCTCGGCCACGTGCTCGGTGGCAGGCATAGTCTGAGCCCTCGTCTCGGCCTCTCAGATGTCGTCATAAAAACTGCCGAGGACCATCTGGCTAGTCGGTGTCGGAACAAACTGCCGAATATGCTGTGGTATTCCATTCCGTAGAAGCATCAATGCCTGTAACTCAGACTCAGGCATGTCCTGAGGGATATAGGGGAGCATCATCTCCTGAAATCTCCGACAATAGTGGCTCATCGTCTCCCCCGGGTAAGCGTGCCAATCCTGGGACAGTCTCTGATAGCGAGCCTGTCTCATATCTCGATAGATGGCGGGGTCGCGAGCTGGCTCTCCTGGTCCCCTGGCTGGCAGTGGCCCATATCGGGTCATCACCACTGCGTAGAAGTGTGCCCATGTGCGACTCGGCAACTGTGGCTCTCCTAAAGTAACCCACCAGACTCTGGCGTCGCCACTCAAACATCTGCTGGCAAGCGTAACCTGTAGATGCTCATCGATATGACATATCGCGAACGTCTGCTTCATATCGTGCAACCACATCTCTATCGACATCGATCGTCGAGTACTGTCGAAGTATGCTGGCTGCGAACGGTAGAAGGCTACAACCGCGTCTCGATCCCTCTTGACTTGTGCTGGATCCATGATGCCGCGTCTACCCACATAATAAATCATAAGGCACATAAATAAAACAATACATAAGAAATAAATCTAAACTTACTTGCAATGGTGGAGGCGATGTCAGGCAACTGTAAAATCGTGTCGCAAGGAAACCGCTCTGATACCAACTCTTGTAACGACCCACCTAGCGTAGGCCGTTACCCTTGCTTGATATCATACATTTATAACATAAAGCTTACTTACTTTCTTAGCTTGTAAAACACAGCGGATTTTTTTTTTTTTTTTATAGTACACAAAACTATGTATATAAACTTAAAACATTGTTTCTATGCATAACATATTAACTATTACTTATAAAACTTTTCTTGTCTCTTAAAAATATATACCACTCAAGGATTGCGTAGCGGTTCCATATACCACGATTTACAGTGCTTGACCCGCTACTCCCCACCGCATCAATATCAGCTGACAGGCGACTTACCTACAGCACAAACTCAAAACGGTGAGCTTAAGGCCCAGTAAGTACAACTCCTAGGCCGTAACAAAAAAATAATAACAATATAACATTTAAAACATAATAACTTAACATAACATATAACATTACATAGCATAACATAGCATACTACTTAGCATAGCATACATAGCATACAATACATAACATACTTAGCATAACGTATAATACATGACATACTTAGTATAACACATAGCATGCATGGGTCATATTATGCTTCATTATCTTCCTTATATCTTATGGGCCCTTAGTCTGCGTGTTCGTATCCGGCGCGCGACTATGGATTGTCTGGGGCGGCCAAACCAATTCCAGTTCAATCCACAGTCCAACCCGACCTGGCGCGGGTGGTACGACACGGCTCTTATTTTCTTACTTAAACTTGTTTACGTGTGAACATACATTTCTGATGTCATCTTTCTAACTTGATTTTTCTTATCTTATCTTAGCATATAACTATATACTTAGCATTTTTCATGTTGCATACATGTTACTTAGCATATAACACAGAGCACATCATCGAGTCTAATAGTATAACCCTATTAGCTTGTGCTGTAGACGGTGTTGTACTTACCGTCTGTACTTTAGTTGTTTCGCAGATCCTCTTCCGAGCTCCGCTGCAGAACTCCTCCTGCTTGATTAAAGGACGTACGTCAGTCTTCTAGTCCATCTTTATCGTATGTTGGTACTAACCAACATTCATACGGGTTTTCGGCTATATGTCCCCCTAATGTAAAGCCATTTGTAACCCAGAGGGTTATGTTGAAAAATCTTTCCGTGTACTTAGCCCATTTATAAAAATATTTGGGTTAGGTCGAAACCTACCCTAGGGCTTGTATAAAAACTTAATTCTTATTAGGTCAACCAAAATCAACCATTTCGAGTGTTAAAGTCAACCCTTTTCGGTTCAACTCTGGGCTTCAGGGCAAAGCCTGGTAACTCGGGTGCTAAATCCCGGCTACCTTACGTTCTACATTTTCCTTTGAAAAACTTAGCTTAAAATCCTTTTCTTTGAAAACTTGAGCTTAAAAATCCTTTTCATAAAAACTTAGCTTAAAACTTAATTTTCATGACTTGCTTTCTTAAAAATTTCGTAGATCTTGGCCTATATTTTCATAAAATGTTCGAGGGTCGGAAACTGCTTTTGGGACAGTTTCCGTGCTTGAAATAAAGTTTTGAGTCCGAAAATAATTTTTCCTAATTTGGTTCTACAAAATCATGCACAAGATTTTGTTGAATCCTGCGCAGTTTTCAGATTTTAGGTTGTAATTAAAAATCCGTTTTGAGTTGGAAAAAGTTTCCTTCACGAAATTTCTAGCCCTCGAAGAGTTCTAAAACTTTCGTGTTTGGCACATTTTCTGATTCTTTACCGTTTGGTGTCAGTTTTAAATCGAAAACAGACTTAACTTGAAAACTGGGTCTCACTGACCCACCTACGGTTTTTCTTGAAAAAGTAGGCCTTTGAAGCCTTATTTTGGCAAAGTGCCCGCCTCACCCCCTAGGAAACACCCTATTCTACAACTTTCGTGTTTTACGTTTTTACCCATTCGGCCTCTATCGGCCAACTGTGACGATTTACCGAGACTGTCTCCTGGGAACCCGAGAGCAGTTTCAGTTTTTAGGTTTATTTGTTACGTCCTATGGCGCGGGTTCTAGCTCGACCGACCACTTCGGGAGTTAGGTCAAAAACATGCAGCGCGTCTAGCGTCCCCTTTCGGCTAGCTAAGCCATCCCACGTGTTCGTGCAACCCACCAAACCGAACCTAATTGCCTAGGGTGCACGGTTCCTCTAACCAACATACAACATTCAATTCTAGCATTCTTGGTTCATAAAATCCGAGGCATACATGCAACATAAAAACTGACCTAATGGGGACATAAAGCCTACAATCACCCTAGCATGCATTCTAACAAATTTCAAGCACAAACCGAACTTAAAAATGCAAGCAAACCATCAAAACAGCCCTAATGGCTCACCTAACCACTCGGCAACCAAGCACACACACATAGGGCAGAAATTTAAATCATGCATGGGCTTATGCCCTTACATCTTTTTGGCACAAAATACACTTAAATTCAAAGCTTAAAATCAATTGAAAGCTTGAGAAATTTTTTTGAAATTTTACCTCAATTGGTGGTGATACTCGGCCTTAGGGTTTGGTTAGCCAAACTCCCTCCTAGCTCCCCCCGTGGCTCCTATGGTTCGGCTGACCAACTTGGTGCACTAAGAACCAAATTTTTGGTTCCTTTGGCTGCTCCTTGGCTTCCTCGGCCTCCCTAGGGTCACTTGGCCCAAAGTTGGAATTTTTTTCTCCTTTTACTCTAGCCTACCTGTGGCTATACTAGAGGCAAAATTAGCCTCCAAAACTCTCCCAAACTCACTCACTTGGCTCGGCTAGGCTACCCGAACCTTTGGCCCTAATTTTTTCCTCAAGATTTTCGGCTTTCCCTTGGTTCTCCCCTGTTCTAACCCACGGCAAGGGGCTGCTTTGGCTGGCCAGAAAAATTTTTTTCTTTCTCTCCCTCTCGGTTTCTAGTCTACCCGAAGGTTGATGGCAAGGTTTGGACTTGGAAAATTTTTCCGAATTCTCTCTTCCTCTCTCTCGGTCTTGGGTGTGCAGAAATTTTGCAAGAGTTTCACTAGAGTTTGTGAATAAAATGAATTAAGGAGCTTGTCTATTTATAGACACTTTGAAGACTTTGGAAAATTCTATTTTCCTCCCCAAAACTTTTGAAACTTTAGCCTTGTGGAGGGGGCTAAGTTGGTCGACCAAATGGAGGTGGGAGACACCAAGGAATGAGTTGGCATGGACACTTGTCACTTCTTGATAGGGCCACCACACCAAAAGAGATAAGGATCAACTTTTCTCTAGAAAATTCTTGAACAAAGCTTCAGTTAGCTGAAAATCTTGAAACGTCGAGTTCAAAATTTAAATTCCAATACTGTAAATATTATTTTACAGTTTTTGGATTTTTAACGTGCCGTCGGAAAAATCGGGTCGAAAAATATTTTTCTTGTTTTCTCAAACCCTTTTTGCCCTATGAACTCAATAAATGCGCCTGATTTTTCTATAGTGGTTCCGGTGTCTCATTTTCATTATCTGTTAAAGAAAATGAGTTTCTGCAGTATTTTTCGAAAAAAGCAGATCTTAAAATTCATGTTTCACAATTTGGACCATTTTGGTCAAACTTTGACTTTTCGGGTCAACGGTTGACTTTTTGGTCAAAATTTTGACTTTTCACAAAACGATCAGATTTCACTCCTTATTGTCCGAAAAGGCTGTTTGCTTCTTCGAATCATCAGTTTTGAGTCTTTTTAAGCTATAAAAGCTCATAACACACACATGAAAGTTCTGAATTGAACTTTATTCATAAAATTACATAAACTGCACATGTTTAATTCTTTAAAAAGAATTTGCCATTAGCAATATATCATTACCACTTAAGTAAAAGTTTACTTAAGGTATTTAGTTCTAAAATACCATAAAGCATAATTTGTCTTTATCATACATGCTTATATACAAAACTTCTTAACTCAAAAATCGGTTGCGGAAACTATGCGTAGTGGTATCCATACCGCCTTCGTCCGCCTTCACATCATCCTCACAATGCCCACCATTACGCTGCGGGTTTCTTACCTACAGTATGAAATATAATGAATGAGCTTTCGCCCAGTAAGCACAAACATAATCTCACAAAACATTAAAACATCTTGAAACATACATCATCATATGCATATGCGTGAACCATTTATGTGCCATTTATGCATTTCTCTTTTAACTTACTTATCTTTCTTATGGGCCCCATAGTGTACGTACCATCATTTATTTAGCGCGCCTCCAGATACAGATAGGGGTTGCAAGGTCCCTAACTGCTCTGGAAACATTGGGTGATTACACCCTCCCGCATCAACGAGAGGGTGAATCCTTTACTTAAACATGAAAAATCCTCCACCATGGGAGGTCGGTACGACACTTTACTTGTGACTTCTTACCATGTTATTTATCTTTAGTGAACATACCTTATAATGTCACTATATGATAACATACTTTTTATCTCATACATAACATGGCATGGCATTCTTTACATTCATGGTATTTGCAAACATGACACATTTTTTTTATAAACATGACATTTTGCAAATATAGCACCTTTTTACAAACATAGCACTTTACGAAAATAGCACCTTTTTATAAATATAGAATTTTGCAAAAATAACACTTTTCATAAAACATGGCATTTCATAGATATAGCACACAATATATTGCAGCATATTTGAAAACCACATACTTGAACATAATTTACTAGCTTTCATACTGCAGGTGAGGTTTGTACTTACCTCTAGTGCCGTATCCTTAAAATTGCGTTCCTTAAATATGTCAGCAACGGCAATTCACTTTCCTGATATACCAAAAATATAGGATCATGATCCTTTCGTAAGGTGTTGGTGACCTACCAACACTCACATCTACTTTTGGTTGTATGTCCCCTATACATGATATCTATTTGGCCACTTTAATCCCCATTCTTTAACGAACTTCGATTAATCCTTAAGAGGTTACGTTGGGTAACCTTTTTGATTAGAGCCTTGTTCCAATATTGGGCTTTGCTCATACATCCTTGTTATTGGGTTATTTCCATTAACCCTTTAAATCTTAGCCCAAATATACATGTGGTTATCCCTAAGGGTTATGTTGGGTAACCCTTAAGGTTAACTTAATTAACCTTGGGTCAACCTTTAGTCAACCCTTAGTTATCCTTGGGTTTGTAACTCGGATATAATATCCGGTTACCGTTCGTAATCGGCTTGCTTACCAATTTTACTTTAAAATTCCTCTTCCTTATTTTTGGAAAATCTTGTGTAATTAACTTCCAAAAATCCTTCATTTTGCTTGTAAAAATTCCAACTCCTTTAATTAGAAAATACTTTGGCTTAATCTCATTATTTTCTTTAACTTGGAAATGTTTGGTATGAAACCCTCTTTTTCTTTACTTTGTGGAAAAAATGTGAATTTCAAACCCGAGCCCTTAAAATTCATGGTTTTCGAAACAAATCTTTAATAAAATCATTTGGGGCCGGAAACCGCCTTTGGAACGGTTTCCAAAGCTAAAATAACCATTTAAGACCACTTCACAATTTTTCTAGAAAATATTTTCGTGAAACTCATGTGCAAGATTTCGGACTCCCTGCGCGTCTCCCACAAACCGCGCCCAGTTTGAAAATCGGCTTGGAATTTTTAAAACTTGTCTTCACGAAAGTCGTAGCTCTCGAAAAATGCTAAAACTTTCGTGTTTTAAGAAAAATCCAGTTCGGCCTAGATCAGTACCAGTTTTTATTTTGAAAACGGGTTGACTCTGAAAAACTGGGTGAAGAACGTCCTAGGGCTCAGCCACGGGTTTTGGGTAAAACGGAGGCCGTTGGAGCCTTATTTCGAGATTCTGTCCACGTTGTCCTCTAGAAAAAGTTGTTCCGAACAACTTTCGTGGTTTGAGTTTTACCTCATTCGGCCTCTAAGGGTCTTGAAATTACCCTTTCCCGAAACTGGCCAGATTCGAATCCGAATTGGCAATTTCGGTTCCTTAGTTCGGTTTACGTCCTATTTCGCGGAATCTATCTCGACCGATCACATCGGGAGCTTATAGCACAACAAGCAGCGCTTCTAACGTCCCATTGAAACCCATAAATCCATCTCATTCAACTCATGCAACCCAAATCCGAAAATTTAAAAACCTAGGTTGCTTGGCTCTAGCACATGCATTAACACATACAAGCATCATCATAACCAACCCTAAATCTAGCATGCTTTATGGCTGCCAAGGGTAGATTTTTGGCCTGATCTTATGGGACATACAACCTAATTTCTAGCATGAAAAATCCATCATTTTCAAGCACAAATTTTAAAGCAAACAAGCATCCAAAAGCAGCCAACCAAATCTTACCCTAATCAAGCACACACACCAACAATGAGGGCAGAAATTTAAAGTGGACTTATGTCCTTACAAACCACTTGAATCAACATCAAAAACACTTAAATAAGACTTGATTTCAAGGTGGTTTAAGAGATTTACCTCAAACCCAAGTTAGGGTTTTGAAATCCCAAAATCTTCCTTCCTTCCTTCTAGCCTTCTAGTCCACGGCTTCTTCATGAAAAAGATGGCATCCAAAAATTTTGTTAGCTCTTTATTTCTTCACTAAAACCGACCCTTAATCAAGAGAAAAATCCAAATTTTTCTTACCTCTTTCTCTCTTGCTTTGTTCGGCCAACTCTTGGAGAACTCACCAAAAACTTTCTCAAGTCCTTCCTTGCTTGGCTCACGGATTTGGTTCAAGAAAAATGAGATCCAAGAGATTTTTTTTGTTAGCTTTTTTCACCTCTAAACCGAGCACTATCAAGGAAGAAAACCCAAGAATTTTTCAAGATACACTTACCTCTTTCTCTCTTGCTCTTGGTCGGCCACTCACTCAAAACTCACAAGAAAAATCTCAAGCTTTCTCTAGCTTTCCCTTTTTGCAAAAACCGTGCACTCTTGTGAAGAAAACCCAAAATTTTCTCTTGAATCTCTCTCTCTCTCCTTCTCCCTCTTGCTGCCGAAAATTCTGAAGACCAAGCAAGAGTCTTGGCTGTTTTTGACAAGGAAAAGAGAAGGGAAAATAGAAGGGATGTCTTGAATGACTAGTGGTTGGTTTCTTGCCCCTAATCCAAGGCTTTATGTCTTGTCTTTTCTTTTCTTGGTTGCAGCCGAATCTAAGGGGCTTAAGGGGTGTTGTTGCCGAGATTTCTAAGGGGAAAAAGGCATGGGTTTTGATCCATTATTTTAAGCAAAAGTTAGGGGACCTTTGATGGACAAAAGTTGGTGCACCTTTTCCTTGATTTTGGGCTTTATGTCTAGTCTTGTTCCCATTAATTTTTCTTTCCTTGCTGCCATTAGCTGCTGCCGACCAAAGGGGAGGAGAAAGGGAGCTTCACAAGTCATCTTAGGCTAGTGGAAAGGTGAGTCATAGGCATGGTGTTGTTGTCCTTTGCTTGGTTGGACTTGAAAGGCCATCTAGTTACCCTAACCATTATGAGTGGGGGAGGCTGCCATTTATAGTCTTGAGTTAGTGGAGGGTGATGTCAAAGGTTGATGTCATCTTCAACTAGCTCTTCCAAGGCCTTGTTTGACCATTTCGTTCTTTCACAGCTCCTTTCGCGCTCCACAATTATTTCCAATACTGTGATGAGCATTCTTATTTTACATTTTTGTCCAAAAATTCTTCCATGTAAAATTGGACTGAAAACTCTCTTTCTCCAATTTTTCGGAGACCTTTTTGCCCTTAATTCGATTTCGGTGCGCTTGATTTTTCTAGGGGGGATTTATGGCTTATAAAACTTCATTTTCGGAGATTCTTTCCATATTCCTTCATTATACTTGTGAAGTCAACGTTGTGACCCGTCCCGGTCAAACTTTGACTTTTTGGTCAACCATTTGATTTTTGGACAACCCTTTGACTTTTTCGGTCAAAGTTGACTTTCGTAAAATTTCATCCTTTTTCGTTCTTTTTCCTTTAGAAACCTCATTCTTGGCTCATAAATCATCAATTGAGTCTCATAATCATTAAATGAGGACCCGAACATTGTTTAAATAAAATTATGAATTTCTCATTATTATTCATAATTTTTCATATAACACATCATAAACACATAAATTAGACTCTAATCCCTTATGAACAAGGAGATTACAAGTCTACAAAATTTCGGGTCTTACAACCTACCTTCCTTAAAAGATTTTCGTTCTCGAAAATTAGAACAAATCGGGGTAGTCTCTCTTCATGTCTTCTTCTCGTTCCCATGTCATTTCTTCGATATGGCGATTCCTCCATAATACCTTTACAATGGTATGACCTTGTTTCTTAGCGCTTTTTCTTCTCGTGCCAAAATTTGGACTGGCTTCTCCTCATAAGTCAGGTCTTCACAAATCTCGATTGGTTCATGCTCGATTACGTGTGAGGGATCCGGAACGTACTTCTTTAGCATCGACACATGAAATACGTTGTGCACATATGCTAATTCCTGGGGTAGAGCCAACATGTAGGCCACGTTACCGACCCTTTCGATTATCTCGAACGGCCCTATATACCTTGGGCTCAATTTCCCCTTCTTTCCGAACCGCATAACTCCTTAAATGGAGCGACTTTGAGGAAAACCAAGTCTCCTACTTCAAATTCGAGAGGCCTTCGGTGCTTGTCGGCATAACTCTTTTGCCAGCTAAACGCAGTCTCCATCCTTTGTCGTATGAGCTTCACGTTTTTCGTGGTCTTCCGAATGAAGTCCGTAGATACAAGTTCTTTTTCTCTTGCCTCGTACCAGTGGACTGGAGATCTGCATCTTCTTCCATACAAGGCTTCATAAGGAGCCATTCCAATTGAAGCGTGAAAACTGTTGTTGTACGAGAATTCAATCAAAGGAAGCTTCTTGTCCCAAGTTCCCTTGAAATCCATCACGCAAGCTCGCAACATATCTTCTAAGGTCTGAATGGTCCTTTCTGATTGTCCGTCCGTTTGTGAGTGAAAAGCTGTACTAAACGAAAGCTTGGTACCCATTGCTTCATGTATGCTCTTCCAAAATTTTGAAGTGAAGCGACCGTCGCGATCCGAGATGATAGTTTTCAGAATTCCATGATAGCGAACGATCTGGGCCAGGTACAATTCTGCCAATTGTTCCACAGAGAAGCTGAGCTTGATGGCTATAAAGTGCGCCGACTTTGTCAATCGGTCAACGACCACCCAAATAGCGTCGTTGCCGCTAAGAGTTCGAGGCAGACCAACCACGAAATCCATCGTCACCTGGTCCCATTTCCATTCTGGGATGGAAATTTTCTGCAGTTCTCCTCCTGGACGTTGGTGTTCCGCCTTTACTTTGTGACAGGTAAGGCACTTACTGACAAAAGTAGCAACGTCGTTCTTCATTTTAGGCCACCAAAAGCTCTCTTTTAAGTCCTTATACATTTTTGTGGCTCCGGGATGGACAGAGTACGGAGTCTCGTGAGCTTCTTTCATAATCTTTTCCTTCAATTCTTCCTCGTTAGGAATACATAATATATTCTTCTGATAGAGAATGCCTTCATTAGAGACGTTGAAATTCGACTCCTTCCCTTCTAAAACTTCGTTTTTCGTCCTAAGCAGCGAGGCATCTGCTTCTTGACGCTCCTTTATGTCATCCAAAATAGTGGGTTGGAAGGTTAGAGCAGCTAATCTTCCCGTAATAAGCTCGATTCTAGCTTCCACTATCTCCTTTTGAAGAGGCTCAGTCAATGACCTGATTGACATCATCGAGGAAGATGACTTCCGACTAAGGGCATCGGCCACCTTGTTAGCCTTTCCCGGGTGGTATCGGATATCTATGTCGTAGTCCTTCACCAATTCGAGCCATCTTCTTTGCCTCATGTTCAGCTCTTTTTATGTGAAGATGTACTTCAAGCTCTGATGATCCGTATACTTCGCATTTAGTGCCATAAAGGTAGTGCCTCCAGATCTTCAAGGCGAATACTACCGCCGCAAGCTCTAAATCATGCGTCGGATAGTTCTTCTCGTGCTCCTTAAGCTGTCAAGAAGCATACGCAATCACTTTTCCGTTCTGCATAAGCATGGCTCCCAATCCTATCTTGGAAGCATCGCTGTAAATTATGAAATTTTCTTCCTCCACGACTGGAATTGTGAGGATTGGAGCGCTCGTCAACTTGCTTTTGAGCTCTTGGAAGTACTCTTCACACTTATTTGTCCATTCATACGCCTTCCCTTTTCTTATGAGCGCGGTAAGTGGCGCCGCGATCTTAGCAAATCCTTCGACGAATCGTCGGTAATAGCCCGCTAATCCGAGGAAACTGCGCACTTCGGTGACATTTTTGGGGGCTGGCCACTTACTTACCGCCTCAATCTTAGCCGGGTCTACGGATATGCCTTCTTTTGAGACCACATGTCCTAAGAAATGGACCTTTTCCAACCAAAACTCGCACTTGGAGAACTTGGCGTAAAGCTGATTCTGCTTCAAAATCCGTAGTGCAATCCTTAGATGCTCCTCGTGCTCCTCTTTCGACCTTGAATATATCAAAATGTCGTCAATAAAGACAATGACGAACTTATCCAAGTAGTCCTTAAATACTCGATTCATCAGATCCATGAAGGCTGCTGGAGCGTTTGTCAGTCCGAACGGCATCACAAGGAACTCGTAGTGTCCATATCGAGTGCGAAACGCCGTCTTCGGAACATCTCCTTCCTTGATTCAGAGCTGGTGATATCCCGATCGTAGATCAATCTTTGAAAAGACTGAGGCTCCCTTCAGTTGGTCGAACAGATCGTCGATCCTGGGCAAAGGATACTTGTTCTTGATGGTAATCTTGTTCAACTCCCGATAATCGATGCACATTCTAAGAGTGCTGTCCTTCTTCTTAACAAACAACACCGGGGCTCCCCATGGTGAATAACTCTGTCTGATGAATCCTTTATCCAGGAGCTCCTTCAACTGGACTTGCAATTCTTTGAGTTCAGCAGGCGCCATCCTATAAGGTGCCTTGGATACTGGTACCGATCCTGGGAGTAACTCAATCTCAAAAGAGATTTCTCGTTCTGGTGGCAATCCTGGCAGATCTTCAGGAAAAACGTCCACAAATTCCTTGACTATCAGTACATCTTCCGGCTTACCTTCGGTCTCTAACGTCTTATCTACCATGTTGGCTAGGAATCCAAGACATCCTTCCGCCAACAATTTTCTAGCCTTTAGCGCAGAGATAAACATCTTTGGCTGTCTCGGGGTCGATCCTCGAAAGATGAATTCCTTATCTCCAACTGGCTTAAACGTAACGGCAAGACGCTGGCAGTCGATAACCGCGTTGTACTTTCCCAGGAAGTCCATACCCAGGATAACGTCGTAGTCGTACAAATCGATGACGATCAGGTTGACGTACATCTCTTTACCGCATATGATTATTGGAACATGGCGTATCCAATAATCAGACAACAAAATTTCCCCGGAGGGTAATGCAGTACGAAAGGTTCTTCCAATTTTCTCATTATCTCTACCTAGTTTCTTAGCAAACCTAGGTGATGTGAATGAATGCGTAGCTCCAGAGTCAATTAACACATAAGCATCTTGTTAGGCAATAGGAAGCTGACCTGTCACCACCGTGGACGGTCCAGCTTGAGCATCCTCCTTTGTATAGGCGTAGATGCGTCCTTGAGGTTCTGGAGCTTCAGCTCGACCTTGAGGAACTACAGGTCCTTCGAGTTTCATCTGTACAGCGTGCAACTGACTTCCCTGACCCCTCTGATAATTCTGCTGGTGCTGGACATTGGCAGTGCAATTCTTTGCAAAGTGGCCTTCCTTGCCACACAGGTAACAGCGGTTTGTCCCAGTACGGCAGTCTCCCGGGTGTTTCCTCCCGCATTTCTGGCAAGGGGCAGTTCCACTGGTATCAGGGGCATTCTTCTTCTGGGGAGGATTCTGTTGGCTCCCCTGTCTTCCAGCATTCCACTTTCTTTTCTGCTGGGGGTTGCCATACGGCTTGTTGTTGCCGCGTTGGCCAGAAGGTCCTCCTTGACCTTTCGCTGCGATGATTGGCCGGGTTTGATTTGACTCTGCTTGGCAAGGGCCTTCTCCTCATTCCTTTCTTAAAAGAACTAGGCCCGTTGCGCCTTGTTCTGACCGACCCAATATTCGGCTCGAACTGCTCGACTGACGCACTCGGCGACAGTGAGCGGTGGGTGGGGGCCACTGCTGATAATCACGGCTAAGTCCGGCCAGAACATTCTCATCATCTTCCTCACTTTGTCCCTCTCGGAACTGATGAGTTGAGGACAGAGACGGGCGAGCTGTTCAAACTTTCTCACGGCTTCGGCCACAGACAGATTTCCCTGACGGAAATTGGTGAATTCGTCTTGCTGAGTTTCCATTACTTCTGTGTTGAAGTACTTCTCACGGAACTCTTCCACAAAGTCTTCCCATGTCATCTGGTTGACGTCCCGTCTGATTTGAACCGTTTCCCATCATAACCGGGCGTCTTTCTTCAACATAAAGGACGCGCAAAGGACTCTCTCTCTATCATCGAGCCTTAAGAAGTTCAGGGAAACTTGAAGGTCGATGAGCCAGTTGTCGGCCTCGATCGGGTCTGTCGATCCCTCGAATTCCGGCGCCTTCATACGCCGAAATTCATGATACAGCTCTGCCGGAGTTCGAACTCGAGATGCTGGCGGAGCAGCTACCGGCGCCATTGGTGCTTCTGGGGCCTCAGGGTGTTCCGGAATCATTGGTTCCTCCTCGGGGAATTCCGGTACCGCTGGTTGCTCTTCAGGTGCCGGTGGTACCCTAGCCTCAGGCGGTCCTTGGTTCTGTTGGGCTATTTGAGCCCTAAGCCCACCTATTTCTCGTTGCTGGGCTAGCATCATCTCTCTCAGCTCGTTTAGCTGAGCTGTAAGATCGACGTTTTGGGTTTGTGCCGCTCGACGTCTTGGTGGCATGGTTCTGTATAGAAGCAACAAAATAAGCTTCTTATTTTCACACTTTCATAAAATCATATCTTTTATACAGAACCATAATCTTCATTTCATAATCATAGTTTTTAGGAAAATACATAATTTCCTCATCATGGGCATACATTGCTTGTTTACCACCATCGAGGTAAGGCACAACCCAACGTCATTCTTACAACTAACCTTTCCATTGCGAACCATCGATAAAAGTCGCGTACGAAAAATCTAATTTTAAGCGTAAGAAAATAATTTAATTTACTTGGGCTATTGCAGAACGATGCGGAGCGAGACGAAGTAGGCTGGCAGAATACCGCTCTGATACCAACTCTGTGACGCCCCCTTACTACGTAGGGCCGTCACGCCTTACTTACTTACTTTACTTTACTTGAAAATTAGGAATATATATATATATATATATTTTTGAAACATACTTATAAAAGCATTTGCCATTAGCAATATATCATTATCACTTAAGTAAAAGTTTACTTAAGGTATTTAGTTCCAAAATACCATAAAGCATAATTTGTCTTTATCATACATGCTTATATACAAAACTTCTTAACTCAAAAATCGGTTGCGGAAACTATGCGTAGTGGTATCCATACCGCCTTCGTCCGCCTCCACATCATCCTCACAATGCCCACCATTATGCTGCGGGTTTCTTACCTACAGTATGAAATATAACTGAATGAGCTTTCGCCCAGTAAGCACAAACATAATTTCACAAAACATTAAAACATCTTGAAACATACATCATCATATGCATATGCGTGAACTATTTATGTTCCCTTTATGCATTTATCTTTTAACTTACTTATCTTTCTTATGGGCCCCATAGTGTATGTACCATCATTTATTTAGCGCGCCTCCAGATACAGATAGGGGTTGCAAGGTCCCTAACTGCTCTGGAAACATTGGGTGATTACACCCTCCCGCATCAATGAGAGGGTGAATCCTTTACTTAAACATGAAAAATCCTCCACCTTATGGGAGGTCGGTACGACACTTTACTTGTGACTTCTTACCATGTTATTTATCTTTAGTGAACATACCTTATGATGTCACTATATGATAACATACTTTTTATCTCATACATAACATGGCATGGCATTCTTTTCATTCATGGCATTTGCAAACATGACACATTTTTTTTTATAAACATGATATTTTACAAATATAGCAGCTTTTTACAAACATAGCACTTTGCAAAAATAGCACCTTTTTATAAACATAGAATTTTACAAAAATAGCACTTTTCATAAAACATGGCATTTCATAGATATAGCACACAACATATTGTAGCATATTTGAAAACCACATACTTGAACATAATTTACTAGCTTTCATACTGCAGGTGAGGTTTGTACTTACCTCTAGTGCCGTATCCTTAAAATTGCGTTCCTTAAATATGTCAGCAACGGCAATTCACTTTCCTGATATACCAAAAATATAGGATCATGATCCTTTCGTAAGGTGTTGGTGACCTACCAACACTCACATCTACTTTTGGTTGTATGTCCCCTATACATGATATCTATCTTGGCCACTTTAATCCCCATTCTTTAACGAACTTCGATTAATCCTTAAGAGGTTACGTTGGGTAACCTTTTTGATTAGAGCCTTGTTCCAATATTGGGCTTTGCTCATACATCCTTGTTATTGGGTTATTTCCATTAACCCTTTAAATCTTAGCCCAAATATACATGTGGTTATCCCTTAGGGTTATGTTGGGTAACCCTTAACGTTAACCTTAATTAACCTTGGGTCAACCTTTAGTCAACCCTTGGTTATCCTTGGGTTTGTAACTTGGATATAATATCCGGTTACCGTTTGTAATCGGCTTGCTTACCAATTTTACTTTAAAATTCCTCTTCCTTATTTTTGGAAAATCTTGTGTAATTAACTTCCAAAAATCCTTCATTTTGCTTGTAAAAATTCCAACTCCTTTAATTAGAAAATACTTTGGCTTAATCTCATTATTTTCTTTAACTTGGAAATGTTTGGTATGAAACCCTCTTTTTTTTTACTTTGTGGAAAAATGTGAATTTCAAACCCGAGCCCTTAAAATTCATGGTTTTCGAAACAAATCTTTAATAAAATCATTTGGGGCCGGAAACCGCCTTTGGAACGGTTTCCGAAGCTAAAATAACCATTTAAGACCACTTCACAATTTTTCTAGAAAATATTTTCGTGAAACTCATGTGCAAGATTTCGGACTCCCTGCGTGTCTCCCACAAAACGCGCCCAGTTTAAAAATCGGCTTGGAATTTGAAAAACTTGTCTTCACGAAAGTCGTAGCTCTCAAAAAATGCTAAAACTTTCGTGTTTTAAGAAAAATCCAGTTCGGCCTAGATCAGTACCAGTTTTTATTTTGAAAACGGGTTGACTCTGAAAAACTGGGTGAAGAACGTCCCAGGGCTCAGCCACGGGTTTTGGGTACAACGGAGGCCGTTGGAGCCTTATTTCGAGATTCTGTCCGCGTTGTCCTCTAGAAAAAGTTGTTCCGAACAACTTTCGTGTTTTGAGTTTTACCTCATTCGGCCTCTAAGGGCCTTGAAATTACCCTTTCCCGAAACTGGCTAGATTCGAATCCGAATTGGCAGTTTCGGTTCCTTAGTTCGGTTTACGTCCTATTTCGCGGAATCTATCTCGACCGATCACATCGGGAGCTTATACCACAACAAGCAGCGCTTCTAACGTCCCATTGAAACCCATAAATCCATCTCATTCAACTCATGCAACCCAAATCTGAAAATTTAAAAACCTAGGTTGCTTGACTCTAGCACATGCATTAACACATACAAGCATCATCATAACCAACCCTAAATCTAGCATGCTCTCATGGTTGCCAAGGGCAGATTTTTGGCCTCATCTTATGGGACATACAACCTAATTTCTAGCATGAAAAATCCATCATTTTCAAGCACAAATTTTAAAGCAAACAAGCATCAAAAATCAGCCAACCAAATCTTACCCTAATCAAGCGCACACACCAACAATGAGGGCAGAAATTTAAAGTGGACTTATGTCCTTACAAACCACTTGAATCAACATCAAAAACACTTAAATAAGACTTGATTTCAAGGTGGTTTAAGAGATTTACGTCAAACCCAAATTAGAGTTTTGAAATTCTAAAATCTTCCTTCCTTCCTTCTAGCCTTCTTGTCCCACGGCTTCTTCATGAAAAAGATGGCATCCAAAATTTTTATTAGCTCTTTATTTCTTCACTAAAACCGAACCTTAATCAATAGAAAAATCCAAGTTGTTCTTATCTCTTTCTCTCTTGCTTTGTTCGGCCAACTCTTGGAGAACTCACCAAAAACTTTCTCAAGTCCTTCCTTGCTTGGCTCACGGATTTGGTTCAAGAAAAATGAGATCCAAGAGATTTTTTTTGTTAGCGTTTTCTCACCTCTAAACCGAGCACTATTGTGATAACCAGATTTTCATGATAGCCATTTTCCTTCTTTAGAGGAATAATGAGCATATATTGTTATGTTTTCGGAAAAACTCAGTTAAGAGTTTTTCACACGTTTTACGGAGTCTTATGGCTCAATAAGACTCAGAATAGATTTTTACGGATAGAAAACACCTTTTCATGTCGAAAGGGGTGATAAGGGACGTTTTGCCGAAAAAGTCAAAGTTTGACCGAAAAAGTCAACTTTGACTGAAAAAGTCAAAGTTTGACCAAAAGTGGTCAACAGTTGACTCGACACCGAAAAATGCTGCGGTATGAGAAAATACTGCAAAATATGTCAGTATGGGCGAGAAAGCCCAATTAGACAGTAGAAAATAAGAAAACACCCGTAAAATCAAGCATCCCTAGCATTATTTAAGGCCAGACTGATATTTTTAGTCAAGATATCATCAAAGGAGACCAATCCAGGTCAAAGGGCAAAAACGTCAAAATTTTCATTTTTGGGGGCAAAAATGTAAATTTTGAAAAATATGAGAAGCACGCCACGAGACGTCGTTAGATGAGGTCCCAATAAGATTGTAATATGTTTTGCAAGAAGAAATTAAGGAATAGTCATTTTCGGGGGCGAAAATGCAAAGATTTTATTTTTCGGGTCAAAAATGTAAATTTTGAAAATATGTGATTTTAATGGAAGAAAATCACATAAAATCATGAAAAGAATGATATTGGAATGAAAAGTAAGCATTATGCCAATTTTTGGAATTTTGGGGCATAAATGCAAAATTTTCACTTTTGGGGGCAAAAGTGTAAATTTTGAAAAATTATCGAAACGAGCGTGTGAAGTCCCTAAGATGATTATATCATCAAATAGGATGGGTGTGTTGATTTTTGGGACAATCGGACACCTAGAGGGTATTTTTGCAAGAATTTTCAGTTTCGGGGGCAAAAATGTAATTTTTGAAAAATGGTGACATAAGCGACGAGCTCAGCGCTTACCTCATCTTTTCCAGCTGGAGATGAGCTGCTGCTCAGCTGTTCACAGCCGACCATCTTGGGGAAGGAAATCCAAGAATAGAAAAAAAAATTGGGGTCAAACTTATTAAGTTGAAAAAGTTGTTATTATCTTCTTGAAGCTTCCTTGTGTGAGTGTCGTGGGAGAGAGCTGAAAGAAACCCAGAAAACAGCAGCAAACCCCAGCCAAACATTAGAAAAATTCGGAGAGAAAGAGGGAGAGAAAGAGAGCAAGAAAAAGTTTGAAATCTTGTGAGAAATCACCATGGGAGGCTCGGTTTCTTGGAGCATGAAGAACCAAGCAAATCTGGAAATTTTTCTCCAGATTTGCAGACCTGCAACGTCCATGGAGGAGAGGAAATTGAAGAAAAAAATTCGGGTCCAAAGCTTGTTGGAGCCGAGTGAGAAGAAGGAGAAACCACCATGAGCCATGAGTTGATTTTGTGCCTTGTGTGGTGTGCTTGTTTCGGCTGCTTGGAGTGCAGATTTTTGGAGGAAATTTTCGTGGGTTTGGGGCTGTGAAGGTACGGCCATGAGCAGCAAGAGAACACCAAGTTGGTGCAGATTTTTGGGGCTTTTTGGAGACCCAAAGCCGTGAGCATGAATCAGCCAAAAAGGGGACAGATTTGGTTCTCAAACCATAGCCTAGATCAAGGGTGAGTTAAAGGTATAAACCCTAGAATGGTTAAGTGATTTTTAAGTAAGATTGAATGGTTATTTATGTGTCTATTTGTGTGTTTCATGGCTGAAATTTGGAGCCCATATGGTATGTGGAATTCGGCTGCAAGGAAGGCAGCCAAGAGGACAGCCATGAGCAAGAGGAAGTTCGGCTCCTTTGGTGTGAGTCAACTCCGAAAATTATGGGAGGTATAAACCCTAACCTTAATCTATGGTTCAAGCATTTAAATTGGTGGATTTATGATGTATTTAAGCTATGGTATGTATGGTTTAAGTTCAGAAATTTTTATGTGGTATGTGCTAGGGTGTAAGGCTTGATAAGGGTGCATGGTTTGCTAGGATTAGCTTTGTTTGTTTTTCTGATTTTATGTGCTATGTTTATGCTTGCTTGTTGCTTGGTTTGCATGGTAGATTGGTTGTGTATGTCCCTAGTTATGGTGCTGCTGTGTGTGGCTCAAGTGATAGGGTGCTAGATGTTGATTTCGGTTTGGTTGGTTGATGCCAAACCCATGTATGTGCTAGTCCTAGAATCCAATGCAAGCCTAGGGTTGGCAACTTCGGTTGGTTTGCATGACCAAGGGGGAAAAACATGTCCAACGCATGTGGGACGTTAGACAATGTTGCATGATTGATGATTTAGGCTCTCGAGTGTTCGGTTGAGACGTAAAATGAAAGTAACACGAAACTGGCTGTAGGTTCGGGTCTATATGCCCAGTTTTCGTAAACAGAAAATAAGAGGCCCTTAGAGGCCGAAATTGGGAAAGTGTAAAACACGAAAGTTGTTCAGAACAACTTTTTCTAGGGGGATACGCGAGCCGTTTTTCAAATTAAGGCTCCAAAGGCCTTCGAAAACACTAAAACCCGAGGCTCAAGCAATGACGTCCCCAGACTTAGCTCGTTCCAGGATCAGTCAGTTTCAACTCGAAACTGGTACTGATCTAGGCCGAATTAAGAGTTTTGTAAAACACGAAAGTTTTAGCATTTTTCGAGAGCTAGAACTTTCGTGAAGAACACTTTTTCAGATAACGTACCGATTTTAAGATAAAAATTGTTTTATAAAGGGTGCTCCAGGAATCCGAATTCCTGCACCAATAAGTTTTAATCAATGGTTCTAGAAAATGGTTTTTCAGCCTTAAAAGAATGATTTGGCTATGAAAATCGTTCCAAAGACGGTTTTCAACCTAAAATGAATTTACAAAACATAAAATCAAGAGTTTGGATTTTTATGACTCAAGTATGAATTTTTACACAAAAGTGAAAAATTGGGATTTTTCCTAAGTGTTTTTCTAAGTATGAAAAAGAGATTTTCAAGTTATGTTTTAACATACGATTAGCTCACGTATGGTAATCGGGTGTTAGACTCGAGTTATCGGGTCAAGCCCGAGACCCTAGAGGTTGACCCGAGGGGGTTGACCATAGTTGACCGAGAGTTGACCAAGGTTGACTTTTGTTGACTTTTGGTTAACTCATAGCTTTAAGTTAGCTTATCCTCACGGGTTATCCAAAGTGACCCTAACGGATACCGATAGCTAAATTAAAGGGTTATTAGATATAACCCGATAGTTGCGGATTAAGATTAGTAACCCTTAGAGGTTTAAGTTGGCTTAGCACGCCAGGTTACCCTTGGTAACCAAACTAGATACTATGCACGTAAAGGGACATACAACCAATGCCATGTAGACATGTTGGTTAGTTTACCTGCATTACACGATATTAAGTAGAGTCTGTCCTATGTCAAGCAGGCAGAACCTGCAGCTGTACCAGTAATGGAACAGCACTAGGATGGGATAATCAGTCAAGCACGTATGACGGAAGGTAAGTACAACTCCGCCTACGGCATGAACTCATGTTAGGATGTCATGTTATGTATGCATGTTATGTAGGTCATGTTATGTATGCATGTATGTCATGTTATGTATGTATGTTATGTATGTCATGTAAGCATGTTATGTATGTATGTTATGTGCTATGTATGTTATGTGTTTATGTGTTAAGTATGTATGCATTAAGTATGCCATGTAGTATGTATGCAGAAGCACGTTTATGTTTTATGTTATTTTTATGGCATCACGATGTATGTCCACTAAAAATAAGTATGATGGTAAGATATGAGATAGGTTAAGTAGGACATGTTGTGTTGTACTGACTTTGCCTTTGTGGTAAGTTAAAACGGCATGTTCCATGGTTTGACTTGATATGGCAGGGCTGCCTCCACTACTCCATGTTAAACTTTGTGTTTCATGGTTTGAGTTGGTTTGGACGGACCGCCTTCAATCACTCCATGGTTACATACCGAAGTACATACACACATGTTATAATATCAAGATAGGATCAGATTAGACCAGTAGAGAGACCCAAATTAATTTAATAATAAATTATAATTGGTTCACGTTTTTCGTGCATTAGATTGCATGCGGATAGGATGTTGTGCTTACTGAGCTTTTTAGCTCATTGTTTATGTTCATGCTGTAGGTACGGTTCCTACCGGCACTTCCTGAACAAGCTGTGGATAGATGGCGCAACAGAATGTGAAATGTGGGTATGGACTGCTACGGGGTTTCCGAAAGGCGTTTAAAAGAAAATGTGTTTTCATTTCATTCAGTATGTATGCATGTATGTTTAAGTTAAGTTATGTATGTATGCTAGCTTTCCTCATAAGTGAAGGCTAGGTACTCGGGTGAGTACACTTTAAGCAGTAAGGTTTTATGAAGAAAAGTAGTTTTCAATTACGTTTAACTTGTGTTAAAGTTTTATGTTTTCCGCAATAAAAGTTTTTAAGTAACGATTTTTAGAAAAGAAAGAAAAAAAAAATTTACTCATGAAATTGGGTAACTTTATTTTTCAATCAAGCAAGTAAGTTTAAGTTAATGTCACGGACCGAAGCGAACGCTCCGGGTTCGCGCAGTCGGACTCCGCGGGGATCTGAGAGGCGGCGAGTCGGGTCGTGACAACTATCAAGGAAGAAAACCCAAGAATTTTTCAAGATCCACTTACCTCTTTCTCTCTTGCTCTTGGTCGGCCACTCACTCAAAGCTCACAAGAAAAATCTCAAGCTTTCTCTAGCTCTCCCTTCTTGCAAAAACCGTGCACTCTTGTGAAGAAAACCCAAAATTTTCTCTTGAATCTCTCTCTCTCTTCTTCTCCCTCTTGCTACCGAAAATTCTGAAGACCAAGCAAGAGTCTTGGCTATCTTTAACAAGGAAAAGAGAAGGGAAAATAGAAGGGATGTCTTGAATGACTAGTGGTTGGTTTCTTGTCCCTAATCCAAGGCTTTATGTCTTGTCTTTTCTTTTCTTGGTTGCAGCCGAATCCAAGGGGGCTTAAGGGGTGTTGCTGCCGAGATTTCCAAGGGGAAAAAGGCATGGGTTTTGATCCATTATTTTAAGCAAAAGTGACTAAGGATGGGGGACCTTTGATGGACAAAAGTTGGTGCACCTTTTCCTTGATTTTTGGCTTTATGTCTAGTCTTGTTTCCATTAAATTTTTCTTTCCTTGCTGCCATTAGCTGCTGCCGACCAAAGGGAAGGAGAAAGGGAGCTTCACAAGTCATCTTAGGCTAGTGGAAAGGTGAGTCATAGGCATGGTGTTGTTGTCCTTTGCTTGGTTGGACTTGAAAGGCCATCTAGTTACCCTAACCAAGCCAATTTCTTTTCTTTTTCCCATCTAGTTGCCGACCATTATGAGTGGGGGAGGGCTGCCATTTATAGTCTTGAGTTAGTGGAGGGTGATGTCAAGGGTTGATGTCATCTTCCACTAGCTCTTCCAAGGCCTTGTTTGGCCATTTCGTTCTTTCACAGCTCCTTTCGCGCTCCACAATTATTTCCAATACTGTGATGAGCATTCTTATTTTACATTTTTATCCAAAAATTCTTGCATGTAAAATTGGACTGAAAACTCTCTTTCTCCAATTTTTCGGAGACCTTTTTGCCCTTAATTCGATTTCAGTGTGCTTGATTTTTCTAGGAGGGATTTATGGCTTATAAAACTTCATTTTCAGAGATTCTTTCCATATTCCTTCATCATACTTGTGAAGTCAACGTTGTGACCCATCCCGGTCAAACTTTGACTTTTTGGTCAACCATTTGACTTTTTGGTTAACCCTTTGACTTTTTCGGTCAAAGTTGACTTCGTAAAATTTCATCCTTTTTCATTCTTTTTCCTTTAGAAACCTCATTCTTGGCTCATAAATCATCAATTGAGTCTCATAATCATTAAATGAGGACCCGAACATTGTTTAAATAAAATTATGAATTTCTCATTATTATTCATAATTTTTCATATAACACATCATAAACACATAAATTAGACTCTAATCCCTTATGAATAAGGAGATTACAAGTCTACAAAATTTTGGGTCTTACAACGTCAACCTGATCGTCATCGATTTGTATGACTACGACGTAATCCTGGGTATGGACTTCCTGGGAAAGTACAACGCGGTTATCGACTGCCAGCGTCGTGCCGTTACGTTTAAGCCAGTTGGAGATAAGGAATTCATCTTTCGAGGATCGACCCCGAAACAGCCAAAGATGTTTATCTCTGCGCTAAAGGCTAGAAAATTGTTGGCGGAAGGATGCACGGGAATTCTAGCCAACATGGTAGACAAGACACAAGAGACCGAAAGTAAGCCGGAAGATGTACTGATAGTCAAGGGATTTGTGGACGTTTTTCCTAAAGATTTTCCAGGATTGCCACCAGAACGAGAAATCTCTTTTGAGATTGAGTTGCTTCCAGGATCGGCACCCGTGTCCAAGGCACCGGATAGGATGGTGCCTGCTGAACTCAAAGAATTGCAAGTCCAGTTGAAAGAGCTCCTGGATAAAGGATTCATCAGACAAAGCTATTCACCATGGGGAGCCCCGGTGTTGTTTGTTAAGAAGAAGGACGGAACTCTAAGAATGTGCATCGATTATCGGGAGTTGAACAAGATCACCATCAAGAACAAGTATCCTTTGCCCAGGATCGATGATCTGTTCGACCAACTGAAAGGAGCCTCCGTCTTTTCAAAGATTGATCTACGATCGGGATATCACTAGCTCCGAATCAAGGAAGGAGATGTTCCGAAGACGGCGTTTCGCACTCGATATGGACACTACGAGTTCCTTGTGATGCCGTTCGGACTGACAAACGCTCCAGCAGACTTCATGGATCTGATGAATCGAGTATTTAAGGACTACTTGGATAAGTTCGTCATTGTCTTTATTGACGACATTTTGATATATTCAAGGTCGAAAGAGGAGTACGAGGAGCATCTAAGGATGGCACTACGGATTTTGAAGCAAAATCAGCTTTATGCCAAGTTCTCCAAGTGTGAGTTCTGGTTGCAGAAGGTCCATTTCCTTAGACATGTAGTCTCTAAAGAAGGCATATCCGTAGACCCGGCTAAAATTGAGGCGGTAAGTAGGTGGCCAGCTCCTAAGAATGTCACCGAAGTGCGCAGTTTGCTCGGATTAGCGGGCTATTACCGACGATTCGTCGAAGGATTTGCTAAGATTGCGGCGCCACTTACCGCGCTCACAAGAAAAGGGAAGGCGTATGAATGGACAAATAAGTGTGAAGAGCACTTCCAAGAGCTCAAAAGCAAGTTGACGAGCGCTCCAATCCTCACAATTCTAGTCGTGGAGGAAGAAAATTTCGTAATTTACAGCGATGCTTGTAAGATAGGATTGGGAGCAGTACTCATGCAGAACGGAAAAATGATCGCCTATGCTTCGCGACAGCTCAAGGAACACGAGAAGAACTATCCGACGCATGATTTGGAACTTGCGGCGGTAGTATTTGCCTTAAAGATTTGGAGGCACTACCTCTACGGTACGAAATGTGAAGTATATACGGATCATCAGAGCTTGAAGTACATCTTCACACAAAAAGAGCTGAACATGAGGCAAAGAAGATGGCTCGAATTGGTGAAGGACTACGACATAGATATCCGATACCATCTGGGAAAGGCTAACAAGGTAGCCGATGCCCTCAGTCGGAAGTCGTCTTCCTCGTTGATGTCGATTCGGTTATTGACTGAGCCTCTTCCAAAGGAGCTAATAGAAGCCAAAATCGAGCTTATCACGGTAGGATTGGCTGCCCTCACCTTCCAGCCTACTATTTTAGATGGGGTGAAAGAACGTCAAGAAGCAGATGCCTCACTGCTTAGGACGAAGAACGAGGTTTTAGAAGGAAAGGAGTCAGACTTCCACATATCCGATGAGGGCATACTCTATCAAAAGAATAGACTATGCATTCCTAACGAGGAAGTATTAAAGGAAAGGATCATGAAGGAAGCTCACGAGACTCCGTACTCTGTCCATCCTGGAGCCACAAATATGTACAAGGACTTGAAAGAGAACTTTTGGTGGCCGAAAATGAAGAACGACGTTGCTACTTTTGTCAGTAAGTGCCTTACTTGTCAAAAAGTAAAGGCGGAACACCAACGTCCAGGAGGAGAATTGCAGAAAATTTTCATCCCAGAATGGAAATGGGACCAAGTAACGATGGACTTCGTGGTTGGACTACCTCGAACTCCTAGCGGCAACGATGCTATATAGGTAGTCGTTGACCGATTGACAAAGTCGGCGCACTTTATAGCCATCAAGCTCAGCTTCTCAGTAGAACAACTGGCAGAATTATACGTGGCCTAGATCGTTCGCTATCATGGAATCCCGAAAACTACCATCTCGGATCACGACGGTCGTTTTACTTCGAAATTTTGGAAGAGCGTACATGAAGCAATGGGTACCAAGCTTTCGTTTAGTACAGCTTTTCACCCACAAACGGATGGACAATCAGAAAGGACCATTCAGACTTTGGAAGATATGTTGCGAGCGTGCGTAATGGATTTCATGGGAACTTGGGATAAGAAGCTTCCTTTAATTGAATTCTCATACAACAACAGCTTTCACGCTTCAATCGGAATGGCTCCTTATGAAGCTTTGTACGGAAGAAGATGCAGATCTCCAGTCCATTGGTACGAGACAAGAGAAAAAGAATTTGTATCTACGGACTTCATTCGAAGGACTACGGAAAACGTGAAGCTCATACAACAAAGGATGGAGACTGCGTTTAGCCGACAAAAGAGTTACGCTGACAAACGCCGAAGGCCTCTCGAATTCCAAGTAGCAGACTTGATTTTCCTCAAGGTCGCTCCATTTAAGGGAGTTATGTGGTTCGGAAAGAAGGGGAAATTGAGCCCAAGGTATATAGGGCCGTTCGAGATACTCGAGAGAGTCGGGAACGTAGCCTACAAGTTGGCCTTACCCCCGAAGTTAGCATATGTGCACAATGTGTTTCATGTGTCGATGCTGAAAAAGTACATTCCGGATCCGTCGCACGTATTGGATCACGAACCGATTGAGATTCGCGAAGATCTGACTTATGAGGAGAAGCCAGTCCAAATTTTGGCACGAGAGGAAAAAGTGCTAAGAAACAAGGTCATACCATTGGTAAAGGTATTATGGAGAAATCGCCATATTGAAGAAGCGACGTGGGAACGAGAAGAAGACATGAAGAGAGACTACCCCGATTTGTTCTAATTTTCGAGGATGAAAATCTTTTAAGGAAGGTAGGTTGTAAGACCCGAAATTTTGTAGACTTGTAATCTCCTTGTTCATAAGGAATTAAAGTCTAATTTATGTATCTATGATGTGTTATATGAAAAATTATGAATAATAATGAGAAATTCATAATTTTATTAAACAATGTTCGGGTCCTCATTTAATGATTATGAGACTCAATTAATGATTTATGAGCCAAGAATGAGGTTTTTAAAGGAAAAAGAACGAAAAAGGATGAAATTTTACGAAAGTCAACTTTGACCGAAAAAGTCAAAGGGTTGACCAAAAAGTCAAAGTTTGACCGGGACGGGTCACAACGTTGACTTCACAAGTATGATGAAGGAATATGGAAAGAATCTCCGAAAATGAAGTTTTATAAACCATAAATCCACCCTAGAAAAATCAAGCACACTGAAATCGAATTAAGGGCAAAAAGGTCTCCGAAAAATTGGAGAAAGAGAGTTTCGGTCCAAAATTTACATGGAAGAATTCTTAGACCAAAATATAAAATAAGAATGCTCATCACAATATTGGAAATAACTGTAAAGCGCGAAAGGAGCTGTGAAAGAACGAAATAGCCAAACAAGGCCTAAGAAGAATTAGTGGAAGATGATATCATTGTAATGACATCACCATTCCCTAACCAATTTTGAAATGAGATGGCAGCCCTCTACCCCCATAAAGTTCGGCCAACTAGAAGAGAAAAGAGAAGAAATTGGCTTGGTTAGGGTAACTAGATGGCCTTTCAAGTCTAACCAAGCAAAGGACACCTACCCATGCCTATGACTCACCTTTCTACTAGCCTAAGATGACTTGTGAAGCTCCCTTTCTCCTCCCCTTTGGTTGGCAGCAGCTAAGGACAGCAAGGAACGAAAAATTTAATGGGGAACAAGACTAGACATAAAGCCCAAAATCAAGGAAAAAGTTGAACCACTTTTATCCATCACAAGTCTCCCATCCCCTAGTCACTTTTGCTTAAAATAATGAGTCAAAATCCATGCCTTTTCCCCTTGGAAATCTCGGCAGCACACTCCCTTAAGCCCCCTTGGATTCGACTGCAACCAAGAAAAGAAAAGACAAGACATAAAGCCTTGGATTAGGGGCAAGAAACCAACCACTAGTCATTCAAGACACCCCTTCTATTTTCCCTTCTCTTTTCCTTGTCAAAGACAACCAAGACTCTTGCTTGGTCTTTAGAATTTTCGGCAGCAAGAGGGAGAAGGAGAGAGAAAGAGATTCAAGAGAAAATTTTTGGGTTTTCTTTACAAGAGTGCACGGTTTTTGCAAGAAGGGAGAGCTAGAGAAAGCTTGAGATTTTCTTGTGAGTTTGAGTGTTTGGCCGTCCAAGAGGAGAAGAAAAAAGAGGTGAGTAACTCTTGATAAATTTTTGGATTTCTTCTTGAGATGCTCGGTTTTGTTAGAGCAAGAAAAAAGCTAACAAAACTCTCTTGAATTCCATTTTCTTGTACCAAACCGTGAGCCACCAAGCAAGGAGCATTTGAGAAAATTTTTGTGGGATTCTCCAAGAAAGTGGCCGAACAAGGAAGAGGAGAAAGAGGTAAGAAAAATTTGGATTTTCTCTTGTTAAGGTTCGGTTTTGGTTAGAGCAAGAAGAGCTAACAAAAAAATTTTTGGATCCCATTTGTGTGGTGAAGCCGTGGGCTAGAGCAAGGAAGGAAGAGTTGGGATTTTCAAAACCCTAACTTCGGTTTGAGGTAAATCTCTTAAACCACCTTGAAATTAAGTCTTATTTAAGTGTTTTTGATGTTGATTCAAGTGGTTTGTAAGGACATAAGTCCACTTTAAATTTCTGCCCTCATTGTTGGTGTGTGTGCTTGATTAGG
>CM046376.1:26365178-26396584 GCA_025413485.1 Ficus microcarpa
TTTCAAAATAAGACTCCAAATGCCTTCAAAAATGGCAAAACCCGAGGCTCAATATTTTACGTCCCCAGACCCATTCCAGGGGTCAGCCAGTTTCAAGTTAAAACTGGCACTGATCTAGGCCGAATTAGGAGTTTTGTTAAACACAAAAATTTTAGCATTTTTTGAGAGTTAGAACTTTCGTGAAGAACACTTTTTCAGATAACGTACCAATTTTAAGATAAAAAATTGTTTTATGAAGGGTGCTCAGGAATCCGAAATTCCTGTACCACAAAACTTAACAAGTGTTTTGAGAAAAATGATTTTTCTACCTCAAATGAGTATTTTGACTACGAAAATCGTTCCAAAGACGGTTTTCGACCTAAAATGATTTTACGAAGCATAAATTCCAAGAATTTGGATTTTGTGAAGTAAGTTATGAATTTTTACACAAAAGTGAAAATTTGGGATTTTTCCTAAGTGTTTTTCTAAGTATGAAAAAGAGATTTTTTAAGCAAAGTTAATAGCCAACGTTAGTTCATGAATGGTAATCGGGAGTTATGCCCGAGTTACCGGGTCGAGCCCGAGACCCAAGAGGTTGACCCAAGGGGGTTGACCATAGTTGACCAAAGTTGACCATGATTGACTTTTGGTTGACTAAGGGTATAGAGTTAGTTTATCCTCACGGGTTATCCAAAGTAACCCCGAGGGATACCGTTAAGCTTAACCAAAGGGTTATCAGATATAACCCGATATTTTCAGATATAGATAAGCAACCCTTAGAGGTTAGTGTTGGCTTGGCACGCCAGGTTACTGTTGGTAACCAAATTAGATGCTGTGCACCCAAGGGACATACAATTAATATCATGTAGACATGTTGGTTAGTTTACCTGCATTTTTCATGAGATTAAGTAGAACATGTCCTTGTTAAGCAGGCAGAACCTGCAGCTGGGCCAGGAATGGAACAGCACTAGACGGGACAATTTAGTCAAGAACGTCAGACGGAAGGTAAGTACAATTCCGCCTACGGCATGAACACATGTTGGTTGCATGAATAGGATGTCATGATTTATGATGATACGTAGTATGTCATGCAGTATGTTATATGTAAGTATGCCACGTATGTATGTTATGTGTTATGCAATGTATGTATGTTATGTGTTATGCCATGTATGTATGTTATGTGTTATGTCCATGTATGCATGTTATGTGTTATGTTATGTACTATGTCATGTATGCATGTCATGTAGTATGTAAGATTATGTTATGCTGTTGCATGTCATGTTTATATTAGAATTATGGCATCACGAAGTATGTTCAGTTTTAATAAGTCAGATGGTAAGATATGAGATAGGTTAAGTAGAACATGTTGTGTTATACTGACGTTGCCTGTGTGGTAAGTTAAAACGGCATGTTCCATGGTTTGACTTGATATGGCAGGGCTGCCTCCACTACTCCATGTTAAACTTTGTGTTTCATGGTTTAAGTTGGTTTGGACGGACCGCCTTCAATCACTCCATGGTTACATACCGAAGTACATATACACATGTTATAATAGCAAGATAGGATCAGATTAGACCAGTAGAGAGACCCAAATTAATTTAATAATAAATTATAATCGGTTCACGTTTTTCGTGCATTAGTTGCATGTGGATAGGATGTTGTGCTTACTGAGCTTTTTAGCTCATAGCTTACGTTCATGCTGTAGGTAAGTTACCTACGGGCGATACATGTTACAACTATGGAGAGATGGCGCAGCAGATTGTGAAACGTGGGTATGGACTACTCCGGGGTTTCCGAAGTGCGTTTAAAATGAAAATGTGTTTTCATTATGTTTTCAGTATGTATGTTTAGTTTTCATGGCAAGCAAGTTGCCACGTGTGCACCGGTCTCGGGACTGGTCCACGATTTAAATTATGTATGTATGCATGAATGTATGTACGTATGGAGCTTTCCTCATAGGTGAAAGCTCAGTACTCGAGTGAGTACATTTTAAGTTAGAATTTTATAAAAGAAAAACAGTTTTAAGTTATGCTTTAATAGAATTTAAAGTTTTATGATTTACGCAATAAAAGTTTTCTAGCAATGAATTTTTAGAAAAGAAAGAAAAAAAAATTTACTCTAAAATTTGGGTAACTTTATTTTTCAATCAAGAAAGTAAGTTAAGTAATTGTCACGACTTGAACCCAAACGCTCCAGGTTCGCGCGGTCAGACGCCGCGTGGATCTGAGAGGCGACAAGTCGGGGCGTGACACAGAACAAGCAGAAACACCAGGAGGTCAGGGAAATCAGCTGCACGCAGCACAGATGAAGCTTGAAGGACCTACAACCTCTCAAGGCCGATTTGAAGCTCCGGAACCACAAGGACGCATCTATGCTTACACCAAGGAAGATGTTCAAGCTGGACCATCCACGGTGGTGACAGGTCAGCTTCCTTTTGCCCAACAAGATGCCTATGTGTTAATTGATTCTGGAGCTACGCATTCATTTACGTCGCCTAAGTTTGCTAAGAAACTAGGGAGACACAACGATAGGATTGGAAGAACTTTCCGAACTACATTACCCTCCGGGGAAATTTTGTTGTCTGATTATTGAATACGTCATGTTCCAATAATTATATGCGGTAGGGAGATGTATGTTAACCTGGTCATTATTGATATGTATGATTACGATGTAATCCTGGGTATGGATTTCTTGGGAAAGTACAGCGCAGTTATAGACTGCCAACGTCGTGCTGTCACGTTCAAGTCAGTTGGAGACCAGGAGTTCATATTTAGAGGATCGACCCCAAAACAACCGAAGATGTTTATTTCTGCGCTAAAGGCTAGAAAGTTGTTGGCGGAAGGATGTATTAGATTTCTAGCCAATATGGTGGATAAGACGCAAGAGACCAAGAGTAAGCCAGAAGAAGTACTGATAGTCAAGGAGTTTATGGAAGTTTTTCTGGAAGATTTGCCAGGATTGCCGCCAGAGCGAGAAATCTCTTTTGAGATTGAGTTACTTCCTGGATCAGCACCAGTGTCCAAGACACCTTACAGGATGGCGCCTGCCGAACTCAAGAAATTGCAAGCCCAGTTGCAAGAACTTCTGGATCAAGGATTCATCCGACAGAGCTATTCACCTGAGGGAGCCCCAGTGTTGTTTGTTAAGAAGAAGGACGGCACTGTTAGGATGTGCATCGACTATCGGGAACTAAACAAGATCACCATCAAGAATAAGTATCCCTTGCCTAGGATCGACGATCTGTTCGACCAACTGAAAGGAGCCTCAGTTTTTTCGAAGATTGACCTGCGATCAGGATATTACCAGCTCCGAATTAAGGAAGGAGATGTTCCAAAGACGGCATTTCGTACACGATATGGGTACTACGAGTTCCTCATTATGCCGTTTGGACTGACAAATGCTCCAGCTGCCTTTATGGACCTGATGAATCGAGTGTTCAAGGACTACTTGGATAAGTTCATTATTATTTTTATAGACGATATATTGATTTATTCAAGGTCAAAGGAGGAGCATGAAGAGCATTTAAGGATTGCTCTACGGATTGTGAAGCAAAACCAGTTTTATGCAAAATTCACAAAGTGTGAATTTTGGTTGGAGAATGTTCATTTCTTATGACACGTGGTCTCTAAGGAAGGCATATCCGTAGATCTGGCCAAGATTAAAACAGTAAGTAAATGGCCAGCTCCTAAGAGCGTCACCGAAGTACGTAGTTTCCTTGGCTTAGCGGGCTACTACCGAAGATTCGTTGAAGGATTTGCCAAGATCGCGGCGCCACTCACCGCACTCACAAGGAAGGGAAAGAAGTACGAATGGACGGCTAAGTGTGAAGAGCACTTTCAAGATCTTAAAAGTAAGCTGACAAGCGTTCCAATCTTTACAATTCCAGTCGTGCAGGAAGGGAACTTTGTGATATACAGCGATGCTTCCAAGATAGGATTGGGAGCTGTAGTTATGCAGAACGGAAAAGTTATCGCTTATGCTTCTCGACCGCTTAAGGAACACGAGAAGAACTACCTAACGCATGATTTTGAGCTTGCGGCGGTAGTATTCGCCTTAAAGATTTGGAGACACTACCTTTATGGCAGTCGGTGTGAAGTTTATACAGATCATCAGAGCTTGAAGTTGTAATATCTGGTTTCCATGTTGCTAATTCTTGTAGAGAATTAATACATGTGTGGTTATGTGATTTTATGAGTAAAGTTCAGTCCAGAACTTTTAGATGTGTTTTGTGGGTTTTTATAGCTCAAAAAGGCTTAAAACTGATATTTCGAGCGATAATGAGTGAAAACTGATCATTTTAAGAAAAGTTAAAATTTTGACCGAAAAGTCAACCGTTGACCCGAAAAGCCAACGTTTGACCAAAATGGTCGAAATTGAGAGTTATGAATTTTAAGATCAGTTTTTCACGAAAAAGATTTGCCGAAACTCATTTTATTAACAGATAATGAAAATAAGACTTCGGTTATTCGCTTTTCAAATCCGGCGATTTTTCTGAGTTCATAGAGCAAAAAGGGTTTGAGAAAATGAGAAAAAGATTTTTCAACCCAATTTCCGATGGCACGTTTAAAAATTCAAAAACTGTAAAATAATATTTACAGTATTGAAATTTAAATTTTTGAACTCGACATTTCAAGATTTTCAGTCGAAAAACCCAGTTTGGTTCAAGAATTTTTCTAGAACAAACTTTTGTTCTTATCCATTGGTGTGGTGGCCCAATCAAGCCTTGACATGTGTCCTAAGACAACTCACACTTAGGTGTCTCCCACCTCCCTTCATGGCCGGCCACATGTCCCCCTACAAGTCCAAATTTCGGAAATTTGGGGGAGGAAAATATGATTTCCAAAAGTTGTTCAAGAGCTCTATAAATAGCCCTCCATCTCCCTATTCATTTTAATTGAAAAACACAACTAGATTCTTGCAATTTTTCAGCAAGAAAACCGAGAGAGAGAGAGACCAAGTTCAGAAATTTTTCTTGTGAGCCAACTCCAACCATCTTGCTTCGGGTAGGCTAGAAACCGAGAGGGAGAGAAGAGAAAATTTCTGGCCAGCCAAGAGCAGCCTTGCCGAGGGTTTGGTGCAGGGGAAACCGTGGGTGAGAGGCTGAAATTTTGGGGGAAAATCTAAGCCAAAAAGTTCGGGTAGTCTAGGAGACCAAGAGAGTGACTTAGAGTGAATTTTGAGGCTTGATTTAGCCTCTAGTGCAGCCTCGGGTTTGTGAGGAAGAAAGGGAGAAAAATTTTTCAGTTTGGGCTAGCAGCCCCTTGAGTGGCCGAGAGAGGTGAGGAGCAGCCAAGGGAACCAAAATTTTGGTGCTTGGTGCACCTAGTGAGCCAGCCGAACCAAAGGAGAACCAAGGGGGAGCTTAGGAGCAACTTCGGGTTAGCCAAACCCTAGGCCGAATCACACCAACACTTGAGGTAAAATTCTGAAATTTTTCTCAAGTTTTTAAATTGATTTTAAAGCTTTGATTATGTGTATTTGTTTCAGCCAAAAAGTTGTAAGGGCTTAAGCCCATGTGTGGTTTATTTTCTGCCCCTATGATGCTTGGTTGCCGTGTGTGGTTTGGTGAGCCAAGCCGAGTGTTTGGCTTGGTTTGTGCATGTGTGTGTGCTCGGTTTTATGCTTATTTGTGCTAGAAAGCATGCTAGGGTTGATTGAGGCTTTATGTCCCCATTTAGGTCAGATTTTTGATGCTTGTTTGGCTTGGAAATTATGATGCTAGGTTGCTAGAAAAATGTTGTTGCATGCTTGGTTAGTGGAACCGTGCAACCCTAGGCAATTTAGGCTCGGTTTGACGGGTTGCACGAGCACGTGAGTTGGCTTAGTTAGCCGTGAGAGAACGCTAGACACGCTGCATGAATTGAACCTAACTCCCGCAGTGGGCGGTCGAGCTAGAACCATCGACTTAGGCCGTAATCAATGAACCTAAAAACTGAAACTGTCTCTCGGGTTCCCTGGGAGCAGTCTCGGTAAAACGTCCCAGTTTGGAGATAGAGGCCGAATTGGCCAAAACGTAAAACACGAAAGTTGTAGATTAGGGTGTTTACTAGGGGGTAACGCGGGCACTTTGCCAAAATAAGGCTCCAAAGGCCTACTTTTACACGAAAAACCGTAGGTGGGTCAGAAGACCCAGTTTTCAAGTTAAGCTCGGTTTTGAATTAAAACTGACACCAAATGGTAAGGAATCAGAAAAAGTGTAAAACACGAAAGTTTTAGAACTCTTCGAGGGCTAGAACTTTCGTAAGAAAGATTTTTCCAACTCGGAATGGATTTTTAACCACAACCTAAAATCTGAAAACGGTGCAGGGTTCAACATAATCCTGTACCCGAATTTTGTAGAACCAACTTAGGAAAATTTATTTTCGAACATAAGATGTTATTTAAGCACGGAAACTGTCCCAAAAGCAGTTTCCGACCCTCGACCATTTTATGAAAAATTAGACCAGGATTCACGAAGTTTTAAGAAGACAAGTTAAGAAAGATGAGTTTTAAGCTAAGTCTTAGAAAAAGGAATTTCAAGACAAGTTTTCAAAGAAAAGGATTTTTAAGTTAAGTTTTGAAAGAAAAAATGTAGAACGTATGGTAGCCGGGATTCAGCCCCCGAGTTACCGGGCCTCGCCCCAAGGCCCAGAGTTGACCCGACAGGGTTGACTTTAGCTCACTAAAAGGTTGACTTCGGTTGACCAACAAGAAAACAAGTGTTATACGAGCCCAAGGGTAGGTGTTCGACCTAACCCGATGTTTTCTAAATGGGCTCAGCATACAACACGATTTTTCAAAATAACCCCATGGGTTATAAGAGGCTTTACGCTAGGGGGACATATAGCCGAAAACCCGCATGAATGTTGGTTAGTACCAACATACAATAGAGATGGACTTGAAGTCTGACGTACGACTTTCAATCGAGCAGGAGGAGTTCTGCAGCGGAGGCTGGACAAGGATCTGCGTAACAACTAAGAATAGACGGTAAGTACAACACCGTCTACAGCACAAGCTAATAGGCTTAGACTATTAGACTCGATGATGTGCTTTGTGTGATGTGCTATGTATTCATGAATGCAACATGAAAAAAATGCTAAGTAAAGATAAGCAAGAAGCTAAGTAGAAACATGACATAAGAAGTGTTTGTTCACACGTAAATAAGATCAAGTAAGAAAATAAGGACCGTGTCGATCCACCCGCATCAGGTCGGGTCGGACTGTGGATTGATCTGGATTTGGTTTGGCCGCCCCAGACAATTCATTAGTCGCGCGCCGGATTCGAACACGTAGACTAAGGGCCCATAAAATATAAAGAAATATAATGAAGCATAAAATGACCTATGCATGCTAAGTGTTGTATGTATGTATGTATGTTATGTATGTATGTATGTATGTATGTATGTATGTATGTTATGTATGTATGTATGTATGTTATGTATGTATGTATGTATGTATGTATGTATGTTATGTATGTATGTATGTTATGTATGTATGTATGTTATGTATGTATGCTATGTATGTATGTATGTTATGTAAGTATGTCATGTATGTATGTGATGTTAAGTTATTGTGTGTTAATGTTTTATTGTTGTTATTTGTTTTACGGCCTAGGAGTTGTACTTACTGGGCCTCAAGCTCATTGTTTTAAGTTTGTGCTGTAGGTAAGTCGCCTGTCAGCTGATGATGATGCAGTGGGGAGTAGCGGGTCAAGCAATGTAAAATCGTGGTATATGGAGCCGCTACGCATTTTGTGTGGTATACACTTATATGAGAGAAGATACTTTTTATAAATAATAATTAGTATATTATGTACAGAAACAGTATTTTAAGTTATGTACATAGTTTTGTGTATATATAAAAAAAAAAAAAAAAAAAATCCGCTGTGTTTTCCAAGCTAAGTTTATGTATGAATGAATGTATGTACGTAAGGGTAACGGCCTACGCTAGGTGGGGCGTTACAGAAGTATATCCTCACACAAAAGGAGCTTAACATGAGACAAATGAGATGGCTCGAATTGGTAAAGGATTACGACATAGACATCCGATACCATCCTGAGAAGGCTAACAAGGTGGCCGATGCCCTTAGTCGGAAGTCGTCTTTCTCATTGATATCGATTCAGTCATTGACTGAGCCTCTTCAAAAGGAGCTAGTGGAAGCCGGAATCGAGCTCGTTGCGGGAGGATTAGCTGCCCTAACCTTCCAACCTACCTTTTTGGATGGTATGAAGGAGTGTCAAGAAGCAGATGCCTCGCTGCTTAGGACGAAAAATGAAGTTTTAGAAGGAAAGGAGTCGGACTTCAACGTATCAGATGAGGGCATAATTTATCTGAAAAATAAACTATGCGTTCTTAACGAGGACGAGTTGAAGGAGCAAATCATGAAAGAAGCCCATGAGACTCCATATTCCGTTCATCCCGGAGCTACAAAGATGTACAAGGATTTGAAGGAAAGCTTTTGGTGGCTCAAAATGAAGAATGACGTGGCTACATTCGTCAGTAAATGCCTTACTTGTCAAAAAGTGAAGGCATAACACCAACGTCCAAGAGGAGAACTGCAGAAAATCTTCATCCCAGAATGGAAATGGGACCAAGTGACGATGGATTTCGTGGTTGGTCTACCCTGAACTCGCAGCGGCAACGATGCTATTTGGGTGATCGTTGATTGATTGACAAAGTCAGCACACTTTGTGGCCATCAAGCTTAGCTTTTCAGTGGAACAACTGGCGGAACTATACGTTGCGCAGATCGTTCGCTACCATGGGATCCCGAAAACGATTATCTCGGATTGCGATGGTTGTTTCACTTCCAAATTTTGAAGAAGTGTACATGAAGCAATGGGTACAAAGCTTACTTTTAGTACAGCTTTTCACCCTCAGACGGATGGACAATTAGAAAGGACCATTCAGACCTTAGAAGATATGTTACGAGCATGCGTGATGGACTTCAAAAGAACTTGGGATAAGAAGCTTCCTTTGATGGAGTTCTCGTACAACAACAGTTTCCAAGCTTCAATTGGAATGGCTCCTTATGAAGTTTTGTATGGAAGAAGATGTAGATCTCCAGTCCATTGGTACGAGACAAGAGAGAAAGAACTTGTGTCTACGGACTTCATTCGGAAAACCACAGAAGCGGTAAAACTGATACGTTAACGGATGGAGACTGCATTTAGTCGACAAAAGAGTTATGCCGATAGATGCAGAAGGCCTCTAGAATTCCAAGTAGGAGACTTGGTTTTCCTCAAAGTCGCTCCATTCAAAGGAGTCATGAGATTTGGAAAGAAGGGGAAATTGAGTCCAAGATATATAGGGCCATTCGAGATACTCGAAAGAGTTGATAATGTGGCCTACAAGTTGGCTTTACCCCAAAAGTTAGCATATGTGCACAATGTATTTCATGTGTCGATGCTAAAGAAGTACATTCCGGATCCGTCACACGTACTAGATCACGAACCAATCGAGATTCGTGAAGACCTGACTTTTGAGGAGAAGCCGGTCCAAATATTGACACGAGAAGAAAATGTGCTAAGAAACAAGGTTATACCTTTAGTTAAGATATTATAGCGAAACCGCGATGTTGAAGAAGCGACATGGGAACGCGAAGAAGACATGAAGAGAAACTACCCCGAATTGTTCTAATTTTCGAGGCCGAAAATCCTTTAAGGAGGGTAGGTTGTAAGACCCGAATTTTCATGGACTTATGATTTCCTTATTCATAAGAAATTAAAAGTCCACAATATGTGTTTATAAGATGTTTCATGGAAAATTATGAATAGCAATTTGAAATTCATAATTTTATTAGCTAATGTTTGAATTCTCATTAAATTGGCTATGAGACTCAATGAATGATTGATTAGCTATGTATGAGGCTTTTTATGGAAGAAAGCCTAACAAATTTCACGATTTTACGAAAGTCAAAGGTTTGACAAAAAAGTCAACTTTGACCGAGAAAGTCAAAGTTTGACCAAGACGGGTCACAACGTTGACTTTACAGAATGATGAAATGCAGTGTAGTAAATGATACTGTGAAAACCTTCTTTATGGTCAAGATAGCAAGAATAGGCCTTAAAACCACCTAGAAAATCAAGTACACCAAGATAGGATTAAAGGTGAAAAGGGTTCGGAAAAATAGGAAAAAATTTTTACGGTCCGTTTTTACACAGATAAATTTTGTGCTGCAGTACAGTATAAAAATACTGTGTATTAGGGAAGAACAGCATTAGAAATATCTGTGTAACACAAAAACGGACTGCTTTTAAGGAGAACTAGCCAAACGAGGCCCTTGTTTCTTAAGGGTGATGTCATCTTGCTTTGGAATTATGACATCATAATTCATTTTCAAGGCTTGGAAAGAAATCTAGAGACTTCTAGAACCATCTATGGCCGGCCACCTAGCCCCCCTTAGTGAAAATATTGGTTTTCATGTGGTTTTTGTGTGATTTCCAAAACCTCCCCCACCTCTATAAATAGATGAACCAAAAACCCATTTTAATTCACAAAACCAAGGGAAACTCTTGCCATTTTGCTTCAGAAAAATCAGTGGGTTTGGGGGAGAGAAAGAGAAGAGAAAAACCAAAATTTCCATAGGGCTTTTGCTTGGGAGAGTTGGATCTTGCTCTAGGGAAACCAAGAAAAAAATTTGGGAAGTTGGAGACCCATTTTTGGGCTGCTGTGGCCGAGAGTGAAGGGAGAGAAATAGGAGTGAAAAAGTTGAAATTTTTGAGGGGAAAACCTTGGAGAGTGTTCGGCTTTTGAGTGGATCAACCGAGAAAAATTTTGGGTGCCATAGTTAGACCAAAAACCGTGAGCTAGGAGGACCAAGGGGAGCAAAGGGATCTTGGAATTTCAAACCCTAACTTGGGTTTAAGGTAAATTCTTGAGCCAATCTTTCAATTAAGTTCAATTCTAGCATTTTAATTATGGTTCAAGTTGGTTTGTAAGGACATAAGTCCACATTTAATTTTCAGCCCTAGATATGTTAGTGTGTGCTTGGTTAGGGATTAGGGTGTGCTTGGCTTATTTATGATGTTTGCTTGCTTAGATTGTGCTTGAAAAATTGTTAGGATGCATGCTAGATGTGATTGGTATGTCCCCTGATTTTTAGTCAAAAAATCTGCCCTCGGTAGTGCTAGATGGGCAGCTAACATATGTAATACCTAGAAATTTCATGTTATCATTTCCTCTTCAAAGGAATGATAAGTATATGTTGAGATGTTTACGGAAAAACTCAGTTAAGAGTTTTTCATACGTTTTACGAGGTTTTCTAGCTCAATAAGACTCAGAATAGGTTTTTAAGGTTAGAAAACGCCATTTCAAGTCGAAAAGGACGAAAAATGACGTATTTTCAGAAAAGTCAAAGTTTGACCAAAAAAGTCAAATTTGACCAAGAAAGTCAAAGTTTGACTAAGAGTGGTCAACGGGTTGACTTGACAGTGTTAAATGATGCAGTATGAGAAATACTGTAAAATAGGTCAGTATGGGCAAGACAGCTCAAATAGGCTTTAAAATCACCCTAGAAAATCAAGCACACCTAGTTAAGGTCAAGGGCAAAAGGACATGAAAATATAGAAAACTTAGTCACCAAGTCACCCAAAAGGACCGGTCAAAGTCAGGGGCAAAAATGTCAAAATTTTCACTTTTGGGGCAAAAGTGTAAATTTTGGAAAATATGTGAAGTAAGCTTAGTGATGTCATTAGATGATATCACAATAAGGTAATGACTTGCCTTGCAAGCCAAGTAAAGGACTGGCCACCTAAGGGGTGAAATTGCAAAGATTTTGTCTTTCGAGGCAAAAATGTAATTTTAGAAAATATGTGATTTAAGTATGAGAAAATCACATAATATCATGAAGAGAATGTCAATTGCTTGAAAAGCAAGCAAAATGACCGGTTATGACATTTTAGGGGCATAAATGCAAGAATTTTCACTTTTGGGGTCAAAGTGTAAATTTTGGAAAATTGATGATGTAAGCACATGATGTCATCAAGATGATGTCATCATGATGAGATAAGTTTGGCTTGATCACCAAGAAAGCAACCGGGCACCTAGGGGGCATAAATGCAAGAATTTTCACTTTTGGGGTCAAAGTGTAAATTTTGGAAATTTGATGAGGTAAGCGATGATGTAAGCTATGATGTCATCCCTTGCTTGCTCTCCAAGTTTTGACCGGCCACCTCATACCTTGTGGAACAAGGGTTGAACTTTTCAAAGTTTAGGGACTAAAATGCAATTTTTGGAAAGTTTGCATTTGCCTATAAATAGAGGTCGGTTTTGGGCTGAAAAAATGTAGAAAATTAGCTAACCTCTAGCCATTTTTCTTCAGAAAAATCAGAGAGGAAGAGGAAGAGGAAGAACTAAGAGAAAAAGTTGAAAAGCCATGAAAGCTAGCTTAGGGTGTTCGGTTGTTCAAGCAAGCAACCAAGGAGAAGAAAAAAAAAATGAGAGACCCATTTTTTTTGGGCTATGGCCGAGTATGAGCAAGGAGAGAAAAGGAAGAGAAATTTTTGAGAAAAAAAAAATTGGAGAATGGCCGAGTGGGAGAAGAAACTCCAATCAAGAAATCAAAAAGATTTTTGGTGCCTTAAGGGAGCTAGTGTTTCGGCCATGAGTGAGCAAGAGAAAGAAAAGGTAAAACTCTTTCAAACTTTGGTATTTTTCCATGCAAGTTAGATGGATAATTATGATTATGTTTGTGTATGCATGGCTGGAAATTTGGAGCCCATTTGGTGGGAGAATTTCGGCTGCAAAGGGCAGCCAAGCAAGCATGGAAGTTCGGCTCCCTTAGGTGAACCAACTTCCAGATTTTGAGGTAAAAAGCCCTAACCTTAAAGCTTTTGGTTCAAGCTTTAAATTGGGAGATTTATGATGTATTTTCAAGCAAGAATGTAAGAGCCTAAGCTCAATTAATTTTGTGATGCCCCAGCTAGGATGTGTGATGCTTGATTAGGGTGATTAGCAAGTTAGATTAGCTATGCATGGTTTATGCTTGTGTGCTATGAGTTTATGCTTGCATGAATGCATGGTTTGCATGGTTGTATGGTTAGTATAGTCCCTGCCCTAGGTGCAGCTGTGAGTGGCTAAGTGCTAGGAGGTTAGACCTAGCTTCGGTTTGGTTTGATTTGATTCAATCCATGTTATGCAACCTTAGAAATGCATGCAAACCTAGGTTAAGTAGTTCCGGATTTGGTTTGCATGGCCACGAGGGGATGACATGTTGATATATGTGGGACTTTAGTTAACGTTGCATGTTGTTTATTTAGGCTCCCGAGTGATCGGTTGAGTTAGTTCCGCGAAGTAGGACACATAAAATCAAGTAAGCACGAAAACTGGTAGGTTCGGATTAAATCTGTCCAGTTTTCGGAAAAGGAAAATAACAGGCCTTTAGAGGCCGAATTTGGGAAAACGTAAAACACGAAAGTTGTTCGGAACGACTTTTTCTAGGGGCAACGCAGACCGTTTTCCAAAATAAGACCCCAATGGCCTCCATTTATGCCGAAACCCGTGGCTAATCTTTTACGTCCCCAGACCCAGTTTTCAGGGGTCATCCGGTTTCAACTAAAAACTGGTACGAATCTAGGCCGAATTGGAATTTTTGTAAAACATGAAAGTTTTAGCATTTTTCGAGAGATAGAACTTTCGTGAAGAAAACTTTTTCAAATTACGCACCGATTTTAAAAAGAAAATTGTTTTATGAAGGGTGTTCAAGGAATCCGAAATTCCTGCACCACAAGTTTTACAAGTGTTGTTAGAAAAATGGTTTTTCAACCTTAAACGAGTGTTTTGACTCGGAAAATCGTTCCAAGGATGGCTTTCAACCTAAAATGATTTTACGAAGCATAAATCCATGAGTTTGGATTTTATGATTTAAGTTAAGAATTTTTACACGAAAAGTGAAATTTTGGGATTTATTCCCTATGTTTTTCCAAGCAAGGAAAATGTATTTTTCAAGCAAGAGTATAGCAAGCGATTAGTTTACGATTGGTAACCGGGAGTTACACCCGAGTTACCGGGTCAAGCCCGAGGCCTAAAGGTTGACCCATAGGGGGGGTTGACCATAGTTAACCGTAGTTGACCAAAGTTGACCATGGTTAATTTTGGTTGACTAATAGCATTGATTTAGTTTATCCTTAAGGGTTATCTAATGTAACCCAAAAGGATACCGTTAAGCTCAACTAAAGGGTTATCAGATATGACCCGATAGTTTCAGATTAAGATAAGCAACCCTTAGAGGTTTAGTTTGGCTTAGCACGTCAGGTTACCGTTGGTAACCAAGTTAGACGTTTTACGCATAAGGGACATACAACCAAAGATCGTGTAAACATGTTGGTTAGTTTTCCAATATTTTCACGAGGTTTAAGTAGATTATGTCCTTCAAGCAGGCAGAACCTACAGCTGTGTCAGGAGAGGAACAGCACTAGATGGGACAATAAGTCAAGAACGTAGGACGGAAAGGTAAGTACAATTCTGCCTACAGCATGAACACATGTTTGTTGCATATGATGTGTTTATGAAATCATGAATAGGATTTCAAGATTTATGATGTTATGCAGTATGTTTATGTGATAAGTTAAGTATGCAGTATGTTCATGTCAAGTATGCAGTATGTTAAGTAGTATGAGTTAGTATGTTATGCAGTAAGTTCATGTTATGTTATGCAGTATGCTTCATGTTAGGTTAAGCAGTATGTTCATGTTATGTAGCATGTTATGCAGTAGTATGTTATGTTATACAGTAAGTTCATGTTATGTTATGCAGTATGTTTCATGTTAGGTTAAGCAGTATGTTCATGTTATGTAGCATGTTATGTTAAGTATGTTAAGTATGTTATGCAGTATGTTATGTGAAGTATGTTAAGCAGTATGTCATGCATGTTCAGTGTGAGTAGTATGTTATGCAGAAGCATGTTATGCGATATGTTAGACATTGTGGCATCACGAAGCATGTCCACCAATAATAAGTCACATGGTAAGACATGAGATATGTAATATCTGGTTTTCATGACTACTAATTCTTGTAAAGAATTAATACATGTGCAGTCGATGCAATTTTATGAGTAAAGTTCAGTCCAGAACTTTCAGATGTGTTTTATGAGTTTTTATAGCCTAAACAGACTCAAAACTGATATTTCGGACGATAAGGAGTGAAAACTGATCATTTTATGAAAAAGTCAAAATTTTGACCGAAAAGTCAACCGTTGACCCGAAAAGTCAACGTTTGACCAAAATAGTCGAAATTGAGTATCATGAATTTTAAGATCAGTTTTTCACGAAAAAGACTACCGAAACTCATTTTTATTAACAGATAATGAAAATGAGACTTCGGATATCCTATTTTAAAATCAGGCGATTTTTCTAAGCTCATGGGCAAAAAGGGTTTGAGAAAACAAGAAAAAGATTTTTCGACCCGATTTTCCGACGGCACGTCAAAAATCCAAAAACTGTAAAATAATATTTACAGTGTTGGAATTTAAATTTTTGAACTCGACGTTTCAAGATTTTCAGTCCAAAAACACAGTTTTTGTTCAAGAAAGTTCAAGAACAAAAGTTGTTCTTATCCTTAAGATGTGGTGGCCCAATCCTAGCTTGCCAAGTGTCCAAGACAACTCATGTCTTGTTGTCCCCCACCCTTGGTCGGCAAACACAAGAAACAAGAGCCAAAAAGTTGGTTCTTGGAAGTTCTTCAAGAGTCTATAAATACCCCTTCATCTCCTTCATTTCTTTTTATTCAAGAAAACCAAGCAAAACTCTTGCACTTTTTCTTCTCAAAAATCCGAGAGAGAGAGAGACCAAGAGAGCTCGAAAATTTTGTGAACCAAACCATTCAACCAAGCTTCGGGTAGCTTAGGGAGACCGAGAGAAAGAGGAAAAATTTTTTCGGGTGGCTTGTGCAGCCACTGCCGTGAGCTAGAGTGCAGGGGAGCCGAAGGAGAGAAACCAAAATTTCAAGGGAAATTTTGGGGCTAAGCTTCGGGTGGCCTAGCCGAACAAAGGGTGAGCTTGGGTGAGTGTTTGGTGAGTTTTTGAGGCTTGATTTAGCCTCTAGCAAGCTTCGGGTGCTTGAGAAGAAAGGAGAAAAATTTTTCTCAACCTTGGTTCAAGTGGCCTAGTGGCCGAGCAAGCCAAGGAGATCAGCCAAGGGACCATCGGCTTGGTGTTGGTGCACCACAAGGACCAGCCGTGAGCTAGGAACCAAGGGACAGCCATAGGACCATTCGGCTTGTCCAAAACCTAAGGGCCGAAACACCACCAATTGAGGTAAAACCCTAAATGATTTCTCAAGTTTTAAATTGATTTTTAAAGCTTTGATTTATGTGTTTTGAGTGCCAAAAGTTGTAAGGGCATAAGCCCATGTGTGATTTTATTTGCTGCCCTATGTGCTTGATGTGTGTGCCGAGTGTGTGCATGGTGGCCGAGTGCCTTGGCTAGCCCAGCCATGGGCTGTTGTGCGCGTGTGTGTGTGGCCGAGTGGGCTGGTGAGGCCAGCCGGGTGCTTGGCTAGTGCAGCCGAGTGTGTGGCTGTGTGCGTGTATGCTTGTGTGCGTGTGTGCTTGTGGCCGAGTGGCCTAAGGAGGCTAGCCGAGTGGTTAGGTGGACCACTAGGCTGTTTTGGCCGGTTTGCTTGCAAATTTTTATATTCGGCTTTATGCTTATTGATGCTAGAATGCATGCTAGGGTTATTAGGCCTTATGTCCCCATAGATCAATTTTTTTATGTATGCTTGTATGATTTAAGTTTTATGAACCAAGTATGCGAGATGCTAGATGTATGTATGTTAGTGGAACCGTGCAATCCCTAGGCAATTTAGGCTCGGGTTTGTGGATTGCACGAGCTCGTGAGATTGGCTTGGCTAGCCATGAGTGATCGATAGACGCGCTGCATGCTTGAACCTAACTCCCGCAGTGGGCGGTCGAGCTAGAACCAACGTCTTAGGCCGTAACAATTTGACTAAACCGAAACTGCTTCTCGGGTCACTGGGGACAGTCTCGGGAAAACATCCCAGTTGGCTGATAGAGGCCGAATTGGCCAAAACGTAAAACACGAAAGTTGTAGACTAGGCTGTTTCCTAGGGGGCAGCGCGAGCACTTTGCCAAAATAAGGCTCAAAAGGCCTACTTTTTCAAGAAAAACCGTAGGTGGGTCAGAAGACCCAGTTTTGTGTTAAGCTCGGTTTCAATTTAAAACTGGCACCAAACGGTAAGGAATCAGAAAAAGTGTAAAACACGAAAGTTTTAGAACTCTTCGAGGGCTAGAACTTTCGTGAAGGAAAATTTCCAACTCGGAACAGATTTTTAACTATAACCTAAAATCTGAAAACGGTGCAGGGTTCAACAAAATCCTGTACACGATTTTTGTAGAACCAACTTAGAAAAATTGATTTTCGGACATAACACGTTATTTTAAGCACGGAAACTGTCCCAAAAGCAGTTTCCGACCCTCGACCAAGTTATAAAAATATAGGCCAAGATTCACGAAATTTTCATAAAGAAAGTTATGAAAATTTAGCTAAGTCTTTTATGAAAGGGTTTTAAGTATAAGTTTTCAAAGAAATGGATTTTTAAGCTAAGTTTTCAAAAAGGAGAATGTAGAACGTATGGTAGCCGGGATTCAACACCCAAGTTACCGGGCTGCGCCCCAAAGCCCAGAGTTGACCCGACAGGGTTGACTTTAGCTCACAAAAAGGTTGACTTCGGTTGACCGACAAGATAACGAGTTCTTATACAAGCCCAAGGGTAGGTGATCGACCTAACCCAATGTTTTTCTAAATGGGCTAAGAATACAACACGATTCTTTTAACCCTATGGGTTACAAGAGGCTCTACGTTAGGGGGACATATAGCCGAAAACCCACATAAATGTTGGTCAGTACCAACATGCGATAGAAATGGAATTGAAGACTGATGTGCAAACTTTCCGTCAAGCAGGAGGAATTCTGCAGCAGCAACCGGAATAAGGATCTGCGAAACAACTAAGAGAATAGACGGTAAGTACAACACCGTCTACAGCACAAGCTAATAGGACTAGACTATTAGACTCGTTGATGTGCTCTTCGATATGTGCTATGTATGCAATCATGGAAAATGCTAAGTGTATAGTAACATGCTAAGACAAGATAAGCAAGAAGCTAAGTAGAAAGATGACATCAAGAATGTATGTTCACACGTAAGAAAGAATAAGTAAGAAAAGAAGGACCGTGTCGATCCACCCGCGTCAGGTCGGGTCGGACTGTGGATTGATCTGGATTTGGTTTGGCCGCCCCAGACAATTCATTAGTCGCGCGCCGGATTCGAACACGTAGATAAAGGGCCCATAAGATACAATGAAAGATAATGAAGCATAAAATGATCTATGCATGCTAAGTGTTATATGTATGCTAAGTATAAGTATGCTATGTATGCTATGCATGTTAAGTATGCTAAGTATGTTATGTGTATGCCATGTATATGTTATGTAATGGTTATTGTGTGTTTAATGTTATATTGTTGCCTATTTGTTTTACGGCCTAGGAGTTGTACTTACTGGGCTTTAAGCTCACGGTTTTGAGTTTGTGATGTAGGTAAGTCGCCTGTCAGCTGATCTTGATGCGGTGGGGAGTAGCGGGTCAAGCAATGTAAAATCGTGGTACATGGAGCCGCTACGCATTTTTGTGTGGTATATACTTATGAGAGACAAGATACTTCTTATAAGTAATAGTTAGTATGTTATGCACAGAAACAGTATTTTAAGTTTATGTACATAGTTTTGTGTACTATATAAAAAAAAAAAAAAATCCGCTGTGTTTTCAAGCTAAGTATGCAAGCAAGTTATAAGCATGTATGTATGTATGTAAGTAAAGGTAACGGCCTACGATAGGTGGGGCGTTACAAGATAAATCAAGTAGTACATGTTGTGTTGTACTAGCTTGCCTTCGTGGTAAGTTCAAACGGCATGTTCCATGGTTTGACTTGATATGGAAGGGCTGCCTCCACTACTCCATGTTAAACTGTGTGTTTCATGGTTTGAGTTGGTTTGGACGGACCGCCTTCAATCACTCCATGGTTACGTACCTAAGTACATACACACATGGTATAGTAGCAAGATAAGATCAGTAGTAAGACCATAAATGATTTTAATAATAAATCATAATTGGTTCACGTTTTCGTGCATCTAGTTGCATGCGGATAGGATGTTGTGCTTACTGAGCTTTTTAGCTCATTACTTACGTTCATGCTGTAGGTAAGCTACCTACCGGCAATACCTGATGCAAGGCTGTGGAGAGATGGCGCCGCGGATTGTGAAACGTGGGAATGGACTACTACGGGCTTTCCGAAATTAGTTTAAAATGAAAATGCGTTTTCATTATGTTTTCAGTATGTATGTTCAGTTTCAGTTTCAGTAAGTATGGCAAGTAAGTTACCACGTATTGTACCGGTCCGCTGTAGGTCGGGTCTGGTCCACGATTCAGATTATGTATGTATGTATGGAGCTTCCCTCATAGGTGAAAGCTCAGTACTCGAGTGAGTACATCAGAAAAAGTTAGAGTTTTATAAAAGAAAAGCAGTTTTGAGTTATGCTTTAATCGAGTTTAAAGTTTTATGATTTCCGTAAAAGAAGTTTTCAATCACGATTTTTAGAAAAGAAGAAAAAAAAAATTTTTCCACACTTTTCTTCAAGTTTTAAGTTAAGCAAGTAGAAGTAACGACCCTCCATTTGCGTAATCAGTCCTACATGGGTGGTCGAGGCGTTACAACATAAGGGTGTATGGTTGTTGGTTGTTTGAATGGAATGCAACAAGTTAGGACCATACAACCTAGGTTTAGGGCTCTCGGATTTTGGTTTGCATGGATCCGTTCTAGCTCCTCATGGGTTCATGTGGGACGTTAGAAATGCTGTGTGTTTGGTATGTAGACTCGCGAAGTGGTCGGTCCAGATAGATTCTGCAAAATAGGACGTAAACCGGACTAAGCAACCGATACTGCCAGTTCGGATTCAAAACTGGCCAGCTTCGGGAAAGTGAAAATTTAAGGCCTTTAGGGGCCGAATTGGGTAAAACTCAAAACACGAAAGTTGTTCGGAAGGGTTTTTCCTAGGGGGTAACTTGGGCAGATTCCCAAAATGAGGCTCCAATTGCCTCCGTTTTTAACAAAACCCGAGGCTGGTCTGCCCAGACCTAATTTACACGTCCAGCCAGTTCAAATAAAAACTGGCAAGAATACAAGCGGAACTGGATTTTTTGTAAAACATGAAAGTTTTAGCATTTTTCGAGAGCTACAATTTTCATGAAGAAAAGTTTTTTAAATTCGGATTAGATTTTTAAACTGACACTGTTTTACGAAGGGTGTGCGGGGAACCGAAAATTCCTGCACAAGATTTACTAAAACTAGTTCAGAAAAATTGTTTCCTTCTTTAAAATCACTGTTTTGACCATGGAAACTGTTCTAAAGGCAGTTTCCAGTCCTAAATAATTTTTATAAAGATCCGTTTCGAAAACATGAATTTTTATAAGCTAAGTTAAGAATTTGAAATTTTCCTCAACTTTTTCCAATTTAAAAAGAGAAAATGAGATTTTGTAAGCCAAGTGTTTTCAAGATTTTAAGCCAAGGTAAAGCAAAATGAACGTAACAGGCGGTTTTTAGTCCTAAATAGTTTTATAAAGATGTTACCCAAAGAAGTAAAAATTTTTACAAGCAAACTAAAGAATTTTTGAAGATAATTATACAAGATTTTCCAAAAGTAAGGAAATGAAGTTTAAGGTAAAATTGGTAATCAAGCCAACTACGAACGGTAACCGGATATTATATCCGAGTTACAAACCCAAGGATGACCAAGGGTGGACTTTAGTTGACCAAATGTTGACTTTAGTTGACCCTATATTGAATTAAGGTTGACCTTAAGGGTTACCCAACATAATCTTAAGGGATACCCAAAATATATATAATTGGGCTAGGATTTAAGGGGTTAATGGAGATAACCCAATAATGAGGATGTATGAGCAAAGCCCAAAGGTGGAATGAAGAACCTTAACCCTAATCATAAGATTAAGGGCTTAGCACCAAGAAAAAAGAGGTTATCCAACGTGACCTCATAAGGAATAATCAACGTTTGATTATTCTTAATGTGGTAAGATGACTAATGGTAACCAAATAAGATAACAAGTATAGGGGACATACAACTAAGATTAGGTATAAGTGTTGGTTAGGTCACCAACATTCTATGATATGATCCTGATCCTATGCTCTTTCGAATAGCAGGAAGTGACCTACTGTTGTAACTTGAAGTAAGGATGCAACACTCAGGACACGGCACAAGAGGTAAGTACAAACCTCACCTGCAGTATGAAAGATAGTATGCTATTTTGAAAAATGCTATTACATGTTTGTGCTATGTTCAACGTGATGCTATGTTTACTAAAGTGCTATATTTGCAAAGTGTCATGTTTTTAAAAGTGCTATATTTGTAAAGAGGCATGCTTTCAAAAGTGTTATATTTGCAAAATGCTATGTTCTCAAAAGTGTTATATTTGCAAAAAAATATTATGTTTGCAAAAGTGCTATGATTGTAAAAATGCCATGCCATGTTATGAATAAGATGAAAGTTATGTTATGATATAGTGACATCATAAGGCATGTTCACTAAAGATAAACAACATAGTAAGAAAACACAAGTAAAGTGTCGTACCAACCTCCCAAAGGTGGAGGATTAACCTCCCAAAGGTGGAGGATTTTTCATGTTCAAGTTTAATGATTCTCAGAATTGTTAGGGGCCTTGCAAACCCCTAACTCTGTCTGGAGAGCGCGCATCTGGTACGTACACAATAGGCCCACATGTTAAAGGAAGATAATAAGTTCAAGTTAAAAATGGATGCATAAATGAACATAAATGGTTCATGCATATATTTATGATGATTGATATGTTTTCAAGGTGTTTAAAATAAAAACGTTTTGTGAGATTACGTTTGTGCTTACTACGCGAAAGCTCATTAGTTATATTTCATACTGTAGTTAAGAAACCTGCAGTCTAAATGATGAGCTATAGGCGGACGGTACGGCGGATGAAGGGCGGTATGGATACCACTACGCATATATTCCGCAACCTTTTTCTAAGTTAAGAAGTTTTTGTATATAAGTATATATGATGAAAACAAGTTATGTTACATGGTATTTTGATACTAAAGACTTTTAATAAACTTTCTATTTCGGTATGTATGTAAGATAAGTTTCTACGAGCAAACCTTTTTATATATGTAGATGTAAAAAAAAATATATATTCTCAAATTTTCAAGTCAAGTAAGTTATGTGATACCTAAGATTTCTATGTCTCTATTTCCTCCTTAGAAGGAGTTGAATGTATGCCGTGAAGGCATTTACGAAAAAGTTCGATTTAGAACCTTATTATGCGTGATGGGTCCGTATAGCTTTACAGGACTAAAAAAATGAATATTTTAGACTTGAAATTGGCTTTTTCGGATGGAAAGGGACGATTTTTGCATCATTTTAGAAAAGTCAAAGTGTTGACCAAGAAAGTCAACTTTGACAAAAAATTCAAAGTTTGACCCAAAATGGTCAAATATGCAGCAGTATAAATTTTTAGGATTTGCAGTATGAGAAAAATACTGTAGAAGCTCAATTTTAGATAGAATAGCATATTTAAGAGCTAAAACCATCATAGAAAAATCAAGCACGTAAAAATAGGGCACTAAGCAAAAGGATTTCAGAAAAAAAGAAAAATAATTTTTCAGTCCGATTTTTCACAGATAAAAAGTTGGACTGCAGTATAAAAATCCATACTGTGTATTAGTACTCACAGTATAGAAATTTAAGTATGTTCAGTATGAAAATAAGTTATTTTCACAAAAATAGTCAAAAAGGGCTTTTTAATTATGACATCATCGTTTTTGATTTATGACATCATAAATTTTTTGTGAGCCAAGCAAGATAAGACAAGTGTCTTATTCTAGAAAACTCTTGCTTGTTCACCAAGAAAATAATTTCGGCCACACAGGGGCATTTTTGCAAAGATTTTAAGTTTTGGGGCAAAAGTGTAATTTTTAAAAAATTAGTGATGTAAGCATATGATGTCACTTGGATGATGTCACTATGATGAGTCACCATAGCCTTGCTCTCCAAGTTATAGGCCGGCCACCTCACAAGCCTAAAGTGCAAAATTTCAAAAGTTTTGGGGTCAAAATGAGAGAAATTTTGTGTCCCACATTGCCTATAAATAGGGCTGCCTTCCACCCCATTTAAATCAGAAAAAGCAGCCATATTATGCCCAAAATTCTTTAGCCAAAACCGAGTGAGAGAGAGACAAGAAATCAGAAAAATTTTCTTGAACCAACTTGTGTGTGTTGTTCGGTTTGTGTGAGGAAACAAGAGGGAAGAAAAAAAAAATCCTGCAGCCATTTTTTTTGGGCTGTAGCCGTGGTTAAAGAAGCAGGGAAAGAGAGGAAAAAAGTTCAAAAATTTGAAGGAAAACTCTAGGGTAGAGTCGGGTTTCCACCGAGCAAGTTTGGGGTAAGTTTTCGGAACCATTTTTCCTTCCTAGAAGCTCTCGGGTTTGCATAGAAAACCAAGAGAAAAATTTTCAGATTTGTGGCTTGGTTTAGTGCAGTGAAGCCGAGCCTTGGATGAGAGAATTTTGAGGTCCAAAAAGTTGAATTTTGGTGCCATTTTGAGTGAGCTAGAACCGGTTCTAGGAGCTAGAACCAAGGGGTGGATTTTGGGTCCAAAACCGTGAGCCAACCCTACCCTTTTCAAAAGGTAATTTTCAAAACCTAATCCTAGTTTCATTTAAACTTTTTAAAGTAAAGTTTAAATGTATTTCAAGCTATGGTTTGTAAGAGCATAAGCTCATTTTATTTTGTGCCCATTAGTTAAAGTTTTGTGCTTGATTTACTAGCTTAAGGGGTGGTTGGTTTAAATTATGCATTTATGCTTTATGCCTATGTTTGATTGACCATAGGTTGCATGTTAGAAGCATGAATGAAGTTATATGTCCCCAAGTATGCTAGTAAGAGCTAGAATGCATGCTAGGGTGCTAGTTTGATTGATATGGCATGTTATGGCTTGAATGGTTGTGTATGCTAGAACCTAGAACCATGCAGCCATGGTTTGTGCAACCGGATTAGAGGGCTGCATGGGTACGTTGGGAAGGCATGTTAGAACATGCGGGACGTTAGAAACGTTGTATGATGTGTCATTAAGCTCCCGATGTGATCGGCTGAGGTAGAAACCACGAATTAGGACGTAAACCTGTTTAATTAGTTAAGGCTGCCAGTTCGGGTTCCCCACTGGCCAGTCGCAGAAAAATGGTAATTACAGGTCGTTAGAGGCCGAATGGGCAAAAACCTAAAACACAAAAGTTGTAGAACAGGGTTTTTCCTAAAGGGCAACGTGGACCGTTTCCCAAAATGAGGTTCCAAAGGCCTCTATTTTTATGAAAAACCGAGAGTGGTCCAGTCAGACCTAGTTTTCAAGATCAACGAGTTTCAAATTAAAACTGGTATTGATCTAAGCAGAATCAGATTTTTTGTAAAATACGAAAGTTTTAGAACTCTTCGAGAGCTAGAACTTTCGTGAAGACAACTTTTTCGGATTCCAAAGGGATTTTTAAATACAACCTGATTTCGGAAAACTGCGCAGGGATCAAGAAATCCTTGCACAAAATTTTCTAGAACCAGTTTAGGAAAAACTGTTTTTGATTTAAAAACATTGTTTTAAACATGGAAACTGTTCCAAAGACAGTTTCCGACCCTCAGACGTTTTATAAAAGCAGTTCTATCTGTCAGGAAGTTTTAGAAGAATTTTAAGAAAGTTGGGCTCTAGTGCCTAACTCTTTTAGTGATTTTAAAGAAAGTAAAGTTTTTCAAGTTCAAGGTTTGCTAGTCAGTAGTCACGAAATGTAACCGGGATTTACACCCGAGTTACTAGGCTTAGCCCAAAGCCCAAGCTTGACCCGAAGAGGGTTGACCTTAGTAACCTTAGAGGTTAACGAGAGTTAACCTAGTAGAGATCAAGTTCAGTTATGAGCAGAGAGTTAGTAGAAAAGGTTATCCAACGTAACCTAGTAAGTTACGAGATACGATTACATGGGGTTATCAGATATAACCCAAAGTGATAAGGTTACTTAGTGTAACCATGCATGAGATAGTTTATAGTTTAGGGGGACATATAACAAAGCATGTATGAATGTTGGTTGGAGACCAACATATTATGGTAATAGATTAGAGACCTTACTTATGTCCTTCGGTTAAGCAGGACGTATCCAGTAGCTAGACGCGGAAGCGGAGCAGCTTAGCATCAGAGATAGAAACAGTAAGTACAACGCCGCCTACAGCATAGGCTAGTAGTTGTATACTTACTTAGAGATGAGTTCAGTGTTCAGTGCTCAGTGCTATGTGCTATATGCTATATGCTATATGCTATATGCTATGCTAGATACCATATTTAGATAACATGTTTTATAGATGCCATGCAGTATGTAAGTTCAGATTTCAGTAGTAAGCATGATTTAAGAATAGGAACATCATGATGCATGTTCACTAAATCTTATAAGAACAAAAAGTCTCAAATAGACTTTAAAGGCAGATCAGTAGGCTGAAGGCAAGCAGCACTTGCCGGTGTCGTATCCCCCGTCACAGGGCGGGTCGGGCTATGGCAAGTTTAAGTCCATGGTTGCGCGCAGGGTACGTTCACCTCAGTAAGGGGCCCATTAGCAGATTAAGTTAGAAAGACAGTAAGTAAATTAGCAGCAGATAACAGAGCATAACGTGAACATAACCGGTTCATACATATGTTTATCAGTTTATGTTCAGTGCAGTAGTTGCCAGTATATGTTCTATGCAGTGTTGACATGTTGTGATGTTAATAGTTTATATGTTGCGGTATAGGAGTTGTACTTGCTGAGCGAAAGCTCATTGTTTTAAGTTTATGCTGTAGGTAAGTCACCTTTCAGCAATCTTTGATACAAGATGGAGGAGCGTGGTCGGGCAATGTGAAATCGTGGGGAATGGAAGTCGCTACGCGTTTAAATTCTTCAGACACGTTATTTGAGAAACGTATTTTCAGAGCAGTTACGTGCTAATCAGCACGGTATAAAAAAAAAAAATTTCCACTGTGTTTTCGAATACTAAGTAAGTATTATTTTCAATAGTCAGCAGTAGTAGTAAGTAGTGTAACGACCCACCTAGCGTAGGCCGCTACCGTACTTATTAACATACATTCATATCATAGAAGTAAATAAAACTTACTTACATTGCTTGTAAAACACAGCGGAAATTTTTTTTTTTTTTTTAGTACTCACAAAAACTATAAACATAGAATAGGAATTATAATATTGTTTTTGCGTTCGAACACATTAACTATTAGTTGTTATAAAAACATTTCGTATCTTATATATACAAACCACAAAACACGTAGCGATACCCATTCTCCACTATTCACAGTGCCTTGATCTCGCTACTCCACATTGCATCATCATCAGATAGCAGGTTGCTTACCTACAGCACAAACTTAAACAATGAGCTAATGCTCAGCAAGTACAACTCCTATACCGTAAAAATACAACAATATAACGCAACACATATATCATGTATACATAGCAACATATCATAACACATAGCATGCATAGACCATTTATGTTCGTATTATGTTTCCTAACTTTCCGTATTCTAATTTCTTATGGGCCCTTAACTTGAGTGTTCGTAACCGGCGCGCGACTATGGATTGTTTGGGGCGGCCAAACCATTTCCAATTCAATCCACAGTCCAACCCGACCTAGTGCGGGTGGTACGACACGGCACTTGATGACTTACTTAATCTTATTATTGGTGAGCATACATTCTGATGTCACTTTCTTATCTTAGCATATATTCAGATACTTAACATTTTTCATAATGCACACATGTTATCTAACATATAGCAAGGAACACATCATTGCACTCTAGTAATATACTACTAGTAGCTTGTGCTGTAGACGGCGTTGTACTTACCGTTTCCACGTCTGTTGTTTTGCTGCACCTCCTCCGAGTTCAGCTACAGGATTCCTCCTGCTTGATTGAAGGACGTACGTAAGACTTCGAATCCATTTCCATAATATGTTGGTAACTAACCAACATTCATGTGGGTTTTGGTTATATGTCCCCCTAGAAGAATAAAATCATACATGATCTAAAGGGTGACTACCTCAGTAGTCTTATCGATCTTATATCGGATCCTAATAGGTTACGTTGGATAACCTTTTATTTGCTAAGCCCACATACAAGAGAATAGGGTTAGGTCATCACCTACCCTCGGGCTTCTATTAGCAACTAAGCATTATAAGGTTAACTAACGCTATCCTTCTTGGTTACTAAAGTCAACCTCCTTTGGTCAACTTTTGGGCTTTGGGGCTAAGCCCGGTAACTCGGGTATTAATTCCCGGTTACCTTCCGTCTTACATGTTTCTTCTAAAACTTGACTTAAAATCTCATTTTCATAAAAAAGAACTTAACTTTTAAACTTTCTTTTAAAAACTTTGACTTTTAACTTAAACTTGTAAATTGCTTCTTAAAAAAATTCATAGATCTTGGGTCATATTTTTAGAAAATGTGTAAGGGTCGGAAACTGCTTTTGGGACAGTTTCCATACTTGAAATAGCGTGTTTAGTCCGAAAAACAATTTTCCTAATTTGGTTCTAGAAAATCTTGTACAGAAATTTCTTGATTTCTGTACAGTTTTCGTATTTCAGATTATATCTAAAAATCCCGTTCAAATTAGAAAAAGTTTTCTTCACAAAAGTTCTAGCCCTCGAAGAGTTCTAAAACTTTCGTGTTTTGTAAATTTTCTGATTCCTTACCGTTTAATACCAGTTTTAAATTGAAAACGGTTTTGTCATAAAAACTGGGTCTAACAGACCACCTACGGTTTTTCTTGAAAATGGAGGCTGTTGGAGCCTTATTTCGGAAAACTGGTCACGTTGCCCCCTAGGAAACACCCTATTCTACAACTTTCGTGTTTTAAGTTTTTGCCCATTCGGCCTCTAAAGGCCTGTAATTTCCATTTTACCGAAACTGTTCACTGGGAACCCGAGAGGACAGTTTGGTTCTTACATTTTGTTTTACGTCCTAAGTCGCGGGTTCTAGCTCGACCGACCACTTCGGGAGATAGTCAACATACATGCAGCGTGTCTAACGTCCCTTGTCATCCTACCATACAAGCCCACGTGATCATGCAACCCAAACAAAACCGAGCCTAACAACCTAGGGTTGCATGATTTTCTATCCTAGCATACAACATACACTTCATGCATCTTGGTTCATACAAAATTCATAACATACATGCATAATCTAAAATAACCTAATGGGGACATATTACCCACATAAAACCCTAAGCATGCCATTCTAGCCAATCAAGCATCATAGCATAATTTAAATTGCATGCAATCAAACCAAACCACCCTAAAACTATCCTAATCAAGCACTAACATTGGAGCCGAAAATTAAAGGCACTAATGAGCTTATGCTCTTACATCCATTTTTGCACAAATACACATAAATCATAGCTTAAAAACTTGAATGAAAACTTGGTAAAAACTTTTGAAATTTTACCTCAAATTGGAGTGGATTTCGGCTTAGGGTTAGGGTACCCGAAATTTCCCCTTTGCTCCTCCTTAGCTCCAAGGTTCGGCTACTCCTATTTGGTGCACCAAAAATCAAATTTTTGGTCCCAATGGCTCCTCCCCTCCTTGCTCGGCCACACAAGGGCTGCTTGCCCCAATTCTGGAATTTTTTTCTTCTCCTTTCTTCTAGCAACCCGCGGCTGCTCCCAAGGAGAAATCAAGTCCAAAACTTGATCACACTTCACCCTTTGGCTTGCTCTCCCTCACCCGAAGTTCAAGCCCTAATTTTCCCTCAAAATTTCATTTTTTTTCCTCTCTTTCCCCTGCACCTAGACCCACGGCAAAGGGCTGCAAGTTGGCTGCAGAAAATTTTCTTTCTCTTCCCCTTGGATCCTAAGCTACCCGAAGCAAGATTGGAAGGTTTGGCTTAGAAAATTTTTCTGATTTCCCTCTCTTTCTCTCACGGCTTTGTGTGCAGAAATTTTGCAAGAGTTTGGCTTGGTTTTGCATTAAAAATGAATAGGAGGCTCCTCTATTTATAGACAACAAATGAGCTTTCAAAAATTCAATTTTGACCCCAAAATTTTTAAAACTTTGGACTTGTGGGTGCTAGGTGGCCGGCCATCAATGAGGTGGAAGACAACTCAGTGAGTTGGCAATGTCCACATGTCACCCATGGATTGGTCCAACACACATGTGAAAATAAAAAAATAATTTCTTTATGATATCTTAATTTAAAGCTTTGTTTTAATTAAAAACTTGAAACTTTGATCGTAAAAATTTAAATTCCAATACTGTAACTATTATTTTACAGTTTGGATTTTTATACTTACAGTCAAAAAAATCGGATCGAAAATATTTTTCTTATTTTCTCAAATCCTTTCTGCCCCATGTCCTATCTTAGCGTGCTTGATTTTTCTACGGTGGTTTTAGTTCTCATTCTTGTTATCTGTTATAGAAAACAAGTTTCCGCAGTATTTTTCGCGAACCGCAGATCTTAAAATTCCTCTGTCACAATTTTGACCATTTTGGTCAAACTTTGACTTTTCGGGTCAACGGTTGACTTTTTGGTCAAAATTTTGACTTTTTCAAAATCATGTAGATTTCATTCCTTTTTGTCCGAAAAGGCTATTTGCTTCTCCGAACCATCATTTTTGAGTCTTATTAAGCTTATAAGAACTCATAACACTTATTAAAGCTCAGAACTGAACTTTTTCATGAAATTTCATAAACTGCATATATTCAATCTTTAAAGAAAAACTAGTAACATGAAAAACTAGATATCACAATCTACCCTCCTTAAAAATTTTCGTCCTCGAAAATTAAAACAACTCAGGGTAGTTTTTCCTCATCGCATCTTCAAGCTCCCATGTCGCCTCTTCGACCTTGTGGTTTCGCCACAATACTTTGACCATGGGAATAACTCTATTTCTTAAGACCTTATTCTCTCTGTCGAGAATTCTAACAGGCCTTTCTTCGTAGGTCAGATCTGTCTGAACCTCCACTGGTTCTTGGCTGAGTACGTGGGAAGGATCTGGAACATACTTCTTGAGCATCGAAACGTGAAAAACGTCATGCATTGAGGCTAATTCTGGCGGTAAAGCGAGCTTATACGCAACTCTTCCAATCCTCTTAAGGATCTCGAACGGTCCCGTGTACCGTGGACTGAGTTTTCCTTTCTTGCCAAACCGCATTACTCCTTTCATAGGAGCAATTTTGATGAAGACAGCATCACCCACTTGAAACTCTAATGGTCGTCGACGTTTGTCCGCATAGCTTTTCTGTCGGCTAAAAGCTACGTCGAGTCTCTGTTTGATCTTCTTAATATCCTCGGAGGTCTTTTCAATGAAGTCCGTAGTTTGCAGCTGTTTCTGTCCGACTTCTTGCCAATGAATAGGCGATCGACACTTTCGTCCATACAAAGCTTCAAATGGAGCCATTCCAATTGAGGCATGATAGCTGTTGTTGTAGGAGAATTCGATCAGTGATAGCTTTTGATCCCAATTTCCCTTGAAATCTAGGACACACGACCTCAACATATCTTCCAATGTCTGGATAGTTCTCTCTGACTGTCCATCAGTTTGGGGGTGAAATGCTGTACTAAACTTCAGTCTTGACCCCATGGCAGCGTGAACACTCATCCAAAATCGCGAGGTGAAGCGCCCATCACGATCTGAAATGATCGATTTTGGAATTCCGTGTAGTTTGACGACTTGAGCTACGTAGATTTCTGCCAATTTCTCCACTGAGTAGGTGGCTTTAATCGCAACAAAGTGAGCTGATTTGGTCAAACGATCGACAATGACCCAAATCGTGTCATTTCCACTCGTAGTTCTGGGCAATCCGACTACAAAATCCATCGTAATCTGCTCCCATTTCCATTCAGGAAGTTCTATCTTCTGCAATTCTCCTCCCGGATGCCGGTGTTCAGCCTTAACTTTTTGACAAGTTAGGCATTTCGACACAAATTCTGCCACCTGATTCTTCATATTCGGCCACCAATAGGTCTCCCTGAGATCCTTGTACATCTTAGAAGCTCCTGGATGTACAGAGTATGGCGTTTGGTGTGCCTCTGACATTATTCGTTTCTTTAAGTCTTTCACGTCTGGAACACAGATTCTCCCTTTAAAAAGGATTATGCCATCATCGGAAGTCTTAAATTCTGTACCCTTCTCACTAAAAAATCGAGCCTTCAACAATGAAGAGTCATTTTCTTGATGTGCTTTGATGAAGTCCAGCAGATCAGACTTAAGAGTAAGCGAAGATAACCTTCCCGTTATCCATTCTACCTTAAAATCAGCGATCTCCTTTTGTAGAGGCTTAGGAAGTGCCTCAATAGACATCAGCATGCCTACTGACTTCCTACTTAATGCGTCTGCTA
>CM046376.1:26396684-26416174 GCA_025413485.1 Ficus microcarpa
CCCTGTTTGCCTTTCCAGGGTGGTAAAGGATTTCACAATCATAATCCTTTACGAGTTCTAACCACCTCCTTTGCCTCATATTTAACTCCTTCTGAGTAAAAATATACTTGAGGCTCTGATGGTCGGTGTAGATTTCGCATTTGTTCCCGTACAGATAGTGCCTCCATATCTTGAGTGCGAAGACCACTGCTGCTAACTCCAGATCATGAGTAGGGTAGTTCTTCTCGTGATTCTTTAATTGTCGTGACGCATATGCTACTACCTTCCCATTCTGCATTAGGACAGCTCCTAATCCATTCTTAGAAGCGTCACTATAAATCACAAAGTTTCCTGCTTCTACATCAGGAATTATCAGCACAGGTGCGCTTGTTAATTTCCTCTTAAGCTCTTGAAAATTCTCTTCACACTTCTGAGTCCACTCGTATTTCTTCTCTTTCCGAGTGAGAGCTGTGAGAGGTGCTGCGATCTTCGAAAATCCTTCGACGAATCTTCTGTAGTACCCTGCCAATCCAAGAAAACTCCTGATCTCTGTGACGTTTCTGGGTGCTGGCCATGAACTAACTGCGTCCACTTTGGTTGGATCTACAGAAATTCCCTCTTTTGTCACCACATGCCCCAAAAAGTGTACTTTTTCAAGCCAAAATTCACATTTCGTGAATTTAGCATACAGCTGGTGTTGCCTCAACATTTCCATTACCAGCCTCAAGTGATGCTCATGCTCCTCCTGGGACCTCGAGTATATCAGATATCATCAATAAAGACGATCACGAACTTGTCCAAGAAATCCTTAAACACTCGATTCATTAAATCCATGAAAGCAGCTGGGGCATTGGTTAGTCCAAAGGGCATGACTAGGAATTCATAGTGCCCATATCGTGTTCTGAAAGCTGTCTTGGAGACGTCTGACTCCTTAATCCGAAGTTGATGATAGCCGGAACGTAAATCGATCTTCGAAAATACTGTCGCTCCCCTGAGCTGGTCGAAAAGATCATCTATCCTTGGGAGAGGATATTTGTTCTTAATCGTGATCTTGTTCAACTCCCGGTAGTCGATGCACATACGTAGCGATCCATCCTTCTTTTTCACGAATAAAACAGGTGCTCCCCACGGAGAGTGACTCTGCTTGATGAATCCTTTATCCAGTAACTCTTGTAGCTGTACTTGAAGCTCCCTGAGTTCTGCCGGCGCCATTCTGTATGGTGCCTTCGATACCGGTGCCACTCCTGGTAATAACTCGATCTCGAACGAAATTTCACGTTCTGGTGGTAGTCCTGGTAACTCCTGTGGAAATACGTCCACATATTCCCTGATAATGGGAACATCTTCTGGCGTTAACTCCTTCTCTTGTTTCGTATCCACCATGTTAGCTAAATATCCCTGACATCCATTAGCTAACATTTTCCAGGCTCTTACAGCTGATACGAACTTAGTGGCGGAATTTTGGGGTTGCCCGTGGAAGTTAAACTCATCCTTCTCACCTTGGCAGAACGTTATACGGCGTCTTCGGCAGTCAATCTTAGCGTCATATTTCCCTAAGAAATCCATCCCTAAGATCACATCGAAATCATGGAGTTTGATTGCGATGAGATCTGCAAAAGTTTCTCTGCCACAGATAATAATGGGAACATTTTGGATCCAGAAGTTGGACCACAAAATTTCACCAGATGGTAAAGAAGTATTGAAGGGTTGTTCTATCCTATTTACACTGTCTCCTAACTTTCGAGCAAATTCCATGGATATGAACGAATGTGTAGCGCCAGAATCGAATAATGCAATCACATCATAAGTGGTGATAGAAATCTGACCTGTCACCACATGCGATGTTCCTGCCTCTGCATCTCCCTTGGTATATGCATAGATTCTGGCTTGGGGTTCCGGTGCTTCCAGTCTACCTTGTGCTATTTCAGGCCCCTCAAGCCTAGCTTGTACCGCATGTAGTTGCCGTTGATTAGGGTTGCGGTTCTGATACTGTGGCTGCTGATTCTGGTTATACTGAGGGCAATTCTTTGCAAAGTGTCCCTCCTTACCACAAAGGTAGCAAGCATTGGTTCCTTTTCTGCAGACACCTGGGTGTTTCTTTCCGCAAGTCTCGCACGTAGGATAGGTGACGTTATTGCCATCATTTCCCCGGTTGTTCTTTTTCTGTTGGAAGTTTTTGTAATACCTGGAATTTCATGTTGCCATTTTTCTTCTAAAAAGGAATTATGAGCATATGTTGTAATGTTTACGGAAAAACTCAGTTAAGAGTTTTTCACACGTTTTATGGAGTCTTATGGCTCAATAAGACTCAGAATAGATTTTCAAGGTTAGAAAACGCCTTTTCTGGTCGAAATGGGCGATAAGGGACGTTTTTCCCGAAAAAGTCAAAGTTTGACCGAAAAAGTCAACTTTAACCAAGAAAGTCAAAGTTTGACCAAAAGTGGTCAACAGTTGACTCGTCAGTGAAAAATGATATAGTATGAGAAAATACTGTAAAATATGTCAGTATGGGCGAGATAGCCCAAGTAGACAGTAGAAACACCCTAGAAATCAAGCATCCCTAGCATTAGTCAAGGTCAAGAATGACATCTTTAGTCAAGAAATCACCCAAAAGGACTAGTCAAAGTCAAAGGGCAAAAATGTCAAAATTTTCACTTTTGGGGCAAAAGTGTAAATTTTAGAAAATATGTGAAGTAAGTAAAGCGACGTTGATAAATGATGTCAATATGAGGTATGAATTGCCTTGCAAGAAGAAATTAAGAACCAACCACTTTTGGGGGTAAAAATGCAAAGATTTTGTCTTTCGGGGGAAAAAATGTAAATTTAGAAAATATGTGATTCAAGCATGAGAAAATCACATAAAATTTTGAAAAGAATGATATTTACATGGAAAGCAAGCATTATGGCCAATTTTGAAGTTTAGGGGCCTAAATGCAAAAATTTTCACTTTTGGGGCAAAAGTGTAAATTTTGGAAATTTGACGATATGAGCGTATAAAGTCACCGAGATGCTTATATCATAAAATAGGATGGGTGTGTTGATTTTTAGGACAATCGGACACCTAGAGGGCATTTTTGCAAGAATTTCCATTTTCTGGGGGCAAAAGTGTAATTTTAGAAAAGTTGTGAGGTAAGCCATGACATCAGCCATGACATCAGCCATGAGGTCAGCATGCCAGCTGCTGCTGGGCTGGAGGACAGCCGGCCACCCTTGGGGAGAAAGCAAGAAAGTTGGAAACTTTAGGGGTCAAAATTCAATTTTTGAAAAGTTCAAAAAAGTCTATAAATAGGACCCCATTTGGACAGATTTGCTGCTGAAAAATTAGAGAAAATCAGCCAAGTTTTGGCCAATTTTCTGCAGAAAAATCCGTGAGTCAAGGGGAGAGAAAGAACAAGAGAAAAAGTTGGAAAAATCTTGTGTGAAGCCATCTAGAGTGCTCGGCTTTTTGGAGCATGAAGCAAGAGCCAAATCTGGAATTTTTCCAGAAATTCTTGGTCAGAATCCGTGCATGGAGGAGAGAAGAAAGTGAAGAAAATTTTCAAGCCAAACCCATGGGTGTGCCGAGCAAGAAGAAGGAGGAGCCAACCATGAGCCAAGGAGGAGTTTTGGTGCCTTGGTGGTGCATGATTTCGGCCATGAGTGTGCAGCAAGATGGAGCCAAAAATTCATGGATTAGGGGCTGCAAGAGGGTTCGGCTGGCAGCAGTGATTCACCCAAGTTGGTGAAAAATTTTGGTGTATTTTGGAGCTCAAAACCATGTGCAGTGGGCAGCCAAGAGTGACATGATTTTCGGATCCAAAACCATAACCAAGCCAAGGGTAAGTTGAGGTAAAGTCCCTCAATTTTAAGTGAAATTTCCATGCAAGATTCATGGATTAATTGTGTGTATGTATGTATGTTTCATGGCTGAATTTGGAGCCCAAATGGAGAAAGGGATCCGGCCGCAAGGAGGCAGCCAAGTGAACTTGGAGTTCGGCTCCCAGGAAGGTGGAACCAATTTCCGAAATTGGTGAGGTGAGAAACCCTAACCCTAAGTTATGATTCAAGCATTAAATTTGGGGATTTATGATGTATTTTCAAGCTTATGTGTAAGAGCTTAAGCTCATTAGTTTTCGGTTAATGCATATGCTAGGGTATGAGACTTGATTAGGGTGATTAGTGTGTTAGTTAGTAAGCATGATTTATGTTTGTATGTGCTATGTTTTATGCTTGCTTTAGTGCTTGGTTTGCATGGTTGAATGGTTGGTATTGTCCTGCCCTAGGTGCAACCATGTGTGGCTCATATGCTAGAATGTTAGATTTATTTTCGGTGTTGCATGAATCGGTTTTATCTCATGTGATGCAAGCCCTAGAATGCAATGCAAACCTAGGTAAGTTCCGGATTGGTTTGCATAGCCACGAGGGGGTTGTAATACCTGGAATTTCATGTTGCCATTTTCCTTCTAAAAGAGGAATTATGAGCATATTTTATGATGTTTACGGAAAAACTCAGTTAAGAGTTTTTCACACGTTTTACGAAGTCTTATGGCTCAATAAGACTCAGAATAGATTTTTAAGGTTAGAAAACGCCTTTTCAGGTCGAAAAGGGCGATAAGGGACGTTTTTCCGAAAAAGTCAAAGTTTGACCGAAAAAGTCAACTTTGACCAAGAAAGTCAAAGTTTGACCATAAGTGGTCAACGGTTGACTTGACAGTGAAAAATGATGCGGTATGAGAAAATACTGCAAAATATGTCAGTATGGGTGAGATAGCCCAAGTAGATAGCAGAAACACCCTCGAAATCAAGCATCCCTAGCATTAGTTAAGGTCAAGAATGACGTATTTAGTCAAGAAGTCACCCAAGAGGACTAATCAAAGTCAAAGGGCAAAAATGTCAAAATTTTCACTTTTGGGGCAAAAGTGTAAATGTTGGAAAATATGTGAAGTAAGCAAAGTGACGTCGTTAGATGATGTCACAATAAGGTAATAACTTGCTTTGCAAGAAGAAAATAAGAAATAGCCACTTTCGAGGGCGAAAATGCAAAGATTTTGTCTTTCGGGGCAAAAATGTAAAATTGGGAAATATGTGATTCAAGGATGAGAAAATCACATAAAAGTATGAAAAGAATGATATTTGATGGAAAAGCAAGCTTTATGGCCATTTATGACATTTGGGGGCATAAATGCAAAAATTTTCACTTTTGGGGCAAAAGTGTAAATTTTGGAAATTTGACGATATGAGCGTATAAAGTCACCGAGATGCTTATATCATAAAATAGGATGGGTGTGTTGATTTTTAGAACAATCGGACACCTAGAGGGCATTTTTGCAAGAATTTCCATTTTCAGGGGGCAAAAATGTAATTTTTGAAAAGTTGTGAGGTAAGCCGTGACATCAGCCATGACCTCAGCCATGCCATCAGCATTTTCAGCTGTTGATGAGCTGTGAGACAGCCGGCCAACCTTGGGGAGAAAAGGCCAAGAAATGGAAAAGTTAGGGGCCAAAATAGAATTTTCAAAAGTTGATCATTAAAAATCCTCTTTATAAATAGACCCATTCACTGCAGAAAAAAAAAGAGGAAAACCAGCTGGGTTCTGGCCATTTTGGTCCAGAAAATCGAGAGGGAGAGGAAGAGAAAGAGCAAGCCAAAGTTGGAAAAAAATTTTCATGTGAGCCACCATTGGGGTGCTCGGTTTTGGAGCATGGAGAGCCAAGCCAAAATCTGGAATTTTTCCATATTTTGTAAGCTGCAGCCGTGCATGGAAGAGAGGAGAAAGTGAAGAAAAATTTTCAGTCCAACTATGGAGGGTGCCGAGCATGGAGAAGGAAGAACCACCATGGAGCCAAGGAAGATTTTGTGCATGGTGTGGTGGGCTGATTTCGGCCATGGGAGTGCAGGAAATTGAGAAGAAAAATTCATGGGTTTGGGCAGCCATGAGGGTCGGTTTTGGCAGCAGTGAATCACCAAGCATGGTGAAAATTTTTGAGGCCATTTGGTGTCCAAAAACCGAGTAAGAGAACAGCCACAAGGAGGGAGGAATTCGGCTCCAAGAACCCATGGGTAAGACATGGTATATCCCTCAAACCCTAGAAATTTTAAGCTCAATTTTCATGCAAGATGATGGATTGATTACGTGCATATTTGTGTATGAGTGCATGGCTGAATTTTGGAGCCCTTTGGTGAGGGGAAGAGTCGGCTGCAAAGGAGGCAGCCAAGGGGGAGCTAGGAGTTCGGCTCCCAAGGGTGGAACCAATTTCCGAAATTGGTGAGGTGAGAAACCCTAACCCTAAGCTTTTGGTTCAAGCATTTAATTAGAGATTTATGGTGTATTTTCATGCGAGTTTGTAAGGGCTTAAGCTCGTTTTTTTTTTTTTTTATGTGATGCTTGGCTAGAAGTTGATGCTTGATTAAGGGTGTATGGTTAGCTAGATTAGCTTTGCATGGTTTTATGTGTGTATGTGCTATGATTTGTGCATGTTTGATTTCATGGTTTGCATGGTTGTATGGTTAGATATGTCCCTGTTCATGGTGCAGCCGAGTATGGCTCTTGTGCTAGGGTGTTAGATTTGTTTTCGGTATGGTTAATTTGATGCCAATGCATGTTGGTGCAAACCCTAAAATGCATGCAAGCCTAGGTTATGTAGATCCGGTTTGGTTTGCATGGCCACGTGGGGATAACATGTCGAAACATGTGGGACGTTAGATAACGTGCATGATTGTTCCATTAGACTCCCGTGTGATCGGTTGAGTTAGATGCCGAGTAGGACGCGTAAAATCAATGTAAGCACGAAACTGGCAGGTTCGGGTTTAACCTACCCAGTTTTCGTAAACGAAAAATAACAGGCCTTTAGAGGCCGAATTTGGGAAAACGTAAAACACGAAAGTTGTCCGGAACAACTTTTTCTAGGGATGTTCACAAGCCGTTTTTCAAAATAAGGCTCCAATGGCCTTCAAAAATGCCAAAACCCGTGGCTTAGCATTTAAGCCCCCAGACCCAGTTCCGTTTCAGGATCAGCCAGTTTCAACTCAAAACTGGTACATTTGTAGGCCGAATTAGGATTTGCGTAAAACACAAAAGTTTTAGCATTTTTCGAGGGTTAGAACTTTTGTGAAGAAAACTTTTTCAGATAAGTACCGATTTTAAAACAAAAATTGTTTTATGAAAGGTGCTCAGGGAATCCGAAATCCCTGCACCATAAGCTTTATCAAGTGTTTCTAAAAAATGGTTTTTCAACCTTAAACAAGTGTTTTGGCTATGAAAATCGTTCCAATGACGGTTTTCAACCTAAAATGATTTTACGAAGCAAAAATCCATGAGTCTGGATTTTTATGAGTCAAGTAAGAATTTTTACAAGAAAAGTGAAATTTTGGGATTTATTCCCTAAGTATTTTTCTAAGTATGGAAAGAATAATTTTTCAAGCAAGTTTTAGTTAACGATTAGTTCACGAATGGTAACCGGGGATTATGCCCGAGTTACCGGGTCAAGCCCGAGATCCGAGAGGTTGACCCAAGAGGGTTGACCATAGTTGACCGAGGTTGACCAAGGTTGACTTTTGTTGACTTTTGGTTAACTAATAGTTTTAAGTTAGTTTATCCTCACGGGTTATCCAAAGTGACCCTAACGGATACCAATAGCTCAACTAAAGGGTTATTAGATATGACCCGATAGTTTCGGATTAGGTTATCCGAACCTTAGAGGTTAGTTTGGCTTAGCACGCCAGGTTACCGTTGGTAACCAAGTTAGATGCTTTGCACATAAAGGACATACAACCAAAGATCATGTAAACATGTTGGTTAGTTTTCCAACATTTTTCACGATATTAAGTAGATCATGTCCTATGTCGAGCAGGCAGAACCTGCAGCTGTACCAGGAGTGGAACAGCACTAGGAAAGGACAGTTAAGCATGATGTAAGACGGAAAGGTAAGTACAATTCCGCCTACGGCATGAACACATGTTAGTTGCATGAATAGGACGTCATGATTTATGATGATATGTCATGTAGTAGTATGTCATGTTATGTAGTAGTATGTTCATGTTATGTATGCATGTTATGTATGTTATGTATGTTCATGTTATTATGTCATGTTATGCATGTTTATGTTTATGTTAGATTTGTGACATCACGAAGCATGTCCACTAAAAATAAGTCACATGGTAAGCAAGAGTTAAGTCAAGTAGGACATGTTGTGTTGTACTAGCCTGCCTTTGTGGTAAGCTTAAAACGGCGTCTTCCATGGTTTGACTTGATAGGGAAGAGCTGCCTCTACTACTCCATGTTAACTTTGTGTTTCATGGTTTGAGTTGGTTTGTTCGGACCACCTTCAATCACTCCATGGTTACATACCTAAGTACATACACACATGTTAAAATAGCAAACAAGATAAGATAAGATCAGTAGAAAGACCACAAATGATTTTTAATAATAAATCATAATTGGTTCACGTTGTTATGCATTAGTTGCATGCGGATAGGACGTTGTGCTTACTGAGCTTTTTAGCTCATAGCTTACGTTCATGCTGTAGGTAAGTTTCCTACCGGCACTTCCTGCTACAAGCTGTGGATAGATGGCACAACAGAATGTGAAACGTGGGTATGGACTGCTACGGGATTTCCGAAGTGCGTTAAAATGAAAATGTGTTTTCATTATATTTCAGTATGTATTTTAGTTTTCAGTCTTTAGCAAGTATGGCACGCTAGTTGCCACGTGTTGCACCGGTCCATATTAGGTTGGGACTGGTCCACGATTTAGTTTATGTATGTATGTATGTATGTATGGAGCTTTCCTCATAGGTGAAAGCTCAGTACTCGAGTGAGTACATTAGAAAAAGTTAAAGTTTTATAAAAGAAAAACAATTTCGAATTATGCTTTAATTGAATTTAAAAGATTTATGATTTCCGCAATCAAAGTTTTCTAGTAACGATTTTTGTAAAAGAAGAAAAAAAAAATTTACTCTTGAAATTGGGTAACTTTATTTTTCAATCAAGCAAGTAAGTTAAGTAATGTCGCAACTCGAACCCAACCACAGGTTCGCGCGGTCGGACACCGCGTGGATCTGGGAGGCGGTAAGTCGGGTCGTGACAGAGGTGGTATCAGAGCAAAGGGTTTTCGTATTAGAATGAAATGTTTTTCTGCCATCCCGTTTCACAATTCTGCCGCCAGCGCCACAGCATTGTAAGTTATTTTCTTACTCTGTGTAGTTTTAAGATTAGTTAGAAAGACATGTACCTGGTTTTAAACCCAGGTTAGATTAATTAGGATCGAAAGGAGCAGCAAGGCTTCGTCGACATTCCAAGGAATGGAGGAGCAGCTCCGTATCTTCAACAGGACCCAGAGCAATAGTTTCCAGAATGAAGAGTCTTATCCGACTACGCGCAGCAAAGACGCATTGTTCAGCTAAGTTACGTTGCCAGTCAACGATCGACGAGGTGACGCCTCAAATCAGTCAGATCAGATATGTAGCAGTTGATATGCTTACCCAGAGGATTTCAAGGATCAGTACTGCCAACGGATCAGAGTTGTGCAGCAAAAGCGTGGTGGAGACGCTATTTTTATGATATGATATGAAGAGATTGCAAGAAATCTCTAGTAAGATATGTTAAGATAAGAAAGAGTATAAGTGATAGAAGTAGAAGCTAGAAATTGGTTTGTCGTGGGTACGACGGAACCAAATTTCGTAGAAGTCTATCTTGCAACTGTTATGCCCAAGTTGCAAAGATCAGTGCTAGAATAGCAATAAGATATAAGATTGATTCCCGGTTAAGGGAGATTATGAGATTATGAGGAGTATAGATATTCCTAAGAATTAAGATTAAGCCCTTGTGTTATGGGAAAAAGTTTGAAGCGATTAGAAGAGCTTCTTTTATCCAAGTAGTAGTTGGATATGTTAGTAGACCTTCCAACGCATCACTCGAACAATATTATGAATTTTTCAGAATAAACTTTGAAAAGTTTCAAAGACAGTATTTTTAGTAAAAATGTTCAGTTATGATCTTATGTTAATGGAACCCCTTCACGTTAGAAAGACGACCAAATCCTTGAGGAAGAAATTCCAAGATAGGGTTTGTCACACGTATGAAGTTCCGAGTTGGAAACTGATTACGAAAGGTCGTAAACCTTGAGGACAAGTCCAAGAAAGGGGGGCCTTTCTGCAGAGTAAAAGGGTTCTAGTAGCATAGGATCGAGTTTCAAGACAGAAACTATATTTCAGAAAGAGTATTGAAGTATGATACGATTGTTTTCCAAGAGTGAAAACGATTTTTCAGTAAGTTTTTCAAGTAAGAACAAGTAAGTATGAGTTATGTTTTCAAAGTGCGACAAGATATTTGATATACTTGTCCAACTTTTTACGTAAATAGTTTTGTGATGCAGTAGGAAAGGACAGTATGTTAGTATGTTAGTAGTATGCAGTAAGATAAGCAAGATAAGTATGATAAGCATGATGAGTAAGCAAGTTCAGTAGTATGTATGTATGTTAAGCATGATAGTATGTTAGCAAGTAAGCATGATAAGTATGATAAGTATGAAGATATGCAGTAAGATTATGGTTCAGTATAAGATATAAGATCCCATTAAAGGTTAAAATGGGAATATGAACGAACCATTATGGACTTATGATGTATTTTGAAGAAAAATCACCTAGCAGTAGCAGAATTTTCGAGGACGAAAATTTTATAAGGAGGGTAGAATGTAATACCTGGAATTTCATGTTGCCATTTTCCTTCTAAAAGAGGAATTATGAGCATATTTTATGATGTTTACGGAAAAACTCAGTTAAGAGTTTTTCACACGTTTTACGAAGTCTTATGGCTCAATAAGACTCAGAATAGATTTTTAAGGTTAGAAAACCTTTTCAGGTCGAAAAGGGCGATAAGGGACGTTTTTCCGAAAAAGTCAAAGTTTGACCGAAAAAGTCAACTTTGACCAAGAAAGTCAAAGTTTGACCATAAGTGGTCAACGGTTGACTTGACAGTGAAAAATGATGCGGTATGAGAAAATACTGCAAAATATGTCAGTATGGGTGAGATAGCCCAAGTAGATAGCAGAAACACCCTTGAAATCAAGCATCCCTAGCATTAGTTAAGGTCAAGAATGAAGTATTTAGTCAAGAAGTCACCCAAGAGGACTAATCAAAGTCAAAGGGCAAAAATGTCAAAATTTTCACTTTTGGGGCAAAAGTGTAAATTTTGGAAAATATGTGAAGTAAGCAAAGTGACATCGTTAGATGATGTCACAATAAGGTAATAACTTGCTTTGCAAGAAGAAAATAAGAAATAGCCACTTTCGAGGGCGAAAATGCAAAGATTTTGTCTTTCGGGGCAAAAATGTAAAATTGGGAAATATGTGATTCAAGGATGAGAAAATCACATAAAAGTATGAAAAGAATGATATTTGGTGGAAAAGCAAGTTTTATGGCCATTTATGACATTTTGGGGCATAAATGTAAAAATTTTCACTTTTGGGGCAAAAGTGTAAATTTTGGAAATTTGACGATATGAGCGTATAAAGTCACCGAGATGCTTATATCATAAAATAGGATGGGTGTGTTGATTTTTAGAATAATCGGACACCTAGAGGGCATTTTTGCAAGAATTTCTATTTTCGGGGGGCAAAAATGTAATTTTTGAAAAGTTGTGAGGTAAGCCGTGACATCAGCCATGACCTCAGCCATGCCATCAGCATTTCCAGCTGTTGATGAGCTGTGAGACAGCCGGCCAACCTTGGGGAGAAAAGGCCAAGAAATGGAAAAGTTAGGGGCCAAAATAGAATTTTCAAAAGTTGTTAAAAAGGTCTATAAATAGACCCATTCACTGCAGAAAAAAAAAAGGAAAGCCAGCTGGGTTCTGGCCATTTTGGTCCAGAAAATCCGAGAGAGGGAGAGGAAGAGAAAGAGCAAGCCAAAGTTGGAAAAAAATTTTCATGTGAGCCACCATGGGTGCTCGGTTTTGGAGCATGGAGAGCCAAGCCAAAATCTAGAATTTTTCCAGATTTTGTGAGCTGCAGCCGTGCATGGAAGAGAGGAGAAAGTGAAGAAAAATTTTCAGTCCAACTATGGAGGGTGCCGAGCATGGAGAAGGAAGAACCACCATGGAGCCAAGGAAGATTTTGTGCATGGTGTGGTGGGCTGATTTCGGCCATGGGAGTGTAGGAAATTGAGAAGAAAAATTCATGGGTTTGGGCAGCCATGAGGGTCGGTTTTGGCAGCAGTGAATCACCAAGCATGGTGAAAATTTTTGAGGCCATTTGGTGTCCAAAAACCGAGTAAGAGAACAGCCACAAAGAGGGAGGAATTCGGCTCCAAGAACCCATGGGTAAGACATGGTACATCCTCAAACCCTAGAAATTTTAAGCTCAATTTTCATGCAAGATGATGGATTGATTACGTGCATATTTGTGTATGAGTGCATGGCTGAATTTTGGAGCCCTTTGGTGAGGGGAAGAGTCGGCTGCAAAGGAGGCAGCCAAGGGGGAGCTAGGAGTTCGGCTCCCAAGGGTGGAACCAATTTCCGAAATTGGTGAGGTGAGAAACCCTAACCCTAAGCTTTTGGTTTAAGCATTTAATTAGAGATTTATGGTGTATTTTCATGCGAGTTTGTAAGGGCTTAAGCTCGTTTTTTTTTTTTTTTTTTTATGTGATGCTTGGCTAGAAGTTGATGCTTGATTAAGGGTGTATGGTTAGCTAGATTAGCTTTGCATGGTTTTATGTGTGTATGTGCTATGATTTGTGCATGTTTGATTTCATGGTTTGCATGGTTGTATGGTTAGATATGTCCCTGTTCATGGTGCAACCGAGTATGGCTCTTGTGCTAGGGTGTTAGATTTGTTTTCGGTATGGTTAATTTGATGCCAATGCATGTTGGTGCAAACCCTAAAATGCATGCAAGCCTAGGTTATGTAGATCCGGTTTGGTTTGCATGGCCACGTGGGGATAACATGTCGAAACATGTGGGACGTTAGATAACGTGCATGATTGTTCCATTAGACTCCCGTGTGATCGGTTTGAGTTAGATGCCGAAGTAGGACGCGTAAAATCAATGTAAGCACGAAACTGGCAGGTTCGGGTTTAACCTACCCAGTTTTCGTAAACGAAAAATAACAGGCCTTTAGAAGCCGAATTTGGGAAAACGTAAAACATGAAAGTTGTCCAAAACAACTTTTTCTAAGGGGCTACGCAAGCCGTTTTTCAAAATAAGGCTCCAAAGGCCTTCAAAAGTGCCAAAACCCGTGGCCAAACATTTTAAGTCCCCAGACCCATTCCCAGGGGTCAGCCAGTTTCAACTCAAAACTGGTATGTTTCTAGGCCGAATCAGGATTTTCGTAAAACACAAAAGTTTTAGTATTTTTTGAGGGCTAGAACTTTCGTGAAGAAAACTTTTTCAGATAACATACCAATTTTAAAATAAAAATTGTTTTACGAAGGGTGCTCAGGGAATCCGAAATCCCTGCACCACAAGTGTTATCAAGTGATTTTAGAAAATTGATTTTCTATCTCAAACAAGTGTTTTGGCCATGAAAATCGTTCCAAAGACGGTTTTCAACCTAAAATGAATTTACAAAACATAAAACCAAGAGTTTGGATTTTATGACGCAAGTTATGAATTTTTACACGAAAAGTTATATTTTGGGGATTTACTCCTAAGTATTTTCCAAGAATGGAAAAATGAATTTTCAAGCAAAGTTTTTAGCGTACGATTAGTTCACGTATGGTAACCGGGTGTTAGACCTAAGTTGCCGGGTCAAGCCCGAGACCCGAGAGGTTGACCCGAGAGGGTTGACCATAGTTGACCATGGTTGACCAAGGTTGACTTCTGTTGACCTTTAGTTAACTAATAGTTTTAAGTTAGTTTATCCTCACGGGTTATCCAAAGTGACCCTAACGGATACCGATAGCTAAACTAAAGGGTTATCAGATATGACCCGATAGTTCTGATTCAGATTAGCAACCCTTAGAGGTTTAGTTTGGCTTAGCACGCCAGGTTACCATTGGTAACCAAACTAGATGCTATGCACGTAAGGGACATACAACCAAGGGCATGCAAACATTTTGGTTTGTTTACCTGCATTTTTCACGAGTTTAAGTAGAGCCTGTCCTTGTTAAGCAGGCAGAACCTGCAGCTGTGCCAGGAGTGGAACAGCACTAGAAGGGACAGTTAGTCAAGAACGTCAGACGGAAGGTAAGTATAATTCCGCCTACGGCATGAACACATGTTAGTTGCATGAATAGGATGTCATGATTTATGATGATACGTAGTATGTCATGTAGTAGTATGTTCATGTTATGTATGCATGTTATGTATGTTCATGTTATGTATGCATGTTATATATGTTCATGTTATGTATGCATGTTATGTATGTTCATGTTATGTCAATGCATGGTTATGTTTTATGTTAGATATTGTGGCATCATGAAGCATGCCCACTATTAATAAGTCAGATGGTAAGATAGGAGATAGGTTAAGTAGGACATGTTGTGTTGTACTGACGTTGCCTGTGTGGTAAGTTAAAACGGTATGTATCATGGTTTGACTTGATATGGAAGGGCTGCCTCCACTACTCCATGTTAAACTCTGTGTTTCATGGTTTGAGTTGGTTTGGACGGACCTCCTTCAATCACTCCATGATTACGTACCGAAGTACATACACACATGTTATAGTAACAAGATAAGATCAGATTAGATAGGCCAAGTAGAGAGACCTTAATTGATTTTAATAATAAATCCTAATTGGTTCACGTTTTCTGTGCATTTAGTTGCATGCGGATAGGATGTTGTGCTTACTGAGCTTTTTAGCTCATAGCTTACGTTCATGCTGTAGGTAAGCTACCTACCGGCGATACTTGATACAAGCTGTGGAGAGATGGCGCAACGGAATGTGAAACGTGGGTATGGACTATTACGGGCTTTCCGAAACTAGTTTAAAATGAAAATGTGTTTCATTATGCTTTCAGTATGTATGTTTAGTTTTCAGTCTTTAGCAAGTATGGCACGCTAGTTGCCACGTGTTGCACCGGTCCATATTAGGTTGGGACTGGTCCACGATTTAGTTTATGCATGTATTATGTATGTATGGAGCTTTCCTCATAGGTGAAAGCTCAGTACTCGAGTGAGTACATTAGAAAAAGTTAAAGTTTTATAAAAGAAAAACAATTTCGAATTATGCTTTAATCGAATTTAAAAGATTTATGATTTCCGCAATCAAAGTTTTCTAGTAACGATTTTTGTAAAAGAAGAAAAAAACAAATTTACTCTTGAAATTGGGTAACTTTATTTTTCAATCAAGCAAGTAAGTTAAGTAATGTGCGACTCGAACCCAACCACAGTTCGCGCGGTCGGACACCGCGTGGATCTGGGAGGCGTAAGTCGGGTCGTGACAGGGGTGACATGTCCAAAGCATGTGGGACGTTAGTTAACGTTGCATGTGAACCATTTAGGCTCCCGAGTGATCGGTTGAGTTAGCTCGCGACTTAGGACGCGTAAGATAAAAGTAAACCGAAAACTGGTAGGTTCGGACTAAACCTACCCAGTTTTCGTAAACGAAAAATAACAGGCCTTTAGAGGCCGAATTTGGGGAAACGTAAAACATGAAAGTTGTCCGGAACAACTTTTTCTAGGGGCATGTGAGCCGTTTTTCAAAATAAGGCTCCAATAGCCTTCAAAAATGACAAAACCCGAGGCTAAGCATTTAAGTTCCCAGACCCAGTTCATTACAGGGGTCAGCCAGTTTCAACTCAAAACTGGTATGTCTCTAGGCCGAATTAGGATTTTTGTAAAACACAAAAGTTTTAGCATTTTTCGAGGGCTAGAACTTTCATGAAGAAAACTTTTTCAGATTACGTACCGATTTTAAAAGAAAAATTTTTTATGAAGGGTGCTCAAGGAATCCGAAATTTCTGCACCATAAGCTTAACAAATGACTTTAGAAAATTGGTTTTTCAACCTTAAATGAGTAATTTGGCTATGAAAATCGTTCCAAAGACGGTTTTCAACCTAAAATGATTTTACGAAACATAAATCCATGAGTTTGGATTTTTATGAATCAAGTAAGAATTTTTACACAAAATGTGAATTTTGGGATTTATTTCCCTAAGTGTTTTCCAAGAAAGGAAATAAGATTTTTAAGCAAAGTTAATAGCCAACGTTAGTTCACGAATGGTAATCGGGAGTTATGCCCGAGTTACCGGTCAAGCCCGAGACCCGAGAGGTTGACCTGAGAGGGTTGACCATAGTTGACCGAGGTTGACCAAGGTTGACTTTTGTTGACTTTTGGTTAACTAATAGTTTTAAGTTAGTTTATCCTCACGGGTTATCCAAAGTGACCCCAAGGGATGCGGTTTAAGCTCAACTAAAGGGTTATCAGATATAACCCGATAGTGCAGATGTAGATAAGTAACCCTTAGAGGTTAGTTTGGCTTAGCACGCAGGTTACCAAGTGTAACCAAGTTATACGTTTTGCACCGAAGGGGACATACAACCAAAGAATCATGTAAACATGTTGGATAGGTTTACCAGCATTTTCATGAGTTTAAGTAGAGCATGTCCTTGTCAAGCAGGCAGAATCTGCAGCTGTACCAGAAGTGGAACAGCACTAGGAGGGGACAGTTAAGCAAGAATGTCAAACGGAAAGGTAAGTACAATTCCGCCTACGGCATGAACACATGTTAGTTGCATGAATAGGATGTCACGATTTATGATGATATGCAATATGTTTAGGAAATCATGAATGGGATTTCATGATGCAGTATGTTTATGGTGTTAATGTTATGCAGTATGTATGTAGTATGTGTTATGATGTTATGCAGTATGTCCATGCATGTTAAGTATGTAGTATGTTTCATGTTAAGATATGCACTAAGTTCATGTTATGCATTATGTCATCCACGTTAATTGATAAGTTAGTATGTATGCAGATGCATGTTATGTTTTATGTTAAATATTGTGGCATCACGAAGCATGTCCACTATTAATAAGTCACATGGTAAGCAAGAGTAAGATAAGTAGGACATGTTGTGTTGTACTGACTTGCCTCCGTGGTAAGTTAAAACGGCATGTTCCATGGTTTGACTTGATAGGGAGGGCTGCCTCCACTACTCCATGTTAAACTTTGTGTTTCATGTTTGAGATGGTTTGGTCAGACCACCTTCAATCACTCCATGGTTACATACCTAAGTACATACACACATGTTATAGTAACAAGATAAGATCAGTAGAAAGACTATAAATGATTTTAATAATAAATCATAATTGATTCACGTTTTTGGTGCATTAGTTGCATGCGGATAGGACGTTGTGCTTACTGAGCTTTTTAGCTCATTGCTTACGTTCATGCTGTAGGTAAGTTTCCTACCGGCACTTTCTGATACAAGCTGTGGATAGATGGCGCAACAGAATGTGAAATGTGGGTATGGACTGCTACGGGATTTCCGAAGTGCTTTTAAAAATGAAATTGTGTTTTCATTATATTTCAGCATGTATGCATGTATGTTTAAGTTCAGTTATGTATGTATGGAGCTTTCCGCTCAGGTGAAAGCTCAGTACTCTGTGAGTACATCAGAATCAGTTAAGGTTTTATAAAAGAAAACAGTTTTTAAGTTCAGTTTAACTTGTGTTAAAGTTTATGATTTCCGCAATAAAGGTTTTCTAGTAACGATTTTTAGAAAAGAAAGAAAAAAAAATTTACTCTAAAATTTGGGTAACTTTATATTTTTCAATCAAGCAAGTAAGTTAAGTAATGTCACGGACCGAACGCTCCAGGTTCACGCGGTCGGACTCCGCGTGGGTCTTAGGGTGGCTAGTAGGGTCGTGACAGAGGAGGTATCAGAGCAAAGGGTTTTCGTATTAGAGCGAAAAGGTTTTCTGCCATCCCGTTTCACAATTCTGCCACCAGCGCCACAGCATTGTAAGTTGTTTTCTTACTCTGTGTTTTGTAAGAATAGTATAAAGACATGTACCTGGTTTTAAACCCAGGTTAGATTTATTAGGATCGAAGGGAGCAGCAAGGCTTCGTCGGCATTCCAAGGAATGAAGGAGCAGCTCCGCATCTTCGACAACACCAGAGCAATAGTTTTCCAGGATGGATAGTCTTATCCGATTACGCGCTGCAAGGACGCATTTTTCAGCTAAGTTACGTTGCCAGTCAACAACCAGACGAGGAGTCGCCTCAGATCCTCAAATCAGTCAGATCAGTACGTAGCAGTTGATATGCTTACACGAAGAACCTTATGAATCAGTACTGCCAACGGGCCAGAGTTGCGTAGCAGAAGCGTGGTGAAGACGCTATTTTTATGACATGATATGATAAGATTGCTAGAAATCTCTAGTAAGATATGTTAAGACATGCTAAGAGTATAAGTGATAGAAGTATAAGTTAGAAATTGGTTGTCGTGGGTACGACGGAACCAAATTTCGTAGAAGTCCATCTTGCAACTGTTGTGCCCAAGTTGCAAAGATAAGTGCTAGAATAGCAATAAGAGATAAGATTGATTCCCGGTTAAGGAGATTATGAGATTATGAGGAGTATAGATATTCCTAAGAATTACGATTATGCCCTTGTGTTAGGAGGGAACAGTTTGAAGCGATCAGGAAAGCTTCTTTTAACCAAGCAGTAGTTAGATGTTTTAATAGACCTTCCAACGCATCACTCGAACGATATTATGAATTTTTCCATAATAAACTTTGAAAGGATTCAAAGACAGTATTTTTAGCAGAAATGTTCAGTTATGATCTTATGTTAATAGAACCCCTTCACGTTAAAAAGATGACCAAATCCTTGAGAAGAAATTCCAAGATTGGGGTTGTCGTACGTATGAAGTTCCGAGTTAGGAAACTGATTACGAAAGGTCGTAAACCTTGAGGACAAATCCAAGAAAGGGGGACCTTTATGTAGAGTAAAAGGGTTCTAGTAACATAGGATCAAGTTTCAAAAGAGATACTATATTCAAGAAAGATTATTACAGTATGATACGATATGTTTTCCAAGAGTGAAAACGATTTTTCAGTAAGTTTTTCAAGTAAGAACAAGTAAGTATGAGTTATGTTTTCAAAATGCAACAAGATATTTGATATACTTGTCCAACTTTTTACATAAATAGTTCTTGTGATGCAGTAGGAAAGGACAGTATGTTAGTATGACAGTATGCAGTAAGATAAGCAAGATAAGTATGACAAGCATGATGAGTAAGCAAGTTCAGTAGCGTGTAAGTATGTATGTTAAGCATGATAGTATGTAAGAAAGTATGTTAGCAAGTAAGCATGATAAGTATGATAAGTATGAAGATATGCAATAAGATTATGGTTCAGTATAAGAGATAAGATCCCATTAAAGGTTAAAATGGGAACATGAACGAACCATTATGGACTTATGGTGTATTTTGAAGAAAAATCACCTAGCAGTAGCAGAATTTTCGAGGACGAAAATTTTATAAGGAGGGTAGAATGTAATACCTGGAATTTCATGTTGCCATTTTTCTTCTAAAAGAGGAATTATGAGCATATGTTGTGATGTTTACGGAAAAACTCAGTTAAGAGTTTTTCAC
>CM046376.1:26416274-26471784 GCA_025413485.1 Ficus microcarpa
ACGTTTTACGGAGTCTTATGGCTCAATAAGACTCAGAATAGATTTTCAAGGTTAGAAAACGCCTTTTCTGGTCGAAAGGGGCAATAAGGGACGTTTTTCCCGAAAAAGTCAAAGTTTGACCGAAAAAGTCAACTTTGACCAAGAAAGTCAAAGTTTGACTAAAAGTGGTCAACAGTTGACTCGTCAGTGAAAAATGATATAGTATGAGAAAATACTGTAAAATATGTCAGTATGGGCGAGATAGCCCAAGTAGACAGTAGAAACACCCTAGAAATCAAGCATCCCTAGCATTAGTCAAGGTCAAGAATGACATCTTTAGTCAAGAAATCACCCAAAATGACTAATCAAAGTCAAAGGGCAAAAATGTCAAAATTTTCACTTTTGGGGCAAAAGTGTAAATTTTAGAAAATATGTGAAGTAAGTAAAGCGACGTCGATAAATGATGTCAATATGAGGTATGAATTGCCTTGCAAGAAGAAATTAAGAACCAACCACTTTTGGGGGTAAAAATGCAAAGATTTTGTCTTTCGGGGTAAAAATGTAAATTTAGAAAATATGTGATTCAAGGATGAGAAAATCACATAAAATTATGAAAAGAATGATATTTACATGGAAAGCAAGCATTATGGCCAATTTTGAAGTTTAGGGGCCTAAATGCAAAAATTTTCACTTTTGGGGCAAAAGTGTAAATTTTGGAAATTTGACGATATGAGCGTATAAAGTTACCGAGATGCTTATATCATAAAATAGGATAGGTGTGTTGATTTTTAGGACAATCGGACACCTAGAGAGCATTTTTGCAAGAATTTCCATGACATCAGCCATGAGGTCAGCATGCCAGCTGCTGCTGGGCTGGAGGACATGTTGTGTTGTACTGACTTGTCTCCGTGGTAAGTTAAAACGGCATGTTCCATGGTTTGACTTGATAGGGAAGGGCTGCCTCCACTACTCCATGTTAAACTTTGTGTTTCATGGTTTGAGATGGTTTGGTCGGACCACCTTCAATCACTCCATGGTTACATACCTAAGTACATACACACATGTTATAGTAACAAGATAAGATCAGTAGAAAGACTATAAATGATTTTAATAATAAATCATAATTGGTTCACGTTTTTGGTGCATTAGTTGCATGCGGATAGGACGTTGTGCTTACTGAGCTTTTTAGCTCATTGCTTACGTTCATGCTGTAGGTAAGTTTCCTACCGGCACTTTCTGATACAAGCTGTGGATAGATGGCGCAACAGAATGTGAAATGTGGGTATGGACTGCTACGGGATTTCCGAAGTGCTTTTAAAAATGAAATTGTGTTTTCATTATATTTCAGCATGTATGCATGTATGTTTAAGTTTAGTTATGTATGTATGGAGCTTTCCGCTCAGGTGAAAGCTCAGTACTCTGTGAGTACATCAGAATCAGTTAAGATTTTATAAAAGAAAACAGTTTTTAAGTTTAGTTTAACTTGTGTTAAAGTTTATAATTTCCGCAATAAAGGTTTTCTAGTAACGATTTTTAGAAAAGAAATAAAAAAAAAATTTACTCTAAAATTTGGGTAACTTTATATTTTTCAATCAAGTAAGTAAGTTAAGTAATGTCACGGACCGAACGCTCCAGGTTCGCGCGGTCGGACTCCGCGTGGGTCTTAGGGTGGCTAGTAGGGTCGTGACAGTTTTTCTGTTGTCCCTGGCCACTAAAATTCCCCTTCCGCTTGTTCTTTCCGAACTGTTTGGGATTTTGACTAGAGTTGCTTGCTTGTCCCCTAGCGTTTGCTTCCGTACCCTGACGATGTTGTGTTGACTTGGCAGCAGCCTTTTCTTCCTTTCTGGATTTAAAAATCTGGGCTCTAGACTCCTTGTCCCGATTAATCCAGTATTCTACTCTAATGGCCCGGCTAATACAGTCTGACACTGTCTCTGGCGGATCACTACCGGCACTAACTTGCTTAGCAATGTCTGTACGGAACATTTTCATCATCATTCTAACCTTCTCCATCTCATTAGGTACCAAATTTGGACACAGGCGAGCCAGTTGCTCGAATCTCTTGATTGCGTCCATAACTGTCATGATCCCTGTCTGAAGCTGGTAAATTCGTCCTGTTGCGCCGCAAGGACCTCTTGATTGTAGTACATATTGCGAAATTCATGCACGAAGTCTTGCCAGGACATTGCCATAACATTTCGTCGCATTTGGACTGTCATCCACCAATGTCTGGCATCCTTCTTGAGAGCGAAGGAAGCGCACAGTACTTTTTCCTGCTCCGTTAGTCTCATGAAATCCAAGATAACCTGGATATCTATGAGCCAATTGTCCGCGGCTATTGGATCTGTAGGCCCTTCAAACTCGGGTGCCTTCATACGTCTGAAACGCTCGTATAGCAAGTCTTCGCGTACCAATGGCGGATCTGCTTGTACAGCAGCTGGAGCCACTGGAATCTCAACATTCCGTGGAACTTCCGGTTGGATTTCCGGGCGATCCTGGGGTACCTGAGGTACTACTGGTGGAATTGGCGGTGCTGGTTGTGGAGCTTCGCGGGCTTGATCCATCCGCGTTAACTGTTCCCGGAGCCTGGTCATCTCTTGTTGTTGCTCCTGCAACTGTTGTTGCAAATTGGTTATCAAGGTTACGAGATCCGGCTGAGGCGGATCTGCGGGTGCATTTCCCCGAGTACGTACCATCTTCTAATATTCCTAATGTAGGAAAAGATATCATCATATATCAATATCTTTTCTTCCAGGAAAAACTTATTATTATCATACATTCATTCATAACATCACATCACATCAACATACATGTCATACCATACATCAACTTACATAAAGACTTAACATAATATTTAATACCATAACATAGCTTTTCATATATCCCGTGATCACACGGCCTTTTTTGTACAACTCAAAAATACATCATCATGTCAAAAGTACATACTTTACATGGCTCAAAATACTTACTGTTATATTTACTATATATCAAAATACATCATACTGTTCATATTTACATTTTTACGGCCAAAACTTCGGATGGAAGTGTCTAACACTTTCTCATCCTACATATATATACAAACTAACATCCGAATAACATAATACTATAATCAGCCCTATCAAAAGAAATGTACAAAGTCAGTCCTAGCCTAGTCGGTGACGTCGAGAGTACTCGCAGACGTATCTGAATCAGAAAGCACGACTACATGTCCATCTGCATCATCGTCCGCTATCTCCTCGGGATCGTCAATAGGAATCTCCTCGGGATCCTCCTCATCCACATCATCCTCGTCATCACTAGAGATGTCGATAACTGGAGGGTCCTCCTGCTCCGGTGGATCTATCGGTATGACGTCATCATCAGAGGCGTCCTCCGCATCCATCGGGTCCTCTGCCCCTTGGGCAGGCATCTCGGGTAACGGATCCTCGGGCCCACCTCATACTGCGGATCCTCCTGTCCGGCGTCATCAGTGTCGGGAGCCTGGGCCTCATCCACATGCTCAGTGACAGGCACTGTCTGGGCGATCATCTCTGCCTCTAATATATCATCAATGAAGCTGCCGATAGTCATCTGGCTGTTAGGCGTCAGGACGAACTGACGGATGTGAGTCGGTACTCCGTTCCTTAGGAGTAGCAACGCTGCTAGCTCGGGCTCTACTACATCCTGAGGAACATACGGGAGCATAGTCTCCTGAAATCTCAGCAGTAATGGCTCATGGTCTCCCCCGGGTAGGTATGCCAGTCCTGAGAGAGTCTCTGATAGCGAGAATGTCGCATGTCCCGGTAAATAGCAGGATCACGGATCGGCTCTCCGGCCCCTCGAGCTGGAAGTGGCCCGTAACGGCTCATCACTGCTGCATCGAAATGTGCCCAAGTACGGCTAGGCAACTGCATCTCCCCGAATGTGACCCACTATATCCTGGAATCACCGAACAGACACCTACTGGCCAGAGTGACCTGTAGATGCTCCTCAATGTGACATATCCCAAATATCTGCTCCATATCATGTAGCCATGTCCCAATCGACACCGATCGTCTCGTGCTATCGAAGTATAAAGGCTGCGATCGGTAGAAGGCGACGACAGCATCTCGATCCTTCTGGACTTGTCTCGGATCCATGATACCGCATCTATATCACGTAATTTAATCATAAACGCTATTGCATATAAAACAATATAACATATAAGAAAATAATTCTAAACTTACTTGCAATGATGGAGGCGATGTCAGGCAACTGTGAATTCGTGTCGCAAGGGAACCGCTCTGATACCAACTCTTGTAACGACCCACCTAGCGTAGGCCGCTACCGTACTTATTAACATACATTCATATCATAGAAGTAAATAAAACTTACTTACATTGCTTGTAAAACACAGCGGAAATTTTTTTTTTTTTTTTAGTACTCACAAAAACTATAAACATAGAATAGGAATTACAATATTGTTTTTGCGTTCGAACACATTAACTATTAGTTGTTATAAAAACATTTCGTATCTTATATATACAAACCACAAAACACGTAGTGATACCCATTCTCCACTATTCACAGTGCCTTGATCTCGCTACTCCACATTGCATCATCATCAGATAGCAGGTTGCGTACCTACAGTACAAACTTAAACAATGAGCTAATACTCAGCAAGTACAACTCCTATACCGTAAAAATACAACAATATAACGCAACACATATATCATGTATACATAGCAACATATCATAACACATACCATGCATAGACCATTTATGTTCGTATTATGTTTCCTAACTTTCCGTATTCTAATTTCTTATGGGCCCTTAACTTGAGTGTTCGTAACCGGCGCGCGACTATGGATTGTTTGGGGCGGCCAAACCATTTCCAATTCAATCCACAGTCCAACCCGACCTAATGCGGGTGGTACGACACGGCACTTGATGACTTACTTAATCTTATTATTGGTGAGCATACATTCTGATGTCACTTTCTTATCTTAGCATATATTCAGATACTTAACATTTTTCATAATGCACACATGTTATCTAACATATAGCAAGGAACACATCATTGCACTCTAGTAATATACTACTAGTAGCTTGTGCTGTAGACGGCGTTGTACTTACCGTTTCCACGTCTGTTGTTTTGCTGCACCTCCTCCGAGTTCAGCTACAGGATTCCTCCTGCTTGATTGAAGGACGTACGTAAGACTTCGAATCCATTTCCATAATATGTTGGTAACTAACCAACATTTATGTGGGTTTTGGTTATATGTCCCCCTAGAAGAATAAAATCATACATGATCTAAAGGGTGACTACCTCAGTAGTCTTATCGATCTTATATCGGATCCTAATAGGTTACGTTGGATAACCTTTTATTTGCTAAGCCCACATACAAGAGAATAGGGTTAGGTCATCACCTACCCTCGGGCTTCTATTAGCAACTAAGCATTATAAGGTTAACTAACGCTATCCTTCTTGGTTACTAAAGTCAACCTCCTTTGGTCAACTTTTGGGCTTTGGGGCTAAGCCCGGTAACTCGGGTATTAATTCCCGGTTACCTTCCGTCTTACATGTTTCTTCTAAAACTTGACTTAAAATCTCATTTTCATAAAAAAGAACTTAACTTTTAAACTTTCTTTTAAAAACTTGGACTTTTAACTTAAACTTGTAAATTGCTTCTTAAAAAAATTCGTAGATCTTGGGTCATATTTTTAGAAAATGTGTAAGGGTCGGAAACTGCTTTTGGGACAGTTTCCATACTTGAAATAGCGTTTTTAGTCCGAAAAACAATTTTCCTAATTTGGTTCTAGAAAATCTTGTACAGAAATTTCTTGATTTCTGTACAGTTTTCGTATTTCAGATTATATCTAAAAATCCCGTTCAAATTAGAAAAAGTTTTCTTCACGAAAGTTCTATCCCTCGAAGAGTTCTAAAACTTTCGTGTTTTGTAAATTTTCTGATTCCTTACCGTTTAATACCAGTTTTAAATTGAAAACGGTTTTGTCATAAAAACTGGGTCTAACAGACCACCTACAGTTTTTCTTGAAAATGGAGGCTGTTGGAGCCTTATTTCAGAAAACTGGTTGCGTTGCCCCCTAGGAAACACCCTATTCTACAACTTTCATGTTTTACATTTTTGCCCATTCGGCCTCTAAAGGCCTGTAATTTCCGTTTTACCGAAACTATCCACTGGGAACCCGAGAGGACAGTTTGGTTCTTACATTTTGTTTTACGTCCTAAGTCGCGGGTTCTAGCTCGATCGACCACTTCGGGAGATAGTCAACATACATGCAGCGTGTCTAACGTCCCTTGTCATCCTACCATACAAACCCACGTGATCATGCAACCCAAACAAAACCGAGCCTAACAACCTAGGGTTGCATGATTTTCTATCCTAGCATACAACATACACTTCATGCATCTTGGTTCATAAAAATTCATAACATACATGCATAATCTAAAATAACCTAATGGGGACATATTACCTCACATAAAACCCTAACATGCCATTCTAGCCAATCAAGCATCATAGCATAATTTAAATTGCATGCAATCAAACCAAACCACCCTAAAACTATCCTAATCAAGCACTAACATTGGAGCCGAAAATTAAAGGCACTAATGAGCTTATGCTCTTACATCCATTTTTGCACAAATACACATAAATCATAGCTTAAAAACTTGAATGAAAACTTGGTAAAAACTTTTGAAATTTTACCTCAAATTGGAGTGGATTTCGGCTTAGGGTTAGGGTACCCGAAATTTCCCCTTTGCTCCTCCTAGCTCCAATGGTTCGGCTACTCCCTATTTGGTGCACCAAAAATCAAATTTTTGGTCCCAATGGCTCCTCCCCTCCTTGCTCGGCCACACAAGGGCTGCTTGCCCCAATTCTGGAATTTTTTTCTTCTCCTTTCTTCTAGCAACCCGCGGCTGCTCCCAAGGAGAAATCAAGTCCAAAACTTGATCACACTTCACCCTTTGGCTTGCTCTCCCTCACCCGAAGTTCAAGCCCTAATTTTCTCCAAAATTTCAGTTTTTTCCCTCTCTTTCACCTGCACCTAGACCCACGGCAAAGGGCTGCAAGTTGGCTGCAGAAAATTTTCTTTCTCTTCCCCTTGGATCCTAAGCTACCCGAAGCAAGATTGGAAGGTTTGGCTTAGAAATTTTTTTCTGATTTCCCTCTCTTTCTCTCACGGCTTTGTGTGCAGAAATTTTGCAAGAGTTTGGCTTGGTTTTGCATTAAAAATGAATAGGAGGCTCCTCTATTTATAGACAACAAATGCGCTTTCAAAAATTCAATTTTGACCCCAAAATTTTTAAAACTTTGGACTTGTGGGGTGCTAGGTGGCCGGCCATCAATGAAGGTGGGAGACAACTCATAGTGAGTTGGCAATGTCCACATGTCACCCATGGATTGGTCCAACACACATGTGAAAATAAAAAAATAATTTCTTTATGATATCTTAATTTAAAGCTTTGTTTTAATTAAAAACTTTGAAACTTTGATCGTAAAAATTTAAATTCCAATACTGTAACTATTATTTTACAGTTTGGATTTTTGTACTTACAGTCAAAAAAATCGGATCGAAAATATTTTTCTTATTTTCTCAAATCCTTTCTGCCCCATGTCCTATCTTAGCGTGCTTGATTTTTCTACGGTGGTTTTAGTTCTCATTCTTGTTATCTGTTATAGAAAACAAGTTTCCGCAGTATTTTTCGAACCGCAGATATTAAAATTCCTCTGTCACAATTTGGACCATTTTGGTCAAACTTTGACTTTTCGGGTCAACGGTTGACTTTTTGGTCAAAATTTTGACTTTTTCAAAATCATGTAGATTTCGTTCCTTTTTTGTCCGAAAAGGCTATTTGCTTCTCCGAACCATCATTTTTGAGTCTTATTAAGCTTATAAGAACTCATAACACTTATTAAAGCTCAGAACTGAACTTTTTCATGAAATTTCATAAACTGCATATATTCAATCTTTAAAGAAAAACTAGTAACATGAAAAACTAGATATCACAAGTAGTTAGTAGCAAACAGTAGAGTAGCGCACTGGCGCCAGGTCGAGGCGTTACAGAGTTGGTATCAGAGCGGTTTCCCTGCAACATGATTTCACAATTGCCTGCCATCGCCGCCATCATTGTAAGTAAGTTTATAGTTTTCATGAATACGTGTAAATAGTTATTTTATGCGTATGGTAAGATAGATGCGATAGTTAAGGACCCTGATCGGATCGAAGTAGATCGGGACGCGGTGCGGTCTTCTTCCAGACTGCGATTTATGCTATGCAAGGATACGTGGCGGACGGTGTCGTCACCGCTACGACGACAGGCAGCAGTACGACGCAGTACGAGAAGGAAAAGATATTCCATAGATGATGCACAGAAGCTTATCGAGGAATTCGATCAGTTATCGGATGCTCAGCAGCAGATGCAGGAATTCAGAAAGGAGCGAGAATGTCACCCGTCGGGATGCATTCTACGCACGATAGTTTAGTTAAGCAGTAGTAAGGCACGCTTACCCTCACAGGTCCAAGGTCACTACTGCAAGGGATTTCAGAAGGTCAGATACCTCATATTCCGCAAGACCGGGACTGCCAAGAGGATAGGTGTAGTAAGTCAGTAAGGATTAGACGTTTCATTCCAACAGTTACGGTTGGAATGCTAGTAGCTATTAGGCCGAACGATTGACGAGCATCGTGGACAACGTCAGAACAAGGGAGCGACAGCACGAAGCAGGACCCGTATTTTCAAAGGACTCGACTCCAGCGAATTTTACGGCAGAAGATATCAGATTACGAAGTAGAAGCCGACACCGATAGTACGAACGCCCGGATACCGATTTTAACGTTTTTTTTTCCGTGATTTCGATCGAATCTCTAGATTTAGGACCGACTTTCACTAGTTTTTCTTTTAACAATAGGACGACTCGAATATGATGGCAAAGTGGTAGACACTTCCATCACGACCTCGATTTTATAATACGAGTTATATGATGTGATGAGTCATGAATGAAAGAGAAGATATTAACAGTAAGATAATATCTTTTCTTACGATAGGATTTAGACGATGGTTTGTACACGGGAAGCAGCACCGCTTAACCCACCTGAGTCGGATTTCGCGACCGTCATAGCAGACTTACGACGGCAGTTATTAGAACAGCAGCAGGAGACAGATAGACTTCGAGCTCAGATAGCTCAGATGAACCGAGGACCCTAAGTTAATGAGGTTCCGCGCGGAGTTCAACCAGTTCCCCCAGTAGTACCCCAAGTACCGAACGTGCATCCGGAGGCTCAACCGGAGGCCCAGCCAGAAATTCCTCGGAATGCTGAGATTCCGATGGCGCCAGTTAGAGTACAAGTGAACCCACCAGTAGTACGAGAGGATCTTCTATACGAGCGCTTCAGGAGAATGAAGGCGCCCGAATTCGAAGGACCAACAGACCCGATCGCAGCCGATAACTGGCTCATTGATGTCCAAGTCATTTTGGATTTCATGCAACTCACAGAGCAAGAGAAAGTACTCTGTGTCACGCCCCGACTTGTCACCACAGAGGTCCACGCGGAGTCCGACCGCGTGAACCTGTGGTTGGGTTCGAGTCGCGACATTACTTAAACTTACTTGCTTGATTGAAAAATATAAAGTTACCCAATTTTTAGAGTAATTTTTTTTTTCTTTCTTTTCTAAAATCGTGAACTGAAAACTTCTATTGCGGAAATCATAAAACTTTAAAACTCGATTAATGTATAACTCAAACTTGTTTTTCTTTTATAAAATTCTAACTTAAAATGTACTCACTCGAGTACTGAGCTTTCACCTATGAGGAAAGCTCCATACATACATACATTCATGCATACATACATAATTTAAATCGTGGACCAGTCCCGAGACCGGTGCACACGTGGCAACTTGCTTGCCATGAAAACTAAACATACATACTGAAAACATAATGAAAACACATTTTCATTTTAAACGCACTTCGGAACTCCCGTAGTAGTCCATACCCACATTTCACATTTTGTTACGCCATCTATCCACAGCTTGTAGCAGGAAGTGCCGGTAGGAAACTTACCTACAGCATGAACGTAAGTAATGAGCTAAAAAGCTCAGTAAGCACAACATCCTATCCGCATGCAACTAATGCACAAAAACGTGAACCAATTATGATTTATTATTAAAAATCATTTGTGGTCTTTCTACTGATCTGATCTTGTCTTATCTTGCTACTTTAACATGTGTGTATGTACTTAGGTATGTAACCATGGAGTGATTGAAGGTGGTCCGACCAAATCAACTCAAACCATGAAACACAAAGTTTAACATGGAGTAGTGGAGGCAGCCCTTCCCTATCAAGTCAAACCATGGAATATGCCGTTTAAACTTACCACAAAGGCAGCGTCATTACAACACAACATGTCCTACTTAGCTTAACTCATATCTTACCATTTAACTTATTTTTAGTGGACATGCTTCGTGATGCCACAATATCTAACATAAAACCTAAACATGCATTAACATAACATAAACATACATAACATGCATACATAACATGGCATACATAACATGCATACATAACATGACATACATAACATACATACATAACATAAACATACATAACATGCATATATAACATGAACATACATAACATGACATACTACGTATCATCATAAATCATGACATCCTATTCATGCAACTAACATGAGTTCATGCCGTAGGCGGAATTGTACTTACCTTTCCGTCTGACGTTCACGACTGATTGTCCTATCTAATGCTGTTCCACTCTTGGCACAGCTGCAGGTTCTTCCTGCTTAACATAGGACATGCTCTACTTAAATCTCATGAAAAATGCAGGTAAACAAACCAAAAATGTTTGCATGCCCTTGGTTGTATGTCCCTTACGTGCATAGTGTCTAATTTGGTTACCAAGGGTAACCTGGCGTGCTAAGCCAACTTAAACCTCTAAGGGTTGCTTATCTATATCTGAAATTATCGGGTTATATCCGATAACCCTTTAGTTTAGCTATCGGTATCCGTTAGGGTCACTTTGGATAACCCGTGAGGACAAACTAACTTAAAACTATTAGTTAACCAAAAGTCAACAAAAGTCAACCTTGGTCAACCATGGTCAACTATGGTCAACCCTCTCGGGTCAACCTCTCGGGTCTCGGGCTTAACCCGGTAACTCGGGCATAACTCCCGATTACCATACGTGAACTAATCGTACGCTAAAACTTTGCTTGAAAAATCATTTTTTCCATACTTGGAAAATACTTAGGAGTAAATCTCCAAAATTCACATTTTGTGTAAAAATTCATAACTCGAGTCATAAAATCCAAACTCTTGGTTTTATGCTTCGTAAACTCATTTTAGGTTGAAAACCGTCTTTGGAACGATTTTCATGGCTAAAATACTTGTTTAAGATTGAAAAACCATTTTCTAGAATCACTTGATAAAACTTATGGTGCAGGGATTTTCGGATTCCCTGAGCACCCTTCGTAAAACAATTTTTCTTTTAAAATTAGTGCGTAATCTGAAAAATTTTTCTTCATGAAAGTTCTAGCTCTCGAAAAATGCTAAAACTTTTGTGTTTTACAAAACTCCTAATTCGGCCTATATTCGTCCCAGTTTTAAGTTGAAACTGGCTGACCCCTGGGAATGGGTCTGGGGACGTAAAAATGTTTGCCACGGGTTTTGTCATTTTTGAAAGCCTTTGTGTAACGCCCCACCTAGCGTAGGCCGTTACTCATGCGTGCATACATTCATTCATACATAAACTTACTTACTTAGCTTAGAAAACACAGCGGATTTGTTTTTTTTTTTTTTTTATATAGTACACAAAACTATGTACATAACTTAAAATACTGTTTCTGTACATAATATACTAATTATTATTTATAAAAAGTATCTTGTCTTATATAAGTGTATACCACACAAAATGCGTAGCGGCTCCATATACCACGATTTTACATTGCTTGACCCGCTACTCCCCACCGCATCATCATCAGCTGACAGGCGACTTACCTACAGCACAAACTTAAAACAATGAGCTTGAGGCCCAGTAAGTACAACTCCTAGGCCGTAAAACAAATAACAACAATAAAACATTAACACACAATAACTTAACATCACATACATACATGACATACTTACATAACATACATACATACATAGCATACATACATAACATACATACATAGCATACATACATAACATACATACATACATAACATACATACATACATATAACACTTAGCATGCATAGGTCATTTTATGCTTCATTATCTTTCATTATATTTTATGGGCCCTTTGTCTACGTGTTCGAATCCGGCGCGCGACTAATGAATTGTCTGGGGCGGCCAAACCAAATCCAGATCAATCCACAGTCCGACCCGACCTGACGCGGCTGGATCGACACGGCTCTTAACTTCTTACTCAATCTCGTTTACGTGTGAACATACACTTGGATGTCATCTTTCTACTTAGCTTCTTGCCTATCCTTACTTAGCATTTTTCATGTTGCATTCATGAATACATAGCACATCACACAAAGCACATCATCGAGTCTAATCCTATTAGCTTGTGCTGTAGACGGTGTTGTACTTACCGTCTATTCTCTTAGTTGTTACGCAGATCCTTGTCCCGTTTCTGCTGCAGAATTCCTCCTGCTCGATTGAAAGTTGAATATCAATCTTCAAGTCCATCTCTATTGTATGTTGATACTAACCAACATTCATGCGGGTTTTCGGCTATATGTCCCCCCTAACTTAAGGCCTCTTGTAACCCGTAGGGTTACATTGAAAAATCGTATTGTATACTAAGCCCATTTAGAAAACATCGGGTTAGGTCGAACACCTACCCTTGGGCTCGTATAACACTCGTTTTCTTGTTGGTCAACCGAAGTCAACCTTTTAGTGAGCTAAAGTCAACCCTGTCGGGTCAACTCTGGGCCTTGGGGCGAGGCCCAGTAACTCGGGTGCTGAATCCCGGCTACCATACGTTCTACATTTTTCTTTTGAAAACTTAACTTAAAATCTCTTTCTTTGAAAACTTGAACTTAAAACCCTTTCATAAAAGACTTAGCTTAAAACTTATCCTTCTTAACTTATCTTCTTAAAACTTTCGTGAATCCTGGCCTAATTTTTCATAAAATGGTCGAGGGTCGGAAACTGCTTTTGGGACAGTTTCCGTGTTTTATGTTCGAAAATAAATTTTCCTAAGTTGGTTCTACAAAATTCGTGCACAGGACTTTGTTGAGTCCTGCACCATTTTCAGATTTTAGCTTGTGGTTAAAAATCCATTTTGAGTTTGAAAAAGCTTTCTTCACGAAAGTTCTAGCCCTCGAGGAGTTATAAAACTTTCGTGTTTTACACATTTACTAACTCCTTACCGTTTGGTGTCAGTTTTAAATCTAAACCGAGCTTAACTTGAAAACTGGGTCTTCTGACCCACCTACGGTTTTTCGTGTAAAAGTAGGCCTTTGGAGCCTTATTTTGGCAAAGTGCCCGCGCTACCCCCTAGGAAACAGCCTAGTCTACAACTTTCGTGTTTTACGTTTTAGCCAATTCGGCCTCTATCAGCCAACTGGGACGTTTTCCCGAGACTGCTCCCAGGGAACCCGAGAGACAGTTTCGGTTTTTAGGTTCATTGATTACGGCCTAAGTCGATGGTTCTAGCTCGACCGCCCACTGCGGGAGTTAGGTTCATGGCATGCAGCGCATCTAACGTTCTCTCATGGCTAACTAAGCCAACTCACGTGCTCGTGCAACCCGTCAAACCGAGCCTAAATTGCCTAGGGTTGCACGGTTCCACTAACCAAGCATGCATCAAAATTTTTCTAACAACCTAGCATCATTCATCCGAGCCAATCAAGCATCATCAAATCTGACCTAAATGGGGACAATAGCCTACTATACCCTAGCATGCATTCTAGTACAAAATTAAGCATAAAACCGAGCACACACACCATGCACAAACCAAGCCAAACACTCGGCTTGGCTCACCAAACCACACACGGCCACACAAGCATATAGGCAGAAAATAAACCACACATGGGCTTAAGCCCTTACAACTTTTTGGCTGAAACAAATACACATAATCAAAGCTTTAAAAACCAATTAAAAGCTTGAGAAATCGTTTTAGGGTTTTACCTCAAGTGGGTGGATTTCGGCCCTTAGGGTTTGACAAACCGAAATGGCTCCTATGGTCCCCCTTGGCTCCCTATGGTTCGGCTGACTCTCTAGGTGCACCAACCACCAAATTTTCGGCTCCTTGAGCCTCTCCTTGGCTTGCTCGGCCACTCAAGGGGCTAATGGCCCAAACTGAAAATTTTTCTCTCTTCCTTATCTCACAAACCCGAGGCTAACCTAGAGGCACCAACAAGCCTCAAAACTCATCCAAACTTACTCTCTTGGTTTGGTTACTCACCCGAAACTCTTGGCTGAGATTTTCCCCAAAATTTTTGGTCTCTCTTCCTCGGTTTCCCTGCACCAAAACTCACGGCAAAGGGCTGTTTTGGCTGCCAGAATTTTTTTTCTTTCTTTCCCTCTCGGTTTCCTAGGCTACCCGAAGCTCAAGAGGAAGGTTTGCTCACAAAAATTTTTCTGATTTCTCTCACTCTCTCCCACGGCTGGTTGTGCAGAAATTTTGCAAGAGTTTTGCTTAGTTTTGTGAATAAAATTGAAGGAGATGAAGGGGGTATTTATAGAGCTCTTGAAGAGCTTCCAAGAACAAGATTTTGGCTCTTGTTTCTTGTGCTTGCCGACCAAGCAAGGGAAAAAAATGGAGAACAACCAATTGTGAGTTGTCATGGGACACATGTCTTCAAGGGATTGGGCCACCACACCAATTGGATAAGAACAAAGAGTTATCTAGACTTTTCTTGAACCAAAGCTTGGGTTTTTGACTGAAAATCTTGAAACGTCGAGCTCAAAAATTTAAATTTCAATACTGTAAATATTATTTTACAGTTTTTGAATTTTTAAACGTGCCGTCGGAAATCGGGTTGAAAAATCTTTTTCTCGTTTTCTCAAACCCTTTTTGCCCTATGAGCTCAGAAAAATCGCCGGATTTGAAAAGCGAATAACCAAAGTCTCATTTTCATTATCTGCTAATAAAAAATGAGTTTCGGCAATCTTTTTCGTGAAAAACTGATCTCAAAATTCATGATTCTTAATTTCGACCATTTTGGTCAAACGTTGACTTTTCGGGTCAACGGTTGACTTTTCGGTCAAAATTTTAACTTTTCATAAAATGATCAGTTTTCACTTCTTATCGTCCGAAAAATCAGTTTTAAGCCTTTTAAGGCTATAAAAACCCACAAAACACATCAGAAAGTTCTGGACTGAACTTTACTCATAAAATCTCATAACCACACATGTATTAATTCTCTACAAGAATTAGCAACATGGAAACCAGATATTACACTTTGGAGCCTTATTTTGGAAAACGACCCGTGCTGCCCCCTTGGAAAAGTTGTTGTGGACAACTTTCATGTTTTACGTTTTCCCAAATTCGGCCTCTAAAGGCCTGTTATTTTTCGTTTACGAAAACTGGGCAGTCATGAAACCGAACCTGCCAGTTTTCGGTTTACTTTCATTTTACGTGTCCTAAGTCGCGAGCTAACTCAACCGATCACACGGGAGTCTAATTAAGCAACATGCACGTTTATCTAACATCCCACATGCTTTGGACATGTCACCCCACGTGGTCATGCAAACCAATCCGGAACTTACTAACCTAGGTTTGCATTGCATTCTAGGGCTTGCACCAACATGCATTGGCATCAAATTAACCATACCGAAACAAAATCTAGCACCCTAGCACTTGAGCCACACACGGCTGCACCATAAATAGGGACATAACCAACCAATTTTTCATGCAAACCCAGCAAACAAGCAAGCACATAAACATAACACAAAAAGCACAAAATCATGCAAGGCTAACCTAGCATACTACACACCCTAATCAAGCCTTACACCCTAGCATAAACATAAACCGAAAATTATGAGCCCAAGCTCTTACATAACCAAGCTTAAATACACATTAAATTCCCTAAATTTAATGCTTGAATCAAGGCTTAGGGTTAGGGCTTATACCTCACCAAAAATCCGGAATTGGTTCCTCCCATGGAGCCGAACCCTCTTGCTCATGGCTGCTCCTCTTGGCTGCCTCCTTGCAGCCGAAGCCTCCCCTCACCAAAGGGCTCCAAAATTCAGCCATGCACACACAAGACATAACCATAAATAATCCATCAACCATGCATGAAAATTTCTTGAAAGAATTCAAGGATTACCTTGACTTACCCTAGGGTTTGGTTAGGGCTTAGGATCCGAAATCCATCTCCCCTTTTTGGCTGCCTTTGCTCGCTGTTTTGGACACCAAAACACATCAAAATTTTCACCAACCCTTGGTGAATCCTCTCAGCCAAAGCCGTGCTCCTTGCTGCCCCATACCCACGAATTTTTCTCCTCAAAATTCTGCACCAAAACAGCCGACCAAGCACACCCACCAAGCACCAAAATCACCTCCTTGGCTCATGGTTGCTTTCTCCTTCACTTGGCTCGGCACACCCATGGTTTTGGACTGAAAATTTCTTCACTTTTCTCCTTCTCTTCTCCACGGTTTCTGCACAGATTTTTCTGGAAAATTTTCCAGATTTGCTTGCTTGCTTCTTGCTCAAAGCCGAGTACACACATGGTGTATCACACCAAATTTTTTTCCAACTTTTTGGCTTCCTTTCTCTCCTCTTGTTGGCTCCGGATTTTCTGATGGAGGATGGCCATGGTTTGGCTGAAATTCTGGAATTTTTCAGCTCTCCACTGCCGACTCTCTCTCATGGTGAGTCAAAGGATATAATCAAACTTTTGTTTAATTAAATTTTGACCCCAAATTTTTTTTCCTTTCTCTTGCTTTCTTCACAAGTGGCTCACGGCTGGAACCAGCTCATCTCCAGCTGGTTCTGCTGATGGAAGGGCTGAGGTAAGGGCTGATGTCACGGTTCACCTCACAATTTTTCAAAAATTACATTTTTGCCCCCCGAAAATGGAAATTCTTGCAAAAATGTCCTTTAGGTGTCCAATTGTCCTAAAAATCAACACACCCATCCTATTTTATGATATTATCATCTTGGTAACTTTATACGCTCATTTCGTCAATTTTCCAAAATTTACACTTTTGCCCCCAAAAGTGAAAATTTTTGCATTTATGCCCCTAAATTCCATAATTGGCCATAATGCTTACTTTTCCATCAAATATCATTCTTTTCATACTTTTATGTGATTTTCTCATCCTTGAATCACATATTTCCCAATTTTACATTTTTGTCCCGAAAGACAAAATCTTTGCATTTTCGCCCTCGAAAGTGGCTATTTCTTAATTCCTTCTCGCAAAGCATGTTATTACTTTAGTGTGACATCATCTAACGATGTCACTTGGCGTACTTCTCACATTTTTCAAAATTTACATTTTTGCCCCCAAAAATGAAAATTTTGACATTTTTGCCCTTTGACCTGGATTGGTCTCCTTTGATGATTTCTTGACTAAAGAAGTCAGTCTGGCCTTAACTAATGCTAGGGATGCTTGATTTCTAGGGTGTTTCTACTGTCTACTTGGGCTATACCGCCCATACTGACATATTTTACAGTATTTTAGCATACTGCAGCATTTTTCACTATCGAGTCAACTGTTGACCACTTTTGGTCAAACTTTGACTTTCTTGGTCAAAGTTGACTTTTTCGATCAAACTTTGACTTTTTCGGAAAAACGTCCCTTATCGCCCTTTTCGACCAGAAAAGGCGTTTTCTAACCTTAAAAATCTATTCTGAGTTTTATTGAGTCATAAGACTCCGTAAAACGTGTGAAAAACTCTTCACTGAGTTTTTCCGTAAACATGTCATAATATACTCATAATTCCTCTTTAGAAGGAAAAATAGCAACATGAAATTCTAGGTATTACACTCTCTGCTTCCTTTGCTCTAAAGAATGATGCGAGACACTGGTGGAGGACAGTACAGATGCGCCGGGACATCATGACCATGACCTGGCAAGATTTTGTGAATGAGTTTCGCGCTATGTACTACAACAGAGAAGTCCTTGCGGTGCAGCAGGATGAATTCACTAGCTTCAGACAAGGGACAATAACGGTAATGGAAGCCGTCAGAAGATTCGAGCAATTGGCTCGATTATGTCCAACCTCAGTGCAGAATGAAGAAGAGAAGGTGCGACTGATGATGAAGATGTTCAGAATAGATATTGCCAAGCAAGTCAGTGCTGGCAGTGGCCCACCAAGAACGGTGTCAGATTGCATCAGTCGAGCCATTAGAGCCGAGTATTGGACAAACAAAGACAGGAAGGCTAGGGCCCAATTTTTCAAGGCTAGGAAAGAAGAGAAAGCAGGAGTAAAGCAGAATCAGTCTCGACAAGACTCGGATTCACAACCTAGAGGACAGGCGAACAACCCCGTGCAAGATTTTAAGCAATCGGGGAGAAGCAAGAGAAAGGAAAAATTCCTCTGGCCAGGCCCAACAAGGGGATTTTCCTCAGAAAAGGAACAGTCAAGGGAATGGAAATGGCAACAATAACTACCTGATGTGCTCAAACTGTGGGAGGAGACATCCGGGAGTATGCAAGATAGGGTTAACTGCTTGCTATCAGTGTGGCCAGGAGGGGCACTACTCAAGGAACTGTCCCCTGAACAGCCAGATTCAGAATCCCCCATATCTAAGCCGGAACAACAACAGTCAGCAGTTGCACGCAATCCAGGCGCAGCTTGATGGACCCTCGATTGCGCAAGGGAGACTAGAGGCTCCTGAGCCACAGACTAGGCTTTACGCCTACACCAATGGGGATACCGGAGCAGGAACTTCCTATGGGGCGACGAAATAGATTTTTTATCGCCACAACGTTAGTGTAGAATATGATTCTGGTGCCACTCATTTGTATGTAGTTTTTGAAGGGTGCCCAGAAATTAGGAAGTAGTATGTACAGTTTAAGACAGTTTCTTTAAAGTTTCTGTGCTGTATGGAGAAATTTTGTGATCAAGTTATGAATGCAAAATATTTCCATAATTATCTATGGTAGAAAGTTGCTTGTAGATCTCATCGCAATCAGCTTTAGGATTTCGATGTGGTCTTAGAAATAGATTACAACGCTATGAGAGGCTATCAAAGCATTGTGGGACGTTAGTTAGTACGCTAAGTGGAGGTTTAGCCGCTACGAGCAGCTGCGGGACTCCCCAAAAGGCAGCATAGACAGTCAGAACACGTAAGGAGCAAGGAATTTGAGACTTCAGCCGAGGGCGTGGTCTACTTCAAGGAGAAGAATTACGTTCCTACCACGAAAATGAGAGCAGATTACGATAGATTTCATATTAGGACTACAAGTGGGGACGACAAGATTTGGGTCATTATCGAGAAATGGACCAAATCAGCCCACTTATCCGAGATTAAGGCCACTTTTTGGTAGAAAAGTTAGTAGAAGGTTAAGTAGTTCAGATCGTTAGATTACGCGAAGTGCCGAGATCGAGCATCCCAGATCGCGAAGGACGCTTCACTTCATGACTATGAATAAAATTTCACGCAGCTAAGGGGTCGAATTTGAAGTTTAGTACGATATTTCACCCCAAAACAGAAGGCCAGTCAGAAAAGCTACACCAGTTCGTTCGAATTTTCGAGGACGAAAATATTTAAGGAGGGTAGATTGTGATACCTAAGATTTCTATGTCTCTATTTCCTCCTTAGAAGGAGTTGAATGTATGCCGTGAAGGCATTTACGAAAAAGTTCGATTTAGAACCTTATTATGCGTGATGGGTCCGTATAGCTTTACAGGACCTAAAAAATGAATGTTTTAGACTTGAAATTGGCCTTTTCGGATGGAAAGGGACGATTTTTGCATCATTTTAGAAAAGTCAAAGTGTTGACCAAGAAAGTTAACTTTGACCAGAAAAGTCAAAGTTTGACCCAAAATGGTCAAATGTGCAGCAGTATAAATTTTTAGGATCTGCAGTATGAGAAAAATACTGTAGAAGCTCAGTTTTAGATAGAACAGCATATTTAAGAGCTAAAACCACCATAGAAAAATCAAGCACGTAAAAATAGGGCACTAAGCAAAAGGATTTCAGAAAAGAAGAAAAATAATTTTTCAGTCCGATTTTTCACAGATAAAAAGTTGGACTGCAGTATAAAAATCCATACTGTGTATTAGTACTCACAGTATAGAAATTTAAGTATGTTCAGTATGAAAATAAGTTATTTTCACAAAAATAGTCAAAAAGGGCTTTTTAATTATGACATCATCGTTTTTGATTTATGACATCATAAATTTTTTGTGATCCAAGCAAGATAAGACAAGTGTCTTATTCTAGAAAACTCTTGCTTGTTCACCAAGAAAATAATTTTGGCCACACAGGGGCATTTTTGCAAAGATTTTAAGTTTTGGGGCAAAAGTGTAATTTTTGAAAAATTGGTGATGTAAGCATGTGATGTCACTTGGATGATGTCACTATGATAAGTCACCATAGCCTTGCTCTCCAAGTTATAGGCCGGCCACCTCACAAGCCTAAAGTGCAAAATTTCAAAAGTTTTGGGGTCAAAATGAGAGAAATTTTGTGTCCCACATTACCTATAAATAGGGCTGCCTTCCACCCCATTTAAATCAGAACAAGCAGCCATATTATGCCCAAAATTCTTCAGCCAAAACCGAGTGAGAGAGAGACAAGAAATCAGAAAAATTTTCTTGAACCAACTTGTGTGTGTTGTTCGGTTTGTGTGAGGAAACAAGAGGGAAGAAAAAAAAAATCCTGCAGCCATTTTTTTTGGGCTGTAGCCGTGGTTAAAGAAGCAGGGAAAGAGAGGAAAAAAGTTCAAAAATTTGAAGGAAAACTCTATGGTAGAGTCGGGTTTCCACCGAGCAAGTTTGGGGTAAGTTTTCGGAACCATTTTTCCTTCCTAGAAGCTCTCGGGTTTGCATAGAAAACCAAGAGAAAAATTTTCAGATTTGTGGCTTGGTTTAGTGCAGTGAAGCCGAGCCTTGGATGAGAGAATTTTGAGGTCCAAAAAGTTGAATTTTGGTGCCATTTTGAGTGAGCTAGAACCAAGGGGTGGATTTTGGGTCCAAAACCGTGAGCCAACCCTACCCTTTTCAAGAGGTAATTTTCAAAACCTAATCCTAGTTTCATTTAAACTTTTTAAAATAAAGTTTAAATGTATTTCAAGCTATGGTTTTTAAGAGCATAAGCTCATTTTATTTTGTGCCCATTAGTTAAAGTTTTGTGCTTGATTTGCTAGCTTAAGGGGTGGTTGGTTTAAATTATGCATTTATGCTTTATGCCTATGTTTGATTGACCATAGGTTACATGTTAGAAGCATGAATGAAGTTATATGTCCCCAAGTATGCTAGTAAGAGCTAGAATGCATGCTAGGGTGCTAGTTTGATTGATATGGCATGTTATGGCTTGAATGGTTGTGTATGCTAGAACCTAGAACCATGCAACCATGGTTTGTGCAACCGGATTAGAGGGCTGCATGGGTATGTTGGGAAGGCATGTTAGAATATGTGAGAAGTTGGGAAACATTGTATGATGTGTCATTAAGCTCCCGATGTGATCGGTTGAGGTAGAAACCACGAATTAGGACGTAAACCCGTTTAATTAGTTAAGGCTGCCAGTTCGGGTTCCCCACTGGCCAGTCGTAGAAAAATGGTAATTGCAGGTCATTAGAGGCCGAATGGGTAAAAACCTAAAACATGAAAGTTGTAGAACAGGGTTTTTCCTAGGGGGCAACTCAGACCGTTTCCCAAAATGAGGTTCCAAAGGCCTCTGTTTTCACGAAAAACCGAGAGTGGTCCAGTCAGACCTAGTTTTCAGGATCAACGAGTTTCAAATTAAAACTGGTATTAATCTAAGCAAAATCAGATTTTTTGTAAAACATGAAAGTTTTAGAACTCTTCGAGAGATAGAACTTTTGTGAAGACAACTTTTTCGGATTCTAAAGGGATTTTTAAATACAACCTAATTTCGGAAAACTGCGCAGGGATCAAGAAATCCTTGCACAAAATTTTCTAGAACCAGTTTAGGAAAAACTGTTTTTGATTTAAAAACATTGTTTTAAACATGGAAACTGTTCCAAAGACAGTTTCCGACCCTCAGACGTTTTATAAAAGCAGTTCTATCTGTCAGGAAGTTTTAGAAGAATTTTAAGAAAGTTGGGCTCTACTGCCTAACTCTTTTAGTGATTTTAAAGAAAGTAAAGTTTTTCAAGTTCAAGGTTTGCTAGTCAGTAGTCACGAAATGTAACCGGGATTTACACCCGAGTTACTAGGCTTAGCCCAAAGCCCAAGCTTGACCCGAAGAGGGTTGACCTTAGTAACCTTAGAGGTTAACGAGAGTTAACCTAGTAGAGATCAAGTTCAGTTATGAGCAGAGAGTTAGTAGAAAAGGTTATCCAACGTAACCTAGTAAGTTACGAGATACGATTACATGGGGTTATCAGATATAACCCAAAGTGATAAGGTTACTTAGTGTAACAATGCATGAGATAGTTTATAGTTTAGGGGGACATATAACAAAGCATGTATGAATGTTGGTTGGAGACCAACATATTATGGTCATAGATTAGAGACCTTACTTATGTCCTTCGGTTAAGCAGGACGTATCCAGTAACTAGACGCGGAAGCGGAGCAGCTTAGCATCAGAGATAGAAACAGTAAGTACAACGCCGCCTACAGCATAGGCTAGTAGTTGTATACTTACTTAGAGATGAGTTCAGTGTTCAGTGCTCAGTGCTATGTGCTATATGCTATATGCTATATGCTATATGCTATATGCTATGCTAGATACCATGTTTAGATAACATGTTTTATAGATGCCATGCAGTATGTAAGTTCAGATTTCAGTAGTAAGCATAATTTAAGAATAGGAACATCATGATGCATGTTCACTAAATCTTATAAGAACAAAAAGTCTCAAATAGACTTTAAAGGCAGATCAGTAGGCAGAAGGCAAGCAGCACTTGCCGGTGTCGTATCCCCCGTCACAGGGCGGGTCGGGCTATGGCAAGTGTAAGTCCATGGTTGCGCGCAGGGTACGTTCACCTCAGTAAGGGGCCCATTAGTAGATTAAGTTAGAAAGACAGTAAGTAAATTAGCAGCAGATAACAGAGCATAACGTGAACATAACTGGTTCATGCATATGTTTATCAGTTTATGTTCAGTGCAGTAGTTGCCAGTATATGTTCTATGCAGTGTTGACATGTTGTGATGTTAATAGTTTATATGTTGCGGTATAGGAGTTGTACTTGCTGAGCGAAAGCTCATTATTTTAAGTTTATGCTGTAGGTAAATCACCTTTCAGTAATCTTTGATACAAGATGGAGGAGCGTGGTCGGGCAATGTGAAATCGTGGGGAATGGAAGTCGCTACGCTTTTAAATTCTTCAGACACGTTATTTGAGAAATGTATTTTCAGAGCAGTTACGTGCTAATCAGCACGGTATAAAAAAAAAAAAAATTTCCGCTGTGTTTTCGAATACTAAGTAAGTATTATTTTCAATAGTCAGCAGTAGTAGTAAGTAGTTAGTAGCAAACAGTAGAGTAGCGCACTGGCGCCAGGTCGGGGCGTTACAAGTTAAGTACGAAAGGTGACGGCCCTACGTAGGATGAGGGCGTCACACTTGCACACTGTTAAGAATAGAGATAAAGGCTTGATAGGACTTTGATAATCCTTCATATGACACAAACTTAGAAATTGAGTGCTGAGTACAGTTTCTGACTCCCTTTCGGTGTGCAATTGGGAGATTTGAATCATCAACCATAGGATTAGAGGGACTGAGATCAGAGAAACTGTTACCTAGATGAATTTCTGGAGAGATTGAATTCGGTTCAGATTCTTGACTGGACTGAATCGGAACTGAGTTCTCTATATCCTTTCCGGGCCCTTTCTTCTTGGTATAGACACGAAGATCCTTGATTGCAAGTTGTGGAAACACACTTTGACTTTCGGACAGGTTTGGATTTGGAGGTTGACTTTCGGTTTGAGATGGTGGTTGACTCTCGGACAGGTTTGGATTTGGTGGTTGGCTCTCGGTTTGGATTTGGTGGTTGACTCTCGGTTTGAGATGGTGGTTGACTCCCGGACAGGTTTGGATTTGGTGGTTGACTCTCGGTTTGAGGTGGAGAACTGCCAGGATCAATAGTTTCAGATTGAGGATTAGGTTGCAACACTACTATAGGATCAGGATTCAGACTGCCATTGTCTAAGGATTCAACAAAATTCCAAATCTGATGTTCTCTCACACTCTCCCCCTGAAAATTGGATTTGGGATAAAAGGATTGATGTTCAAAGAATGTTACATCCATAGAATTGTATATCTTCCGTGTGACAGGTGAGTGTGACGCCCTCATCCTACGTAAGGCCGTCACCTTCATACTTAACTATACTTTACTTGAAAAATTGGAAAATTTTTTTTTGAAACATACTTGTATATAAAAAGGTTTGCTCATAGAAACTTATCTTACGTGCATACTGAAATAAAAGATTGTTTAAAGTCTTTATTACCAAATATACTATGTAACATAATTTATTCTCATAATACATACATACATACAAAAACTTCTTAACTCATCAGAAAATGCGGAAATTATGCATAGTGGTATCCATACCGCCCTTCATCCGTCGCACCGCCAGCATATAGCTCATCATTTAGGCTGCAGGTTTCTTACCTACAGTATGAAATATAACTAATGAGTTTTCGCCCAGTAAGCATAATCTTAATCACACAAAACATTTTTTTTTTATTGTAAACATCTTGAAAACATGAAGTCATCATATAACATATGCATGAACTATTTATGTTCATTTATGCATCCATTTTTAACTTGAACTTATTATCTTTCTTTAACATGTGGATCCCCTATGTACGTACCAGAAGCGTGCCTCCAGATAAAGTTAGGGGTTGCAAGGTCCCTAACAGTTCTGGGAAACATAAACTTGAAGACTTGAACATGAAAAACCCTCCACCTGATAGGAGGTTGGTACGACAATTTACTTGTGATTTCTTACCATGTTGTTTATCTTTAGTGAACATGCCTAATGATGTCACTATATCATAACATAACTTTCATCTCATTCATAACATGACATGGTATTTTTACAATCATAGCACTTTTGCAAACATATATATATATATTTTTGCAAATATATTACTCTTGAAAACATAGCATTTTACAAATATAGCACTAAACATGTAATAGCATTTTTTCAAAATAGCATACTATCTTTCATACTGCAGGTGAGGTTTGTATTTACCTCTTGCACCATGTCCGGAGTGTTGCGTCCTTAATTCGGTTAGCAACAGCAGGTTACTTCCTGCTATATGAAAAATATAGGATCAGAATCCTATCATGAAGTGTTGGCGACCTAACCACATTCTCATACCTACTCTTAGTGGTATGTCCCAGATACTTAATATCTTGCTTGGTCCCAATCAGTCACCCTACTGTTTACGAATAATCAATCTTTGATTATTCCATAGGGGATTACGTTCGATAACCTCTTTTGGTATTTAGCCTTTAGTATACTGCTAGGTTTTCTTTTAAACCTTGGGCTTTACTTTTATATCATAATCCTTGGGTCATCTCCCTTAACCCTTATGTCCTAGCCCGATTATATATATGGGTATCCCATAGCGTTATGTTGGGTAACCCTTAAGGTTAAACTTAATTCCACATTGGGTCAACTAAAGTCAACCCTTGGGCTTGATCCTGTAACTCGGATATAATATCCGGTTACCGTTCGTAGTCGGCTTGATTACCAAATTTGCCTTAAAACCCTATTTCCTTACTTTTAGAAAATCTTGTGTAATTATCTTCAAAATTCTTTAGTTTGCTTGTAAAAATTCTTACTTCTTTGGGTGACATTTTTATAAAACTATTTAGGACTGAAAATCGCTTGTTACGTTCATTTTGTTTTATCTTGGCTTAAAACCTTGAAAACACTTGGCTTAAAACAAATCTTATTTTCTCTTCTTACTTGGAAAAAAGGTTGAGGAAAAATTCCAAACTCTTAACTTTACTTGTAAAAATTCATGTTTTCGAAACAGATCTTTATAAAAATCATTTAGGGTTGGAAACTGCCTTTGGAACAATTTCCATAGTTAAAACAGTGGGTTTTAGAAGAAAAACAGTTTTTCTGAACCAGTTTTAGAAAATCCTGTACAGGAATTTTCAGTTCCTTGCACAGTCCTTGGAAAAACGATGTCAGTTTTAAAAATTTAATCCGAATTTGAAAAACTTGTCTTCAAGAAAGTTGTAGCTCTCGAAAAATGCTAAAACTTTCGTGTTTTGTGAAAAATCCAGTTCGGCTTATATTCGTGCCAGTTTTTGTTTGAAACTGGCTGATCATTAAAACTGGGTCTGGGCAGACCAGCCACAGGTTTTTACAAAACGGAGGCCATTGGAGTCTCATTTTGAGATTCTGCCCATTATGTCCCCTAGGAAAGACCCTTCCAAATAACTTTTGTGTTTTGAGTTTTACCCAATTCGGCCTCTAAAGGCCTTAAATTTCCACTTTCTCGAAACTAGCCAGTTTTGAATCCGAACTGGCAGTTTCGGTTGCTTAGTCCAGTTTACGTCCTATTCCACGGAATCTATCTCCACCGACCATTTCGGGAGCTTATGTCACAAACACACAGCGTTTCTAACATCCCACAATCTCAATCATGTTAATCCAATGTGCCCATGCAGCCCTAATCCAAAAGCCCTATTCCTTGGACTGCATGGTTTCTAGCCTAGCATCATGATCAAGCATACACCATCACATTCATCCTTAAACAAGCAGCCACACAAGCACTGCCTAGGATAGATTTTGTGACAAAAAATCAGGGGACATACCAATCACATCTAGCATGCATCCTAACAATTTTTCAAGCACAAATCAAGCAAGCAAACATCATAAATAAGCCAACCACACCCTAATCCCTAACCAAGCACACACTAACATATCTAGGGCTGAAAATTAATTGTGGACTTATGTCCTTACAAACCAACTTGAACCACAATTAAAATGCTAGAATTGAACTTAATTGAAAGATTGGCTCAAGATTTTACCTTAGACCCAAATTAGGGTTTGAAATCCCAAATCTCCTTTGGTCCCTTTGGTCTTCCTTGCTCACGGTTTTGACCTCACTAGAGCACCCAAATTTTTTCTTTTGGTTCCTCTCAAAAGCCGAACACTCCACAAGCTTTTATCCTAAAATTTTTCCAGCTTTCCTCTCCTATTTCTTCTCCTCTTACCCACGGATTTTTCAGCCAAAATAGGTCTCAAAACTTCTCAAACTTTTTTCTTGGTTTCCCTAGAGCAAGATCTAACTCTCCCAAGCAAAAGCCCTACGGAAATTTTGGTTTTTTTCTTCTCTTTCTCACCCCAAAACCCACGGATTTTTCTGCAAATTTTTGACAAGAGTTTGGCTATGTTTTTTGAATAAAAATGGGTTTTTGGTGCATCTATTTATAGAGGTGGGGGGGGGGGGGTATGTGGCCGGCCAAGGGAGAGGCTAGAAGGTTCATTAACCTTTCCAAGGCTTACATAAGGTTAATGATATCATACTAAAAAAACACATGAGGTCATCACTCTTAAAAACAAGGGCCTTGTTTGGCCATTCTCCAAAATTGTCCTTTTTTTTTTTTTGTGTTACACATATATTTCCAATACTGTGCTCAGTATTTTCGTACTGTACTTTGGTCCAAAATTTGTCTGTGTGAAATCGGACCGTAAAAATTTCTTTCTTATTTTCCCGGAGACCTTTTTGCCCTTAATCCTAACTCGGTGTGCTTGATTTTCTATGGTGGTTTTACGGCTTATTCGTACTATCTTGATCAAAAAGAATGTGTTCGCAGTCTCTTTCTACACTGCCTTTCATCATACTGTACAGTCAACGTTTTGACCCGTCTTGGTCAAACTTTGACTTTCTCGGTTAAGGTTGACTTTTTGGTCAAACCTTTGACTTTCGTAAAATCACATCATTTTTCGTTCTTTTCGACCCAAAATGCCATTTGCTAACCTTGGCATTCTATTTTGAGTCTTATAGCCGATTCAATGAGAATTCAAGCATTAACAAATAAAATTATGAATTCCTCATTGCGATTTATAACTTTTCATGAAAACATCTTATAAACACATAATACGGACTTTTAATTTCTTATGAATAAGGAAATCATAAGTCCATGAAAATTCGGGTCTTACAACCTACCCTCCTTAAAGGATTTTCGTCCTCGAAAATTAGAACAATTCGGGGTAGCTTCTTTCATGTCTTCTTCACGTTCCCATGTCGCTTCTTCAATATTGCGGTTTCGCCATAATACCTTAACTAAAGGTATAACCTTGTTTTTTAGCACCTTTTCTTCTCGTGCCAAGATTTGAACCGGCTTCTCTTCATAAGTCAGATCTTCACGAATCTCGATTGGTTCATGCTCCAGTACGTGTGACGGATCCGGAATGTATTTCTTTAGTATCAACACATGAAATACATTGTGCACATATGCTAACTCTTGGGGTAAAGTCAACTTATAGCCCACGTTACCAACTCTTTCAAGTATCTCGAATGACCCTATGCATCTTGGACTTGATTTCCCCTTCTTTCCAAATCTCATAACTCGTTTGAATGAAGCGACCTTGAGGAAAACCAAGTCTCCTATTGGAATTCTAGAGGCCTTCTGCGTTTGTCGACATAACCCTTTTGTCGACTAAATGCAGTCTCCATCCGTTGACGTATTAGCTTTACGGCTTCCGTGGTTTTTCGAATGAAGTCCGTAGACACAAGCTCTTTCTCTTTTGTCTCGTACCAATGGATCGTAGATCTACATCTTCTTCCATACAAAGCTTCGTAAGGAGCCATTCTAATTGAGGCGTGGAAACTGTTGTTGTACGAGAATTCAATCAAAGGAAGCTTCTTGTCCCACGTTCCTTTGAAGTCCATCACGCATGCTCGCAGCATATCTTCTAAAGTCTGAATGGTCCTTTCCGATTGTCCATCCGTCTGAGGGTGAAAAGCTGTACTAAAAGTAAGCTTCGTACCCATCGCTTCATGTACACTTCTCCAAAATTTAGAAGTGAAGCGACCATCTGCGCAACATATAGTTCCGTCAGTTGTTCCACTGAAAAGCTAAGGTTGATGGCCACAAAGTGTGCAGACTTTGTCAATCGATCAACGATCACCCAAATAGCGTCGTTGCCGTTAGGAGTTCGGGGTAGACCAACCACGAAATCCATCGTCACTTGGTCCCATTTCCATTCTGGGATAGAAATTTTCTGCAGTTCTCCTCCTGGACGTTGGTGCTCCGCTTTCACTTTTTGGCAAGTAAGGCACTTACTAACAAATATGGCGACGTCATTCTTCATTTTTGGCCACCAAAAGCTTTCCTTCAAATCTTTGTACATCTTCGTGGCTCCGGGATGAACAGAATAAGGAGTCTCGTGAGCTTTTTCATGATTCATTCCTTCAACTCGTCCTCGTTAGGAATGCATAGTCTATTTTTCTGATAGAGTATGCCCGCATCAGATACGTTGAAGTCCGACTTCTTTCCTTCTAAAACTTCATTTTTCGTCCTAAGCAGCGAAGCATCTACTTCTTGACGCTCCTTCATACCATCCAAAATGGTAGATTGGAAGGTTAAGGTAGCTAAACCTCCCGTAACAAGCTCGATTTCGGCTTCTACTACCTCCTTTTGAAGAGGCTCAGTCAATGAATGAATTGACATTAACGAGAAGACAACTTTCGACTAAGGGCATCGGCTACCTTGTTAGCCTTCACAGGATAGTATCGGATGTCTATGTCGTAATCTTCACCAATTCGAGCCATCTCCTCTGTCTCATGTTAAGCTCCTTTTGGGTGAAGATATATTTCAAGCTCTGATGATCCGTATATACTTCACACTTAGTGCCGTAAAGGTAGTGTCTCCAAATCTTCAAGGCAAATACTACCGCTGCAAGCTCCAAATCATGCGTCGGGTAGTTCTTCTCGTGTTCCTTAAGTTGTCGGGAAGCACAAGTGACCACTTTTCCATTCTGCATGAGTACGGCTCCCAATCCTATCTTGAAAGTATCGCTATAAATTACGAAGTTTCCTTCCTCCACGACTGGAATTATAAGAATTGGAGCGCTTGTTAGCTTATTCTTGAGCTCTTGAAAGTGTTCTTCACGCTTGTCCGTCTATTCGTACTTCTTTCTCATCCTTGTGAGTGCGGTGAGTGGCGCCGTGATCTTGGCAAATCCTTCGACGAATCGTCGGTAGTAGCCTGCTAAGCCGAGGAAACTACGTACTTCGGTGACGTTCTTCGGAGCTGGCCATTTACTTACTGTTTCAATCTTGGCCGGATCTATGGATATGCCTTCCTTCGAGACCACATGTCCTAAGAAATGAACCTTCTCCAACCAAAATTCACACTTAGTGAATTTGGCATAAAGCTGATTTTGCTTCAAAATCCGTAGAGCAATCCTTAAATGCTCTTCATGCTCCTCCTTTGATCTTGAATAAACCAAGATATCATCTATAAAGACAATAATGAACTTATCCAAGTAGTCCTTGAATACTCGATTCATCAGGTCCATAAAGGCAGCTGGAGCATTCGTCAGTCCAAACCGCATAACGAGGAACTCGTAGTGTCCATATCGTGTACGAAATGCCGTCTTTGGAACATCTTCTTCCCTAATTCAGAGCTGGTGATATCCTGATCCTAGGTCGATCTTCGAAAAGACTGAGGCTCCTTTCAATTGGTCGAACAGATCGTCGATCCTAGGCAAGGGGTACTTATTCTTGATGGTGATCTTATTTAGTTCCCGATAGTCGATGCACATCCTAAGAGTGCCGTCCTTCTTCTTAACAAACAAAACTGGAGCTCCCTAAGGTGAATAGCTCTGACAGATGAATCATCGATCCAGGAGCTCTTGCAACTGAACTTGTAATTCCTTTAGTTCGGCAGGCGCCATCTTATAAGTTGCCTTGGACATTGGTGCTTATCCAGGAAGTAACTCGATCTCAAAAGAAATTTCTCGCTATGGCGGTAGTCCTGGCAAATCTTCCGGAAAAACTTCTACAAACTCCTTGACTATTGGTACTTCTTCCGGCTTACTCTTGGTCTCTTGCGTCTTATCCACCATGTTGGCCAGAAATCCAATACATCCTTCCGCCAACAACTTTCTAGCCTTTAGCGCAGAAATAAACATCTTTGGCTGTTTTGGGGTCGATCCTCTAAAGATGAACTCTTTGTCTCCAACTGGCTTGAACGTGACAGCGCGACGTTGGCAGTCTATAACTGCGTTGTACTTTCCCAGGAAGTCCATACCCAGGATTATTTTGTAGTCGTACAGATCAATAATGACCAGGTTGACATACATCTTCCTACCGCATATAATTATTGGAACATGACGTATCCAATAATCCGACAATAAAATTTCCCCGGAGGGTAATGCAGTTCGGAAAGTTCTCCCAATTCTATCGTTGTCTCTACCTAGTTTCTTAGCAAACTTAGACAACGTAAATGAATGCGTAGCTCCAGAATCAATTAGCACATAAGCATCTTGTTGGGCAAAAGGAAGCTGACCTGTTACCACCGTGGATGCTCCAGCTTGAGCATCTTCCTTGGTGTAGGCATAGATGCGTCCTTGTGGTTCCGGAGCTTCAAGTTGGCCTTGAGAGGTTGCAGGTCCTTCAAGCTTCATCTGCGCTGCGTGCAGCTGATTTCCCTTACCTCTTTGGTGTTTCTGCTGGTTCGGAGGTTAGCATTGCAATTCCTTGCATAGTGGCCTTCCTTGCCATATAAATAGCAGCGATTTGTTCGGCTCGGCAGTCTCTCGGGTGCTTCTTCCCACATTTCTGACAAGTGGGGCTTTCATTGTTATCAAGAGCATTCCTCTTCTGGGGAAAATTCTGTTGATTTCCCTGCCCTCCAGCATTCCATTTTCTCTTCTGCTGGTTGTTGCCATACAGCTTGTTGTTGCCGTGTTGCCCAGAAGATCCTCCTTGACCCTTCGGCTGTGAGGTTTGGCCTGGTCTGGCCTGGTTCTGCTTGACTAGGGCCTTTTTCTCATTCTTTTCCTTGAAGAACTTAGCCCGTTGAGCTTTGTTCTGTCCTACCCAGTATTCAGCTCGTACTGCTCGGCTTACACATTCGGCCACAGTGAGTGGTGGGTGGGGGCCACTGCTAATTACCACGGTCAAGTCGAGCGAATATCCTCATCATCCGTCTTACTTTGTCCCTCTCGGAACTGATAAGGTGGGGCAAAGACGTGCCAGCTGTTCGAACTTTCTCACAGCTTCAGCTACCGACAAATTTCCTTGACGGAAATTGTTGAACTCATCTTACTGAGCTTCCATGACCTCGGTGTTGAAGTATTTCTCCCTAAATTCTTCAAGGAAGTCCTCCCACGTCATTTGGTTAACGTCTCGCCAGATCTGGATTGTCTCCCACCAGAGGCGAGTGTCTTTCTTCAGCATGAAAGACGCACATAGGACTCTCTCTTGATCGTTGAGCCCGAGGAAGTTCAGGACAACCTGGAGGTCGATTAGCCAATTATCGGCCTCAATAAGGTTCGTAGACCCTTCGAATTCCGATGCCTTCATATGCCGAAATTCATGGTATAATTCTGCCGGAGTTCTGACCGAGGTGCTGGTGGAGCAGCTACCGACACCATAGGTACTTTAGGGGCCACAGGGTGTTCCGGAATCACCGAATCCACATTAGGAATTTCCAGTGTAGCAGGTTGCTCCTCACGTGCTGGTGGTACCCTGACATCAGGAGGTCCCTGATTCTGTTGAGCCAACTGTGCTTAAGCCCTCCTATCTCTTGTTGTTGGGCCAACATCATCTGCCTTAGCTCATTCAGCTGGGTTGCGAGATCGACGTTTTGGGTCTGTGCCGCTCTACGCTTTGGTGGTATGGTTCTGTATAGAAACAATGAAATAAGCTTCTTATTTTCAAAAATTTCATGAAATTATGTTTCTTATATAGAACCATAATCTTCATTTCACATCTCTTTTCATATCACATAATCATAATCTTTAGGAAGGTACATAACTTCCTCATCATGGGCATACATTACTTGATTACTACCACCAAGCTAAGGCACAACCCAACGTCATCTTTGCACCCAACATTCTCTATCGTGACCATCAGTGAAAGTTGCATACGTAAGATCTAATTCTAAGCGTAAGAAAATAATTTAACTTACTTGGGCTATTGCGGAACGATGTGGAGCAAGATGAAGTAGGCTGGCAGGATACCGTTCTGATATCAAACTTTGTAACGCCCTCATCCTACGTAGGGCCGTCACCTTCATACTTGACTATACTTTACTTGAAAAATTGGGAATATATATATTTTTTTGAAACATACTTATATATAAAAAGGTTTGCTCATAGAAACTTATCTTACGTGCATACTGAAATAAAAGATTGTTTAAAGTCTTTACTACCAAATATACTATGTAACATAATTTGTTCTCATAATATATACATACATACAAAAACTTCTTAACTCATCAGAAAATGCAGAAATTATGCGTAGTGGTATCCATACCGCCCTTCATCCGCCGCACCGCCAGCATATAGCTCATCATTTAGGCTGCAAGTTTCTTACCTACAGTATGAAATATAACTAATGAGCTTTCGCCCAGTAAGCACAATCTTAATCTCACAAAACATTTTTTATATTGTAAACATCTAGAAAACATGAAGTCATCATATAACATATACATGAACCATTTATGTTTATTTATGCATTCATTTTTAACTTGAACTTATTATCTTTCTTTAACATGTGGGCCCCTTGTGTACGTACCAGAAGCGTGCCTCCAAATAAAGTTAGGGGTTGCAAGGTCCCTAACAGTTTTGGGAAACATAAACTTGAAGACTTGAACATGAAAATCCCTCCACCTGATGGAAGGTTGGTACGACACTTTACTTGTGATTTCTTACCATGTTGTTTATCTTTAGTGAACATGCCTAATGATGTCACTATATCATAACATATGGCATTTTTACAATCATAGCACTTTTGCAAACATAATATATATATATTTTGTAAATATAGCACTCTTGAAAACATAGCATTTTGCAAATATAGCACTAAACATGTAATAGCATTTTTCAAAATAGCATACTATCTTTCATACTGCATGTGAGGTTTGTACTTACCTCTTGCGCCGTGTCCTGAGTGTTGCGTCCTTAATTCGGTTAGCAACAGCAAGTCACTTCCTGCTATATGAAAAATATAGGATCAGAATCCTATCATGAAGTGTTGGCGACCTAACCAACTCTCATACCTACTCTTAGTGGTATGTCCCCGATACTTGATATCTTGCTTGGTCCCAATCAGTCACCTTACTGTTTACGAATAATCAATCTTTGATTATTCCATAGGGTGTTACGTTGCATAACCTCTTTTGGTGTTTAGCCTTTAGTATACTGCTAGGTTTTCTTTTAAACCTTGGGCTTTACTTTTACATCATAATTCTTGGGTCATCTCCCTTAACCCTTATGCTCTAGCCCGATTATATATATGGGTATCCCTTAGGGTTATGTTGGGTAACCCTTAAGGTTAAACTTAATCCCACATTGGGTCAACTAAAGTCAACCCTTGGGCTTGATCCTGTAACTCGGATATAGTATCCGGTTACCGTTCGTAGTCGGCTTGATTATCAGTTTTACCTTAAAATCCTATTTCCTTACTTTTGGAAAATCTTGTGTAATTATCTTCAAAATTCTTTAGTTTGCTTGTAAAAATTCTTACTTCTTTGGGTGACATTTTTATAAAACTATTTAGGACTGAAAATCGCTTGTTACGTTCATTTTCCTTTATCTTGGCTTAAAATCTTGAAAACACTTGGCTTAAAACAAATCTTATTTTCTCTTCTTACTTGGAAAAAAGGTTGAGGAAAAATTCCAAACTCTTAACTTTACTTGTAAAAATTCATGTTTTCGAAACAGATCTTTATAAAAATCATTTAGGGTTGGAAACTGCCTTTGGAACAGTTTCCATAGTTAAAACAGTGGGTTTTAGAAGAAAAACAGTTTTTCTAAACCAGTTTTAGAAAATCCTGTGCAGGAATTTTCGGTTCCCTGCACAGTCCTTGGAAAAACAATGTCAACTTTAAAAATCTAATCTGAATTTGAGAAACTTGTCTTCAAGAAAGTTGTAGCTCTCGAAAAATGCTAAAACTTTCATGTTTTGTGGAAAATCCAATTCGGCTTGTATTCGTGCCAGTTTTTGTTTGAAACTGGCTGATCATCAAAACTGGGTCTGGGTAGACTGGCCACGGGTTTTTGCAAAACGGAGGCCATTGGAGCCTCGTTTTGAGATTCTTCCCACGTTGCCCCCTAGTAAAAACCCTTCTGAACAACTTTCATGTTTTGAGTTTTACCCAGTTCGGCCTCTAAAGGCCTTAAATTTCCACTTTCTCGAAACTGGCCAGTTTTGAATCCGAACTGGCAGTTTCGGTTGCTTAGTCCGGTTTACGTCCTATTTCACGGAATCTATCTCGACCGACCACTTCGGGAGCTTACGTCACAAACACACAGCGTTTCTAACGTCCTAAATCTCAATCATGTTAATCCCATGTGCACATGCAGCCCTAATCCGAAAGCCTTATTCCTTGGACTGCATGGTTTCTAGCCTAACATCATGATCAAGCATACACCGTCACATTCATTCTTAAACAAGCAGCTACACAAGCACTGCCTAGGGCAGATTTTGTGACAAAAAATCAGGGGACATACCAATCACATCTAGCATGCATCCTAACAATTTTTCAAGCACAAATCAAGCAAGCAAACATCATAAATAAGCCAACCACACCCTAATCCCTAACCAAGCACACACTAACATATCTAGGGCTGAAAATTAATTGTGAACTTATGTCCTTATAAACCAACTTGAACCACAATTAAAATGCTAGAATTGAACTTAATTGAAAGATTGGCTCAAGATTTTACCTTAGACCCAAGTTAGGGTTTGAAATCCCAAATCTCCTTTGGTCCCTTTGGTCCTCCTTGCTCACGGTTTTGACCTCACTAGAGCACCCGAATTTTTTCTTTTGGTTCCTCTCAAAAGCCGAACACTCACAAGCTTTTCCCTAAAATTTTTCTAGCTTTCCTCTCCTATTTCTTCTCCTTTTACCCACGGATTTTTCAGCCAAAGTAGGTCTCAAAACTTCTCAAACTTTTTCCTTAGTTTCCCTAGAGCAAGATCTAACTCTCCCAAGCAAAAGCCCTATGGAAAATTTGGTTGTTCTCTTCTCTTTCTCACCCCCAAACCACGGATTTTTCTGCAGATTTTTGGCAAGAGTTTGGCTATGTTTTGTGAATAAAAATGGGTTTTTGGTGCATCTATTTATAGAGGTTGGGGGGGGGGGGGTATATGGCCAGCCAAGGGAGAGGCTAGAAGGTTCATGAACCTTTCCAGGCTTACATAAGGTTAATGACATCATACTAAAAAAACACATGAGGTCATCACCCTTAAAAACAAGGGCCTTGTTTGGCCATTCTCCAAAATTGTTCATTTTTTTTTGTATTATACATATATTTCCAATACTGTGCTCAATTTTTCATACTGTACTTTGGTTCAAAATTTTTCTGTGTGAAATCGGACCGTAAAATTTCTTTCTTATTTTCCCGGAGACCTTTTTGCCTTTAATCCTAACTCGGTGTGCTTGATTTTCTATGGTGGTTTTACGGCCTATTCGTACTATCTTGATCAAAAAGAATGTGTTCGCAGTCTCTTTCTACACTGCCTTTCATCATACTGTACAGTCAACGTTTTGACCCATCTTGGTCAAACTTTAACTTTCGTAAAATCATATACTTTTTCGTTCTTTTCGACCCAAAATGCCGTTTGCTAACCTTGACATTCTATTTTGAGTCTTATAGCCGATTCAATGAGAATTCAAACATTAACAAATAAAATTATGAATTTCTCATTGCGATTCATAACTTTTCATGAAAACATCTTGTAAACACATAATACAGACTTTTAATTTCTTATGAATAAGGAAATCATAAGTCCATGAAAATTCGGGTCTTACAGTGAGTAGCATTTATATCCCTTCTGATGAGAAGAATACCCTAGGAAGATGATTTAGGATCTAATTTACTACGGTGTTGGTCATGAATGTAAACAAAAACGGAGCACCCAAATATCTTGGTAGGTAATGAGGAAATGACTTTAGTAGTTGGAAATATCTGTTTGAGGACTTGGCAAGGTGTTTGGAAGTTTAAGATCCTAAAAGGCATTCTATTAATGAGATATGTGGCTGTAAGGATAGCTTCCCCCCAAAAGTGTTTTGGTACATGAGTGGAGAACATAAGTGAACGTGCAACCTCTAACAAGTGTCTATTTTTTCTTTCGGTGATCCCGTTTTGTTGGGGTGTATCAACACAAGAGCTTAGGTGAATAATACCCTCTTTTAGTAGGTAGGTGCCTATGATAGATTTGAAGTAATCTTTAGCATTGTCAGTTTTGAGGACCCGGATTTTTGTCTGAAATTGGGTTTGTATCATTTTATTGAAATTTTGGAATATTTCACTAACTTCAGATTTTTCTTTTATCAAGAAGATCCAAGTAAGTCTAGTGTGATCATCAACAAAAGATACAAACCACCTAGCTCCTGTTATATTCTTTACCCTAGATGGACCCCAAACATCACTATAGATCATGGCAAATGGATGAGTTGGTGTGTATGACCACCTGGGAAAGGAAGTTCGAGTGTGTTTGGCAAGTTGACAGATTTCACAACTAAAAGATTTTGCATTTTTATTATTGAACAAGGAAGGAAATAATTTTTCAAGATACAAGAAATTAGGATGACCAAGGCGATAGTGCCATAACATTATTTCACTATCTTTATTGAAATTTGAACTAGACTGACTCTGAAAAGAAATACAACTTGCATTTTGGACTTGTCCTGCTAGAAGAGTTGCACCTTGGAGAAGATAGAGTCCAGAGTCCTCTTCAGCACTGCCAATCATCTTCCCCGAATCCAATACTGAAATTCACACAAGTTGTGACAAAATTTAGCAACACAATTATGGTCTCGGGTCAATTTACTTATTGACAGCAAGTTGCAATCTAAATTAGGGACATGAAGCACAGAATTTAGCATGAGGTCCTTTGTAACCCAAACTGAGCTAGTTCCTGCCACTTTAGACAACGATCCATCTGCTATACGAGCGGTTGAGGTCTTATCACATGGCCTATACTCAGAAAAAATGTTAGCGTCTCCTGACATATGATCTGATGCTCCAGAGTCAATAATCCATGGCTTTTGTCTGTCTTCTATTTACTATAAAAGCATTTGATAGTGTACCTTTCTAGGCTAGCATACTCGTTCCTGTGGTGGTACCGGTTTTGGAGAAGAGCACTTGGAGAATTTGAGTTGTTCCTTAGAAAAAGGGCTGGATTCCGTAGTGGTGTGGTTGTTATCTGAAGTTGTTGCAGAATTAGCCTGTCCTTCTTTGTCATGGCTGGAATGAGATGGCTTCCAGTTAGGTGGTTTGCCATGAATTTTCCAACATGTCTCCCTTAGATGTCCCGGTTTCCTGCAGTGATCACACCATGGTCGTCCTCGTCTCTGTCGAGTGTTGGAATCATGGTTGCTATTCACGGGAGCACCACCCATAGCAAGGGCAGTACCATCTCTAGTTTCACGAGCAATTTGACTCTCATTTACTCCTCGAATCGTGAGGGCATAACCTTCATCGCCAGTTGAAGTAGATCCCATCATTAGTTTTTTCCTGCTTTCCTCATGTCGAACTTCCGAAAAAGCTTCACGAACCGATGGAAGAGGTTTCGTTCCCATTAATCTCCCACGAACCTCATCCAGATTTTGATTGAGTCCAAGAAGAAATTTAAATGTACGTTTCTGGTCCACAATCTTCTTGTATTGGATTGCATCGTCAGGACACTTCCAATTAGGGCTTTCAAAACATATCCAATTGCTGCCAGTACCGGGAGAGGGAGTTGTAATACTGTGAGACCGAGAGAGAGAACCTTGCCTGAGATCATGGAGTTTGCCCTCAATTTCAAATAATTCTGAGGTATTTTCAGAATTTGAATATGATACCTTCGCTGCATCCCATATGTCTTTCGCCGTCTGGTAAAGGAGGAAATTCTCCCGTATTTCGTTGTGCATCGAATTTATGAGCCAGGACATGACCATGTGATTCTCGGTCTTCCAAACTTTGAATCGTGGATCAGTTTTTTCTGGAACTTCGATCTCCCCAGTGAGATGCTCATCCTTCGCTTTGCCGCAGATATACATCATCACATATTGGGACCACTGTAGATAGTTATCCCCACTGAGTTTATGGCTGGTGATGGTTAGAGATAATCCATCAGATCCTCCAGGATTGCTCGCTGCCGTTGGTGCGCCTTCTGTTTTGGAGGTGATATCTGAAGATTGGCTTGAAGCCATACCGTATTTTGTCATGAGAATGCTACAGACTTTCAGAAAAATTTCTCAGGCTCTGATACCATGTAGAAGTTTCTGAAGAAGAATATGAATTTCTGTATCCATTCTCATTACTTTAATCTGTAGAATACATACATATATATACATAGAAGCCCTAGCTGTACACACCCTAAAAAACAAGAAGAGGAAACAGAATCCTCATAAAAAGTAAAGTCTTCCCCTGGAATAGGAAACAATAAAGTAGGAAAGAATATACAAGAATAACTACTTTCCTAAAAATTTGAGGAACGTATTTCATCACTTTGTAACTGATCTTTGTTTTCAGGAGAGAGCTAATGACTAATACAATGGAATGGCCAAAGACAAGTTCAAGAAGATGCAGGAATTTATAGTGGGTCGCAGCTAAAAGAGACCTCCTTTCAAGTTGTAGAAGAATGTTAATAATGTGCTCGTCTTCTGTTGTACAAATAAACATGCTTAGCAGCCAAAATAATGCCACATAATGTTTTGCCAAACCGATCCGAGTGGACCCAGTTGTCATTCAGTTCTTTTCCCAAATTAATAAAAGTTTCCTATTTGTATTATGGTTGCTGGAGTTGAAATTATTGCTTAATGATTACATTATATTTTGCATTTGCCAAATAGCATCAAGCCTAAGGAGCTCATTAGCCAGACTATACTTGAAAATAAAAATCAAGGGAAAGATAGAGAGAGGAATCCTTTGAAGTTTCAACTTGTCTCTGATCAAGACGAAAAATCTGCAGTTAAGGTTATCATTCCAATGCTCAACTCGGTGGTCGAAAAATAGAAGAAAAGAAAGAATGAAATGTTAAAGAACAATAGTGTAGGCTGAGAATGAGAAAAATGCACAAGACACTTACAACTGATAACAAAATATATATATATATATTTTGCTAAAATAAACATGCTTGATTAAGTTGTAGAACAATGTTGATTAATGTGGGTCCTCTTCTGTTTCTGTTGTGCAAAATTTTCTCCATTGTGTTGTGCCTGATGTGTTCCTGCCTTATGTTAACTAGTAGAAGTGAACACAGCTCTCATACAGTTCCTTTTTCCCAAATTTTTAATTCATTTTCGAGTTGCGATATGGTTCACGAAAGTCGAATATGTTAAGTGAGTCGGATATAACTTATCATTTGAATAGAAAAGGAGAGAGAGAGAGAGAGAGAGAGAGAGACTATAACAAAAGAGAGTATCTGAATCTTATTTAGAGCAATAGGCAAAAGAAAGTATACAAATGTGGAATGTAGAAAAGCTCTGAGTTCTTGACAGAGCTTTATTGGAAAGAACTATAAGGGGCGGGGAATAGCTTTTCCTTTTGACTAAGTGGAGAGAGAGAGTTTAGTGGGTATTCTCTAGAACTTTGTACCGTGTGTTTGAGAAGGTAATAACTAAAAAACAGAGAAAATTAAATGAGTTTTTGTTATTCACACAGTTTGAAGAGATTCTCTTTCCACAGTATAGCAACATAACAAAGGCAGCCAAGACCAGGGGAAGAAAAAAACATGAAAAACATTGAAGTCAAGTTAAGTTTAAAAAAAAAAAAAAAGATCAAATAACTAAAAATATGAAAGATTCCTACAGTAAGGGAAGAAATAACTTACAATAAAAATATCTGACAAGCCCCATCAAATCCCAAGCTAAACAGTTCCTTGATCACAAGCTGCTGTACTCCTCGATCACAAGCAGGTTGACTTCGAACACTAAAACTCGTCTAGTTTATAGTTCCAACTCCTAACACTAAAACTCATCTAGTTTATAGTTCCAATATAAAGCTCGTTGAGTACGTTTACTTAGCTTAGCCTTGAATCTTATTGAGAGCAATACACAAAAGAAAGTATGTAAGTGTGGAATGTAGGAAAGCTCTAAGTTCTTGACAGAGCTTTAATGGAAAGAACCAAAAGGGGTGGGGAATAGCTTTTCCTTGTGATTAAGTAAAGAGAGCAAAAGTTTAGAGGGTATTCTCTAGAACTTTGTCGTGTGAGCGAGAAGGTAATTACTGTATGCTTATGAACTTGTGAGGTGTAGGGTAGTGACTAGGTTCGTTACATAGGCTAAGGCAATTAAGGATGTGTTTGTTTATGTTATCTCGTAGCGGTGGTGGTAGAATGACTAAATGTTAGTTGTCACTATATGGTTAAAAGGTGTTAAGAGTAATTAGTTAATTGTTAGTTAGACAGTTAATGCTTGTTAGAAGGTCATTAACTCTTGTACAGATGTCATCATGGCATTGGATGTGTAACCATGTTAGTTAGGTTGTTAGAAAAGTCAAATAGCTATTTATAGTCTGTAAATAGTTGGTTTTCGATTCTAATGAAAATAATTCTCTTTTACACAAATCTCTATCTTTTCAGTTTCTTTCTTTCTTTGAGTTTCTTTACATGGTATCAAAGCGGTGACGGCCTATATCGGAGATCTCGTCAGAGTTTCTACCGGAAAACGCCATGGATGTTTCTTCATCGGCTTCTCACTTCGTCCCTGTTTCTTTCACACATCCGATTGCTTTAAAATTGGATAATGACAATTTTCTCATTTGGCGAAAACAAGTTCTCGCTACCATTCGAGGTTTTCGTCTTCAACATTTTCTTTCTGGTTCAACAGTTTCGCCATTGCTGTACAGATCTCGCAATGATGAAGCAAATGGAATCATTAATCCAGAGTATCTGGACCGGGAACAGCAAGATCAAATCATCATGTCTAGGCTTCTCGCTTCAATGTCAAATGCAGTTCTTTCTCGGATGGTTAACTGCGAAACCTCTTCTCAGATCTGGAACACATTGGAGGTCTACTTTGCTCAGCAGGTTCGCGCAAATGTCAAGCAGTACAAAGATCAACTTCAAAATGTTTGTAAGGGCTCTATTTCCATCAATGATTTCCTACTTAAAGTTAGGGGAATTGTTGATATGTTAGGGTTAGTCGGTCATTCTGTTTCAACTAAAGATCACATTGATGCAATCTTGGATGGTTTGCCCTCTGAGTATGAAACATTTACAGTATCTGTAAACACAAGATCTGATCCGTATTCTGTTGATGAGATTGAATCTCTTCTTCTTGCTCAAAAGGCTCAAATTGAAAGGATCAATAAACCTCTAGATCTAGATGCTCAGAGTATGGCTCATCTAGCTCAGTTCAAGAAAAGATCTTTTTCTCCCAACAACAACTCAAGTGGTGGTTTTCCAGTTGGTTTTTCTGGTGTCTACAACAACTTCAGGGTTTTCCAAACAGAGGTTGTGGTTCTTTCAAGTCATGAGGTGGTTTCTCTAATGTTTCTCTAATTGAGGACGAGGTTTTAGAAACTTTTCTCAGTTTTCCAAAACTCTTGTGGGAACTAATACAGGAAGGCCAGTATGTCAATTGTGCAACAAAGTTGGGCATGAAGCTTTCCAGTGCTATTATTGTTTTGATGCCTCGTTCACTGGACCTTCTCAGTTGTAGGGACAGGTTCCAATCCAAGGCAATCTTCATGAGTTCAGCACTGATCAAGGAGGGTGTCAATCTGATTCATTTGCTTATGATTCTGAAGGAAATTGGCAAAGCACTCAACTGGTTTCTATGCTGGCTACACCAGAATGTGTTCATGACTCAAATTGGTATCTAGATTCTGGTGCTACCAATCATCTCACAGTTGATCCAGCCAATTTAATGCATAAGGCAGATTATTTTGGATCAGAACAAGTGTATATGGGAAATGGTAAGGGTTTACAAATAAAAAGTGTTGGTCACTCAGTTTTCCATTCTCCCTTTACTCCAAAATTGTTGTCTCTAAGTCAGCTTGTTCATGTTCCAAGCATCACTAAAAATCTTATGTCTGTTTCAAAATTTGCCAATGATAATTGTGTTTATTTTGAATTTCACCCCAAATACTGTTTTGTCAAGGATCAGCATTCCCACAAGACTCTGCTGGAAGGGAAACTTAAAGGAGGCCTCTATGTCTTTGACAACACTTAAATCAGTCTCCTCAAATCTGGTTTTGGAACTTCCTGTCATTTCTCCACCAGCAGTAACTCATCATTGAGTCCTATTGTCTTCAATACTGTCACTACAACTAGTGTTACTCCTTTTGAAAAATCCAGAAATTCATTGTACACTCTATGGCATAATGGATTGGGACATCCTTATGAGAAAATGGTCTCTTGTGTTCTAAAAAGTTGTAATCTTGAGCATGTCAATAAAGATGCATTTTCTGTTTGTCAAGCATGTTGTATGGGTAAACTTCATAAATTCCCCTTTTCTAGATCAACCACAGTTTATAATAAGCCTCTACAACTTGTTCATTCTAATTTATGGGGTGCTTCTCCTGTTCTTTCAGCCCATGGTTACAAATATCACATTCACTTTGTTGACCAATACTCTAGATTTACCTGGATGTATTTGTTAAGACAAAAATCTGATGCTTTTGTTGCCTTTCTCAATTTCAAAACACATGTTGAGTTACAGTTAGGATTCAAGTTGAAAGGAATACAAACTGATTGGGGAGGTGAGTTTAGAGCATTCATTGATTTTCTCTTCTCAAATGGTGTTACACATAGAACTTCTTGTCCACACACACATGAACAAAATGGAATGGCTGAGAGGAAACATAGAGACATTGTTGAAATTGATTTAACTTTATTAGCTCAGTCTTCTATGCCATTCAAGTATTGGGATAAAGCCTTTAGAACCTCTGTCTTCCTTATCAACCGTCTTCCTACACCTTTGCTAAATCATAAAACTCCCTTAGAAATGATTTTTCACAAACAACCTGATTATTCTCAACTTAGGGTGTTTGGTTGTGCTTGTTATCCAAATATTCGTCCCTACAACAACCATAAATTTCAATTTAAATCCAAACCCTGCACTTTTTTAGGTTATAGTTTGAATCACGAGGGGTACAAATGTCTTGATGCATCTAGGAGAATCTTTATATCCAGGGATGTTATATTTGATGAGTTTCATTTCCCTTTCACCAAAACTAATGCAGGGCTCTTGTCTTCTCATTCTTCTTCTTACACACCAAATGATTGTCTGTCTAATCTATCACAGGTAACTGTTCTTCCTAACACTCAAATTTGTCCAACTTTTCACATTTATCCAAGTCCACTTCCTTATCTTCAGAGTCAAACACTTCTCCTATGGTAAGGCTAGATCCCACTGATCTTGCCACTCTTCTTGTCACTGATGACCAATTACTTTCATCTGTAAATCCTACTAATACTTCCACTGCTAATGCTCAAAACTCTAATAATTTGTCTAGCCTGCAGGTACAAAATGGTTATTCTATGATCACACGTGCCAAGAATGGAATAAGGAAACCGAAGGTGTTTCTTGCAACCTCTAGACCTACCACCATTGATGAGGCTTTGAAAAGTGAGTGTTGGAGACAGGCTATGAATGATGAGTATCAAGCTCTAATGAAGAATGGAACCTGGAGTCTTGTTTCTCTCCCACCTGGTAGGAAAGCTATTGGCTGCAAATGGGTGTTTCGAATCAAGGAGAATGCTGATGGAACCATCAACAAGTATAAGGCCAGGTTGGTTGCTAAAGGATTTCACCAGGTCGTTGGCTATGATTTTTCAGAAACATTTAGTCCAGTAGTTAAACCTACAACTATAAGAACTGTTCTAACCATAGCTTCGAGCAAGCAATGGTCAATAAGGCAATTAGATGTCAATAATACCTTTCTCAATGGAATTCTGCAAGAAGAGGTTTATATGGAGCAGCCAATTGGTTTTCAAGAAGATGCTACCAACTCACAGCTTGTGTGCAAACTGCATAAGTCCTTGTATGGACTTAAACAAGCTCCACGAGCCTGGTTTGAAAAACTTCATTTAGCCCTTGCAAGTCTTGTTTCATTTCAGCCAAAACAGATCAATCTTTGTTCATTTAAGTCACAGAAAAATTTTCTGTTTTTATACTGGTCTATGTAGATGATATTATAATCACTGGGAGTGATATCACTGTTGTTCAAAGTATCATTGAAAAGCTGAATCATGAGTTTACACTCGAAGACTTGGGGGAGCTTGACTACTTTCTTGGACTACAAGTTAAGAAAACTGCTGTTGGAGGTCTTTATCTCTCTCAGACAAAGTATGTTCCAGATTTACTCTGCAAAGCCAAAATGCAGCTTGCAAAAAGTGTCTCTACTCCAATGACAACAGGAGAAAAGCTAATTAATCATGGGAGTGAACCAGTCAGAGATGCTAGGTTGTACATGATTGTTGTTGGTGCACTTCAGTATGTCACCATCACAAGACCAAAACTAGCTTTTTCTGTCAACAAAGTTTGTCAATTCATGCAAGATCCCTTGGAGCTTCACTAGAAAGCTGTAAAAAGGATTTTCAGATACTTGTCAGGCACTCTTGATTTTGGTTTAGAACTTAAAGCTGTACCAGTTGAAGACTTGAATCTTGTTGGCTTCAGTGATGCAGATTGGGCATCAGATCCAAATGACAAAAGGTCAACATTTGGGTTTTGTGTTTATTTTGACAATAATTTGGTTTCTTGGAGCTCAAAGAAACAACACACTGTGTCTAGATCATCAACAGAAGCTGAGTATAGAAGTCTAGCTGCTTTGGTTGCTGAAATCACCTGGATCAAGTCATTACTGTCTGAATTACAAGTTCCCATTCTTAAAACACCAATCATTTGGTGTGACAACCTTAGCACAGTAATGATCTCTGCAAACCCAGTTTTACATGCGAGGACTAAACACATAGAAATCGATTTGTACTTTGTTCGAGAGAAAGTTTTATAGAAACAGATTGAAGTCAAACATGTGCCAATAGTGGATCAGATTGCAGATATTTTTACTAAGGCCAATTCCAGTTCAAGGTTTACTTTTATGCGAAGCAAACTCAAAGTAGAAAGTTTTTCTACTATGAGTTTGAGGGAGGCTGCTGAGAGTAATTAGTTAATTGTTAGTTATACAGTTAATGCTTGTTAGAAGGTCATTAACTCTTGTACAGATGTCATCATGGCATTGGATGTGTAACCATGTTAGTTAGGTTGTTAGAAAAGTCAAATAGCTATTTATAGTCTGTAAATAGTTGGTTTTCGATTCTAATGAAAATAATCCTCTTTTACACAAATCTCTCTTTTCAGTTTCTTTCTTTCTTTGAGTTTCTTTACAAAAGGTGACCAACATTTTGGTTGGTCGTGGTTGGGATCGTGTGTGCCTAACTAAAAGTGTGACATGTGCACTGAATAGCGACATGGCAATTTCGCTACTTCATGACTAGGTGTAGGGTAGTGACTAGGTTCATTACATAGGCTAAGGCAATTAAGGATGTGTTTGTAGATGTTATCTGGTAGCACTGGCAGTAGAATGACCTAATGTTAGTTGTCACCATTTGGTTAAAAGGTGACCAGCATTTTGGTTGGTCATGGTTCGGATCGTGTGTGCCTAACTGAAAGTGTGAGATGTGCACTGAATAGCGAAATGATCCATTTCGCTAGTTCATGAGCTATTCCATAGTTCTTTCCATATGCATTCTGTCAAGAGCCAATTAAATACTTGGCAAGACTTAGAGGAAACACTACCAATCCACGCCTACTTGTATACTTCCCGTGCAAAATCACCCCTTTAGTGTGTGTGTGTGTGCGTGTGTGTGTGAGAGAGAGATAGAGAGAGAACCTGCATAAAACACTTCTCTGATTAAGGTCATTTCGAGTATTGTTGGCAGCAACTCTTGCTCTGATGCTGACACTCTTCTGAAGATATTCTGACGCTCAATTAGCAAAGTAGTTGTCTGAAGCCACACTTGATTACAAAGCATGATCAATTCCAATGCAGCGTATACTCCTTGATGACAAGCATAATCAACTCCCGATTTTGAAAGATTGGAACTCCTTAATCATATGGTATGATCAACTCCAAAGTAACCTACGCTCCTCGGTTGCAAGCGTGATCGACTCCAAAGCCATACACTTCTTGAAAGCATGATCAACTCCAAAGCTTCCGTCCTTGATCGAATGTGTGATTGATTCCAAAGCTAAACACTCCATGATCATAAGGCATGATCAATTCTGAAACTACACTCCATGATCACAAGCATGATCAACTCCAAATCGAATGCTAAAACTTCTTTGGGGTGGTTGGGACTCTGAAATTGCACTCCTTAATTAAAAAAAAAAAAGCGTCAAATCACAAGCATGTTTGACTTTCCAAAATTGATGAACTCCAAAACCTTGTTTCTATTGTACTGCAATTCGTTGTTATAAAAAAAAATTAAAAAAAAAAAAAGAAAATGTTAAGACACACAGAACTACAATTTTTATTATCATGAAATACCATGACTATGATAGCATATTTGCATCCGGAGAATAGCAATTAGCCATAAAAGAAAGTGAAATGGAATTTGAATGACTATATTGCATGAAATGGAAACCTCTTATGCAGCAAAAAGCAGAGATTAAAATTCATCTAAAAAGCAGAGAAAATTAAATGAGTTTTTGTTATCCTCACAGTTTTAAGAGATTCTCTTTCCTGAACATGCATTTGCAGACAAAGCTAGATGACCAGACAACAACAATCATTTTTTTTTTTTTTTTCAGGGACAAATAACGCTAAGCATCTTTATGAACGCACAGATACACATATTCCTTACTCCTGTATAACGAGGTTCGGATCTAGCCAAGACAATATTTGTTGAAATAAATACACCAAGCACAGTAGAACAACGTATAAAGGCAGTCAAAACATGAGAAAAAAAAAATAACGTTAAAAATATTGAAGTTAAGGTTTTTTTTTTTTAAATTTAATTTCAAACCATTAATGCAGAAGATTAAATTACTAAAGATACAAAAGATTCCTACGGTAAGGGAAAAAAATAACTTACAATAAAGATATCTTCAACGACAAGCCTGATCAAATCCTATGCTAAACAGTTGTGATCAAACCCAAAGCTGCAGTACTCCTCAATCATAAGCATGATCTGTTCCAAAAGCTAAAACCCATCGATCATAAGCATTATCAATTCCAAAGCAATATGCACTGCTAGATCACAAGCATTATCAACTTCAAAACTGAACTCCTTGATCACAAGTATGATCAACTTCAAAGCTACACTCCAAAGCCAAACACTCCTCGATTATATGCATGATCGACTCTAAAAGCTCGTTTGTTACAAGAAAGCATATTTGCCGGTCTGGTGATTGTCTTAGGTACTCGTTAATCATGCTTAGAAAGTGAGGTTGTTGTGGAAAGGCATGTTTGTTGATCTAGTGCTTGTATTAGGTACTCCTTGATCATAAGCTTGATCGACTCTCAAAACTTGATTAGTTGTAGGAAGGCATGTTTGCTGAGTTGGTGGTAGTATTAGGTACTCCTCAATCATAAGCATGATTGACTTCGACAAATTGTTTGTTGTAGGAAGACATATTTGTTGATCTGGTGCTTAAATTAGGTACTCCTCGATCATAGGCATGATCGACTCCGAAAGCTTGTTTAGTTGTCGGAAGGCATGTTTGCTGAGTAGGTAGTAGTATTAGGTACTCCTCTATCACAAGCATGATCAACTCCAAAAGCTCGTTTAGTTGTAGGAAGGCATGTTTGCTGAGTACTTGATCACAAGCATGATCGACTCCGAAAGCTCGTTTAGTTGTAGGAATGCTTGTTTGTTGAGTACTCAATTACAAGCATGATCGACTCTGAAAGCTTGTTTGGTTGTTGGAAGGCATGATTGCTGAGTTGGTGGTAGTAATAGGAACGCCTTCATCACAAGCATGATCGACTTTGAAAGCTTTTTTAGTTGTATAAAGGAATGATTGCTGAGCTGTTGGTAGTGTTAGATATGCCTCAATCACAAGCATGATCAACTCCGAAAGCTCGTTTAGTCGTCGGAAGGCATGATTGCTGAGTTGTTGTTAGTATTAAATACACCTCCATCGCAAGCATGATCAACTACGAAAGCTCGTTTAGTTGTATGAAGGAATGATTGCTGAGTTGTTGGTAGTGTTAGATACACCTCGATCACAAGCATGATCGACTCCGAAAGCTTGTTTAGTTGTATGAAGGCATGATTGCTGAGTTATTGGTGGTATTGTGTACACCTCTATCACAAGCATGATCGACTCTAAAAGCTTGTTTAGTTGTAGGAAGGCTTGATTGCTGAGTTGTTGGTAGTGTTAGATATGCCTCGATCACAAGCATGATCAATTCCGGAAGCTCATTTAGTTGTACGAAGGCATGATTGCTAAGTTGTCTGTAGTATTAGGTATGCCTCGAAAGCAAGCATGATCAACTGCGAAAGCTTGTTTAGTTGTAGGAAGGCATGATTGCTGAGTTGTTGGTTAATTATAAGTACTTCTTGATCACAAGCATGATCGACTCAAAAAACTCATTCAGTTACAGCAAGGCATGTTTGCTGAGTTGGTAGTGGTATTAGGTACTCGATCACAAGCTTGATCGAGTTCGAAACCTTGTCTAATTGTTGGAAGGCTGGTTTGTTGAGTTAATGGCAGTATTAGGTACTCCTCAATAATAAGCAGGCTCAACTCCGAAAGCTTGTGGAGGCATGTCTGCTGAGTAAGTGACAGTATTAGGTACTCCTCGATCACAAACATGATTGACTCCGAAAGCTTATTTAGTAATAGGAAGGCATGTTTGTTGAGTTGGTGGTAGTCTTGGGTACTCCTCCATCATGAACATGATCGACTCCAAAAAGCTTGTTTGCTGTAGGAAGGCATGTCTGTTTGATCGACCCCGAAAAAATCTGCAATACCCTGACCACGATGCATCGGCCACCAGCATGATTAACCAACTCTCCAAAGTTGATCAAATCCAAAGATCATTAGAAAGCTTAGGTAAGTGACAAACTGAAACTACAATTAGCGTCGATAAAAACATATACAAATACATAGACTAACATATTCAATCACTAAAATGTTGGGATATGTACCCATAAACAAATGAGATGTATTATTTTGCTGATTTAATATGAGGATTTTTTCAATATTATTTTTGCATGCATGTTTAGATGCTTTATAAATATCGAAAACCCTAAATTATTTAAATGTAACTTTAAATATTGTATATAAGTGTTATATACGAGAGGATAATATTTAAAGTAAAATAATCTAAATCTGTCCGTAATTAAAAATTAAAGTTAGGATCTTTAATTTAAAATTACTAGCGCGGTTCATTATATTCTGAATAAAATGATCTTATCCGGATTATTAATAATGAGATTATTGGAATGAAAGCGCTTTATATAATTTGATTATATAGGACTGGAACATAATTAATTATGAATCTCTAATAATTTCCGTTGTCATATAGAGCATTCAAAATTAATCAATGATGGTCATATATGAATCGATTTAATTCTGAGTAATTAATAGACTCCTATTTATTGTATCATATTCTTGACATATCAAGTAATGACACAAATGAATAGTGTCAAATTATTGGTATATTGAAAATATATAATGATAAGTAGCCGGGAATATTAATATACAAGATGAAATCCATTCCTTCGTAAAGAAGTTAGATGGACGGTTCCCTTAAGTGTTGATTCGGGACTTGAATAACAAGAGCGCTCAATTTATGATTAGATCATAAATATATTATTCATTAGAGAATCAATGGTACTTAAGGAGAAAGATATAATTAAAGAGGTTGACGGAAAATACCTAGTTTTAATTATGAACCGTTTATGGATGATTGATTTATATGTAGTGACTATATCAATGGGCAATAGAAATTCTTTGAATATAATTAGTTTTATAATTTTAAGAGTGCAATTCCAAATTTTTAGTGGAATAATTTGAAATTAATAATTTTGATATTTTAATTAAGGTGTTAATTAATTGTCAAAATTATTGGAGCTTAAAATTATAAAGTCCATAGTTCCTCTCAACGGCTCCATTGAATCATGTGAACATTATTTTATGTTGGGTTAATTTATTAATTTAGAATTGAGAATTCTATATTAATAATCACATAACAAATTAATTGGATTAATTTGTATTTTAAATAATATGATTATTTAAAATAATTTTAAAATAATTTTAAATTAGAGATTACACAGTGTGGTAAGGACCACATCGTAGTTGTGCATCACAGCATGATTCACATAATATCCACAGAGTGTATGTGGAATTTTGAATATTAAATTTTGAATTTTGATATATGTGGAAGAGAACATATCAGTTATTTTATTTTGAATAGTTCAAAATAAAAATTAAAAAAAAAAAAAGATAACTGATATATGAAAATCTCTCTCCCATGTCCTTAATACATGCCCACTATAGGAAGATAGTGGGCGTGCAAGTTGTTCCACAAAAGGAGATTGAATTAATTAATTAATTAAAAAAATATATAAAAGATGAGCAGTGTCAGTTATTTCTTTGCAATAGCAAAAAGAGGGTACATACGATATATCTAAAAGAAAGGGAAGATATATTTAATTCCTTTTTGATAGAGAAAAAGATAACGTAACTTTTTCTTTAGAGAGTTTCTTCTCCTCTTCTCCTTCACTTTGTCTCATGGTTGAGAATATAAAGTAAATCAAAATTCAAGTGTGTGATCAAACCCAAATTCAGAAACGCCCACTCGTTTCCTGTTCATCGTGATTTGGAGAACGCTAAGAAAGAATCATTGGTGTTTTGAAGGATTTGGAGTTCTCAAGAAGATTGATGTTTTTGAAGGATTTAGAGTACTTAAGAAGGTTCTTGAAGAGATCAAGAATTTCGATCTAATTGGACAACGGTCAATCTCTAAATTTTCTTCTTAATTTATTTATTAAATTAATATAAGTATTGTTGCCAGAAAAATTTTTGAGAAAAATTTTTATATGTGCGATTTGATTCATACCATGCTTCCGCTAAATTTTTAAAAACTGGTTTTCGAAACCAACATAAAATACATGAAAAAGAAGCTGTATAAATTAAAATAAGTTGTTATAATAGAGAGAAAGAATGAAAGATATCGGTAGATATATTATATGTATACACTGAACAAAATGTGTGACATACATTGAAGAATTTTGATCAATGATAGTGTAGTTTAATTCTTAGGAACAGAAGAACTAAAGACGAAGAAAACATTATAACATTTAGAATAAATGGAAATAAAAAAATGCATATTACTGTGCATGGAAAACGGTTAACACACATTTATATGAAAATAACTAATGTAAGAATCAAGAAATGTTAGGATATTAGTTACACCTTAAAAATTGTAATAAGAGACCAAAACAGTAAAAGCGTGATAATAGTATATTAGATTGGTAAGATATAGTAAATGCTTAGAACAACGGAAGAAATAAACACCTAAAACTCACAATAAAGAGATTCTTGAAAAAATAAAAAAAAAGCTTCACAACATAGAAATGCAATAACGAAAATAAAAATAAAGAAACATTGTAATAAAGCATTACACAATTAAAAAACAATAATATGAAGATTACTTCAGTGAAGGGTGAAAAACGTAAACTTAAAGTGATCACATCTTCGGCGACATGCGTGTCTGAATCTAATGCTAAGCTGCTCCTTTCAAAGCTAAATACTCCTTGATCACAAGTATGGTCGACTCCAAAAGCATGGTTGTTGTGGGAATTGGTGGCACTTGTCTAGGCATTGAAATCCCAGGCGTGATTGAGTACAAGCATGATCGACTCCGAAAGCTTGTTTGTTGTGGGAAGGCATATTTTCCAATTCGGTGTTGGTATGATGCACTTGCCCAGGCTATGAAATCCTAGGCATGATCAATCACAAGCATGATTGACTCCAAAAACTTGTTTGTGGAAGGGAAGTTTGCCGATCTGGTGTTAATATGTAGCTCTTGTCTCAACGACGAAATCCCAAGCTACATCGATCACAAACATGATCGACTCCAACAGCGTGTTTGTTGTTGGAAAGTATGGTTACTGATTTGGTCTTGATATGTAGCACTTGTGTAGGCAATCAAATTTAAAAGCATGATCAGTTCCGAAACAATCTGAGGTTCTCGATCAAATGTATGATCGACTCCAAAAAGCTTGTTTATTGTAGGAAGATGCGTCTCTTGCGGTTGTATTTACTTTGATATGTAGAACTTGTCTGCGTGATGATGTCGTTCGATACCTCTAGAGCATATAAAATATAATTGGTATACAGTTTAGAGTTCGGTATGAAATTTGCACTTAATTGATCATGACCGATGCCAAGGGGAAACTAAAACTCCTCGATCACAAGCTTGATCTACTCCGAAAAAAATCTGTTGTCCTTGGTCACCTTGCCTCAATCACAAGTGTTATTAATTGTCTCTCCAATGCCTTGTTCCTGTACAATTCGTTTCGAAAACATAGTCAAGTAACAAACAGAAAAACGAATTAATTAGTCTCATATGTAGACAACACAATAATGAAAACAATAGCATGCAGTACCAAAGAAAAAAATTAGTGCAATGCTAAGGTTTGTCTTTTTGTCCCTCTCTTTTTCATTCTCTAAAGTTTTTCTCTTGACACTGTCTTTTTTTTTTTTTTTTTAAGTTTTATTTACACGGCTGCTCCAAAGTACAAAAAAATATATTAAAGAAAATTGATGGATAAAGTTTCGTCATTTGTTCCCTTTTTTTTGGAAAACAAAAGTTTACTATCTTGATTAATTCTTCTTATTTATTTAACATTTTTAAAATTACTCTATTGGACTTTTTTGCTTTTTCAAGTAATGAACTGAAGTTTTTCTTCTTCTTTTTTTTTTTTTTTTTGGACAGTTTATCTTGGAAACTAATACACTGACCTTAACCTTAAACATATTAATGTGCAAAGCATTCAATAGTATACAATGTATTATATAAACCTGTAAAGGAAAAATTTTACATGTTAACGTAAAAGCTCAAAAAAGACACCAAAAAAGTAAAAATAAATAAATAAATAAAAACAGGCCTTTTTTCTTTGTAATTATAATATAAAAATAACTGGAAAATAAAAGGTCATGGATTTTTTAGCTATAAAAAATCGTGAGGAAATTAGTATTGAGGAGTGCATAGAAGAAAAAAAAAATAAAAGAAAAATAAAAGAGTAAAAACAATAAGTAAATATAAGAATACCCTGAAATTATAATGGGAAAGAATGACATCTTTGTAAGAAATGACAAAAGCAAGGATAGTTGTTTACTACGAGAACTTAGAGGGTGAGAAAGATAACGATTAAGAGAGGACTCTTAACATTTCTCAAAAAAATTATGTGACAATCAAAAACATTATATTAAAGTACTAACAACAAGAATAAAGCCAATATAATAAATAATTCATTATTCCATCAATAAAAAAATTTAAAAGTAAAAAAAAAAAAAACGGAAAAAGAAACATGTAAACTTACAATATATGCATCTTGGCAAGAGAAAAAGGGAGAGCGGATGTAAAGAATAGCTAGTCAGTTTGTTAATTAGTTAGCCTAATCAGTTTGCTAATTAGTTAGTTTGTTAGAGTAGTAATATTAGCTGTTAGGAGCTATGCCACGTGTAAGTAGTACACTGGTTGTATTGTAAGCAGTTGAGAATACTTCTGAGTATTTAAGGCATTGTACAAGTCATTATTCTGATATATGCAAAAATATCTTTTTCACCAAAAACGTTTCTTTCTCTGGTTCTTCTTCTTTCTCTGTTTCTTTTACATGGTATCAGAGAGGGTTTCGACCTAATCGGAAATCTCACCGGAGCTCTTCCCGGATTCCGTCATGGATTCTTCTTCATCTACTTTTCATTTCATTCCAGTTTCTTTCACTCATCCAATTGCTCTCAAATTGGACAATGACAATTTTCTCATTTGGCGAAAACAAGTTCTTGCCACAATCCGTGGATTTCGTCTTCAAAACTTTCTTTCTGGATCAATCAATTCACCTTTGCCATACAGATCTCAAGACGATGAAGCAAACGGAATAATCAACCCAGAATTTCTTGACTGGGAGCAGCAGGATCAGCTCATAATGTCATGGCTTCTTGCTTCGATGTCAAACACAGTTCTTTCTCGAATGGTCAACTGTGAAACTTCATCCCAAATCTGGCACACTTTGGAGGTCTACTTTGCTCAGCAGGTTCGTGCAAATGTTAAGCAGTATAAAGATCAACTCCAAAATGTCCGTAAGGGTTCTCTCTCCATCAATGATTTCTTGCTCAAAATTAGGGGCATTG
>CM046376.1:26471884-26736884 GCA_025413485.1 Ficus microcarpa
TTGACATGTTAGGTCTAGTCGGTCATTCTGTTTCGACTAAGGCTCACATTGACGCCATTTTAGATGGTTTGCCCTCAGAATATGAAACATTTACAGTATCTGTCAATGCCAGAACAGATCCTTACACTGTTGATGAAATTGAGTCCCTTCTTCTTGCTCAAGAAGCTCGAATTGAAAGGATTCACAAGCCTCTTGATTTGGAGGCTCAGAGCATGACTAATCTGGTGACAGCAACTTCAGGTTCTCAGTTCAAGAAAAGATTTCTCCCTTCCCCTAACAACCACTCCTTTAACAATGCCAGTGGTTCTTACAACAACTTCAGAAGCTTCCCAGGTCGTGGTCGTGGTAATTTTCCTCCTCGAGGTGGTGGTTTCTCTGGTGGTTTCCCTGGTCGTGGACGAGGCTTTGGAAATTTCTCCCAATTTTCCAAGCCTAATGTAGGAGCTAAACTAGTGTGCCAATTATGCAACAAAATTGGGCATGAAGCGTTGCAGTGCTACTACCGTTTTGACACTTCATTTACAGGACCAGCTCAGTTGCACGGACAGAGTCAGATTCAGGGCCATCTTCATGAATTCAACAATGACAGACTTGGATGTCAATCTGATGCCTTTGGTTATGATGCTGAAGGAAACTGGCAGAGCACTCAGTTAGCTGCTATGCTGGCCACACCGAAGTGTGTTTATGACTCCAATTGGTATCCAGATTCTGGTGCCACCAATCATCTCACCTCAGATTCTACCAACCTGATGCATAAGGAAGATTATTTTGGGCCAGAACAAGTGCACATGGGGAATGGTAAGGGTTTACAAATTCAAAGTGTTGGGCATTCTATCTTCCATTCTCCCTTTACCTCAAAAATGTTGTCTTTGAATCAGCTTTTACATGTGCCAAGTATTACTAAAAATCTTCTGTCAGTATCAAAATTTGCTAATGATAACTCTGTCTACTTTGAATTTCACCCTAAATGTTGTTTTGTCAAGGACCTGCTATCTCACAAGATTCTGCTGGAAGGGAAGCTTAAAGGAGGCCTCTATGTCTTTGACAATTCTCATATTAGTCTTCTCAAACCTGAGTCTAGTGTCTCTTCTCCTTTATCCAAATCCAAACCCTCTTCTAATCCTGTTGCTTATAGTGCTGAAATCTCTAATAATGTTCATACAGAAACACATTGTAATTCCTTGTATTCCCTGTGGCACAACAGATTAGGACACCCCTCTGAAAAACTGGTATCTAGTGTCCTCAAAACCTGTAATCTTGAGCATGTTAATAAAGATACCTTTTCTGTCTGCAAAGCATGTTGTATGGGAAAAATTCATAAATTGCCTTTCTCTAGATCTACCACGGTTTATACTGAGCCTTTGCAGCTGGTTCATTCTGATTTATGGGGTCATTCTCCTGTTCTTTCTGCTCATGGTTACAGATATTATATTCATTTCATTGATCAATATTCTCGTTTTACCTGGATGTATCTCTTAAGGCAAAAATCTGATGCCTTTGCTGCATTCCTCAATTTCAAAACTCATGTTGAACTGCAACTAGGTTACAAACTAAAGGGAATTCAAACTGATTGGGGGGGTGAGTTTAGAGTGTTCACTGACTTTCTATTCTCTAATGGTATTTCACACAGAATTTCTTGTCCTCATACACATGAGCAAAATGGCATGGCTGAGAGAAAGCATAGGCACATTATTGAAAATGGTTTAACTTTACTTGCTCAGTCTTTAATGCCATTTAAATATTGGGATGAAGCCTTTAGAACCTCTGTGTTTCTCATAAATAGACTGCCCACACCTCTTTTAAACAAAAAATCTCCTTTAGAAGTGCTATTTCACAGAAAACCTGATTATTCTCAACTTAGAGTTTTTGGCTGTGCTTGCTATCCAAACCTCTGTCCTTATAACAGACACAAGTTCAATTTTAAGTCCAAACCCTGTACCTTTCTTGGATATAGCCTAAATCACAAAGGTTACAAGTGTCTTGATGGTACTGGCAAAATTTTCATTTCTAGGGATGTAATGTTTGATGAATTCAACTTTCCTTTTGCCAAACAAAAGGCCGATTCTTGTCTGTCATCTGATATTACCTCTTTCAACTCTGTACTAGTAGTCATTCCTGTTAATCAGTCCAATTTCACTTCTTCTCAGTCCACGTCCTCTCCATTTCAGAGTCCAATTCTCTTCAAAATATCAGGGCAGATCCCACTGATCTTGTCACTCCTTTATCCACCAATGACCAATCACTTTCAATTGTAAATCCTCCTAACAACTCCACTGCCAATGTTCCTAGCTCTAATGATTTGCCAAGTGTACAGGTTCAAAATGGTCACTCCATGATCACACGTGCCAAAAATGGCATTAGGAAACCAAAGGTCTTCTTTTCAGTCTTGAGCCAACCACTGTGGATCAAGCCTTACAGGATGAACATTGGAGAAAGGCTATGACTGAAGAGTTTCAAGCTCTAATGAGGAATGAAACCTGGAGCCTTGTTCCACTTCCACAGGGCAGAAAAGCCATTGGCTGCAGGTGGGTGTTCAGATTAAAGAAAATGCTGATGGGACAATCAATAAGTTCAAAGCCAGGTTAGTGGCCAAAGGTTTTCATCAAGTTGCAGGTTATGATTTGTCCGAGACGTTTTGTCCAGTGGTTAAACCTACAACCATAAGGACTGTTCTTACCATAGCCTGAGCAAGCAGTGGTCAATAAGGCAATTAGATGTTAATAATGCCTTTCTCAATGGTACCTTGCAAGAAGAGGTTTATATGGAGCAGCCAGTTGGATTTCAAGATCCTGCTCATCCACAACTTGTGTGTAAACTACATAAATCCTTGTATGGCCTCAAACAAGCTCCACGAGCTTGGTTTGAGAAACTCCATTTAGCTCTTGCAAGTCTTGGCTTTACCTCGGCTAAAACAGATCAGTCCTTGTTCATTCAAGTCACTGAGCAGTTCTCTATCTTCATTCTAGTCTATGTTGATGATATCATCATCACTGGAAGCAGCACTACAATCATTCAGCAGGTTATTGACAAGCTGAATCATGAGTTTACACTCAAGGATATGGGAGAACTGGATTACTTTCTTGGGCTGCAGGTGAAGAAAACTGTCACAGGTGGACTGCATTTATCTCAGACCAAATATGTCACTGATCTGTTGAGCAAGGCCAAAATGCAACTGGCTAAGTGTGTTTCTACTCCAATGACAACAGGGGATAAGTTGGTCAGTTATGGAAGTGAACCTGTCAGAGATGCTAAGCTTTACAGAAGTATCGTTGGTGCACTTCAATATGTCACCATTACAAGACCTGAGCTAGCATTTTCTGTTAATAAAGTGTGCCAGTTTATGCAGGAACCTCTAGAGATCCACTGGAAAGCAGTCAAAAGGATACTTCGATATCTGTCAGGTACTCTTGATTATGGTTTGGAGCTCGAATCAGTACCAGCTGGGGATTTAAATCTCGTCGGTTTCAGTGATGCTGATTGGGCGTCAGATCCTAACGACAGGAGATCAACATCTGGTTTTTGTGTCTATCTTGGAAATAATCTGATTTCCTGGAGCTCCAAGAAGCAGCATACAGTCTCTCGATCATCAACAAAAGCTGAGTATCGAAGCTTGGCTGCTTTGGTTTCTGAGATTACATGGATTAAGTCCTTATTGTCAGAGTTACATATTCTCTCCTCCAAGACACCAGTAATCTGGTGTGACAACCTGAGTACAGTGATGATTTCAGCCAATCCAGTTTTGCATACCCGAACAAAACATATAGAGATAGATTTGTACTTTGTCCGAGAAAAGGTTATGCAAAAACAGATTGAGGTTAAGCATGTGCCAGCTGTGGACCAGGTTGCAAACATTTTCACTAAGGTAAATTCAAGTTCCAGATTTGCTGTTATGAGAAGTAAACTCAAAGTAGAAAGTCTTTCTACCATGAGTTTGAGGGAGGCTGTAAAGAATAGCTAGTCAGTTTGTTAATTAGTTAGCCTAATCAGTTTGCTAATTAGTTAGTTTGTTAGAGTAGTAATATTAGCTGTTAGGAGCTATGCCACGTGTAAGTAGTACACTGGTTGTATTGTAAGCAGTTGAGAATACTTCTGAGTATTTAAGGCATTGTACAAGTCATTATTCTGATATATGCAAAAATATCTTTTTCACCAAAAACGTTTCTTTCTCTGGTTCTTCTTCTTTCTCTGTTTCTTTTACAGCGGATAAAAAAGTGTGAATGCTAAGTCTAAGCAAACATATTTATTGGAAAAAAGATAACGCAAATGCAACTCGGATTAGGATTCTTAAATAATTATCTACTAAAAAAAAAATCGGATTAGGACTATGAATTAAAATCCTATTAGGACTTCGATTACTCACTAATCATATATTTTTTACCCAAATTTTTTTTTAAAGATTTATTTGCTGATTTAAAACATAATCTATAAGACAAAAAAATGTTAGGATTCCTCAATTACATATACTTATATGTAAACATCACATATATATGATGAATTTGAATGGAAATTTGGAAAAATTTGGAGAAAACAAGGTCCAAAATGAAAATAACATCAACTGCAATAAGAAGATTAAGAACGGTGCGAACAATGGTAGCAAAGACATTAAAAAAAAAATGTTGAAAACATTGAAATAAAACAAAATACAGAATCTAAAAAAACTTATGATAAAGATATTTTAGATGATGAGGGGTGATTGAATTCGAAACTAAGACTCCTTGATCACTCCATAGAATTATGTACTACTTGATCACAAGCATGATCGATTCTGAAAGTTAGAAAGTCCTTGATAATAAGTATGATCAACTCCGAAATATTGTGTAGTGCTCAATTAACGTATGATTGACTCCAAAGCATGTTTGTTGTGGAAGGCATGTTTGCCATTTTTTTTTCTTGGCAATCCTGTCCTTCTGGCTATGAATGTCAACTTAGGAATGTTGAAGAATTACAAGAATGAATTAAGAAGTTATTGTTTCTGTTGTAGTACAATTTGTTATAACAACGTATTTAAGTCATATAGTACAATAAAAAGAAAAATAGAAGTAGTACAATTCGTGTGGTAGATAAAAGAAAACATGATTAATATATATATATATATATATATATATATTTTTTTTTTAAAGAACGTGGATCTTTATATTAAGCTAAACCGTATTCTACAAAGTGAAACAAAGCAAGGGAAACGAATAAACGATCTTATATTGACGTAACATGTATATAGTTTACATGTACTATTATTTTTATTTTTGAAAGTGGTTCACACATATTAATTATTTTAAACGTAGGTGAATCTTATATGAAGACAGTAGTTTAGTGAAAACATGTTTATTGGAAGAACTTGTTACAACAGAAAATCATATGAAAATAAGAATATTTTGACGAATTTAAACCACTACAAAAATAAAACATTTAATTGTTCATAAAAAAAATAATAAAACATTTATTGTTAAATAATAAGAGGAAAAGAAAGATGTAAACTTACAGTAAATGCCATCTTCGTAAGAGAATGGGGATGAAAAAGTATGAATGCTAAGTCTAAGCAACACATTTATAGGAAAATAGATACTACATATCCTTTTTGGTTTAGGATTCTTTGATAATTGTCTACTAAAAATATGTTAGGATTATCCTTTAAAAAAAATTAGGATTAGAATTAGAAATCCTATCAATACTTAGATTCCTCACCAATCATATATTTATTAATGGATTTTAAAAGTAATTTATAAGACAAAAAATATTAGGATTCGTCAATGATATGAAAAAATTTATAGATACATATATATATACATATATATATTATGAATTTGAAGGGAAACTTAGACAAAATTGGAAACAAGTCCAGAATAACATCAATTGCACTACTATAAACACATTAAGAACGGTATACCAACAAAGGGAGCAAAGACATGAGAATAACCGGAAAAAACATATCGTTATGGCATAACTTATGCTTAAACGTGTAAATATGATAATCTATATATATTTTTGGACTTTGTTTTTAATGTGTTTATCTCTTTATTTATTTTTTTGAAAAACGTAGATCTATATTAATTAAAATCGTATATAACAAAGTTAGAAACAAAACAAGGGAAACGAATAAAAGATCTTATATGACAGAACTTATTCTTAAACATATGTATATATGCTTTTTTAAAGTGGTTAATGCATTTTAATTATTATAAATTTAGATAATTCTGAAATGAAGACAGCAATTTAGTAAAAATATATATATTGGAAGAATATGTTACAACAAAAAATCATATGAAAAAAAAAAAGAGAATATTTTGACGAATTTAAGCCACTATAATAGTAAAACAATTAATCCTCCATATAAGAAATAATAAAACATAAGGAAAAGAAAGATATAAACTTAAAATAAATGCTATCTTCGTAAGAGAAAGGGGATTAAAAAAAAATGAATGCTAAGCAACCTATTTATAGGAAAATAGATTATGGAAATCTTAATAGGATTATTACGATTCCGCAATAATTGTTTACAAAAACATAATAGAACTATAATTCTTCAATTATCGCCTATAATTCATATTAGAACTGGGACAGGGAAATCGTATTAGGATTAGGATTGCACTATAATTATATATTTGATTGGAACTTTTTTTTTTTTTTTAAACCATTTTAAGAGAAACTTTTCACTCTTCTATTCAGTGCATCATTTACCGTGAAAAGGAATCGTATCCATTCAATATTATTTTTGAATAAAGGAAAACCATAATTTAGTAGTAGAGTAAAACTTTTTATTCATTAAATTGAAATTTTTAATGATTGGATTTATAATTCATAAACATACAAATGTTCACTTAGTGAATGACTGTTAAAATTTAGTCAAACAGTTAGGAAAAACTTACTTATCAGTTGGATAAGTAGTATTCGTACCATTAAAGTTTAGTTCGTTTACAACCCCTAACCCATTTAAATCGAGTTTTACTCATCCCATTTAAAGACGGATCACTTCAAGTAAATGGATTCACAGGTAAAATAGATATCCCTAATTACGCATATTAGTGAAAATATGCATCCACATATTTAGTTAGTTAGAAAATATGTTTTCTATTTAAAAACTATTATGACAATTTGCAACAAACCAATGATTAAGTTAAAAAAAAAACATTTTATTATTTTCAGGAGAAGAAACCAATTTTAGTTTGTATTCATTTGCTTTTAGGAAGGGTTTTTTCTTTATTTTCTTTTTTATTTGGTTTGCTATTGAGGTTAGATTATAATTTTCTCAAATTTTCTCCCCCTTTTTCTTTTTTTCTTCTCTTGTAATAATTTAAGCGTAGACTTTAGTTCCTCCTCTTTATAAAAAAGAGCTATGTAATAATACTTTCTAACCTAATTTAATACTAGACTAGTGGTTTGTTACAATATATGTTTTTCATTTCTTTTTTAGGAAATGTTTATGGTAGGAATTACACTTTTATCCTTTTATAATGAAGTTTTTCCAGACGATCGGACTATGTTTTGATGGTAAGATCTATAAATAAGCATTTTCGTGTCTACGATTCGTTATTCTAACATGGACATTCATATATTGATCATTAAAAAATTAATTTGATTATTAAAATTTTCCCTCTACTAATAATGTGAAAAAAAAAATTGTATTTTTATTAAATAGAATAAAGCCGATATAATAAAAGATTTATTATTCCATGTTAAAAAATAAAAAATATATATTAAATATGAAAAGGAAAAATAAATATATAAACTTGCAATATATGCATCTTCGTAAGAGAGGGAAAAAAACCAATCTAAAAAACTTACGGGAAAGACATATTTGATGACGAGTGTGATTGATTTTGAAGCCAAACAGTTCCTTGATCACAAGCGCGATCAACTCCAAAGCTAAAACTCCTTGATCATTCTAAAAACTTATGCACTACGAGAACACAAACATGATCGTTATTGAAAGTTGAAACTCCTTGACCACAGTCGTGACTAATACCGAAAGCTAATACATCCTGGATTATAACCATGATCAACTCTGAATCAATTTGATGTGCTTATTAAATAGTGATGGAGTTCAAAATCATGTTGTTGTGGAAGGTGTTACGATTTTGGGAAAATAAAATGGGAGTTTAGTCCCCGTCGTAAAGAAAGCAAGAATTGAGAAACTCTAAAGGCTATATAAGAAACCCAAAAGCTTAGTTTCTAACTGTCCTAGTTAAAAGCACTTCAAACATTGTTTTTTTATATTGGGGTCGTGAGAGTGAGAGAAAACATATTTGTGCACATAGTTGATTTTTATTAGAGGTGGTTTTACGGATCCAATTTTCCAAATAGAAGGTGTGTTTGCCAATCTTGTTATGTGGATTTTGTTCTTTTAGATTTCAATACGTGTGAAAAAAATAGAATCAGAAAACAATTCGTGTGGCACAAAAGGAAAACATGATTTAATATTTATTACTATATTTACGTTTAAAGAACATGAATCTTTGTATTAAGCGAAATCGGATACAATAAAGCAGGAGAAACAAATAAATATCTTATATGAGATAACTTATATATATACATATATAGCTTTTGAACTTAGAGCAGAGGGATTCGAACTCTGCATCTACTGTTAGACTATGTCTGTTATCACAGAAAACTTATACTTAATGTATATTATTAGTATTATTATTATAATTATTATTACTATTAAAAATGGTTAACGCATACTAATTATTATAAATGTAGATAAATCTTCTATGAAGACAGTAATTTAGTAAAAATATATATATTGGAAGAACATGTTACAAAAGAAACTTATGTAAAAAAAAAATTATATATATATATATATGTATATGAAACATTTGTTATTAAATAATAAGAGGAAAAGAAAGATATAAACTTACAGTAAATGCCATCTTCGTAAGAGAAGGAGAATGAAAAAGCAACATATTTAAAGGAAATTAGTAGGTTAGGGAAATCTTATTAGGATTAAGGATTCCTCAATAATTGGTTTAAAAAACATTGAGAGAAAGAGTCAAATAGCATGCTTGGAGATTCTAATGTAAAATTATAGGAGAGTTTTTAAAGATTAGTAATAAATAACATATTCATATTAATTATACATGAAAAGTCTAAATTAACCCTACAACTCCTCCCCTCTCTCTTTTTACTGCAACTTTCTCTCATCGACATCACCGACTTTGGCGTCGTTTTGAGAACTTATTATTAGTTACATATTAATCTGTTATTTACAAGAAAATCCAATGATTTACCTCATTAAAATATGCTATAATTTATCATCTTAGGCAACCAAAAAAAAAAAAAACTGCTATAATTTTAAAAAGTATCTATGAATATTTATTTATTTATTATTTTTATTGTGTATTGTTTTGGTGTGATTGAGCTTATATTTGGTTCCTGATTTGGACTCAAAAATTCCATTTCAGTTTTTATCTTTTTGTTAAGCCCACATTTGGCATCCGGGCTCAACTCCAACTAAACTGTACTTTTTTATCTCAATTTTTGTCTTTTTCTAAAAAATCAATAAAATTTATAATTAATTTTTAAAAAGTCAACCAACTCACACTTAAAAATTTCATCTCATCCAAACTCAACCCAAATACCAAACGAATCATTAATGTCAATAAAAATTATGACTAGTTTTTGAAAAGTCAACCAACTCTAATTACCTAAAAAATTTATTTCTATCTGGTGCAGCAAATGCATTTTAAATGTTTGTTTTTAGTGTTTTTAGCATTTTTATTATGTTTTCCTAGTAGATTTTCAAGTAGGCCTTTTTTTTTTTTTTTTTTTTAAGTTTTTTGGCAGGTTAAAACAGGGGTTGAGCTGGGGTAATCGGACATGGTTGTCCAATTGATTGGATAGTCGTGATAGGTCATTTTTAGTTAAGCCTTAATTTTTCTAGCACATTCTCAATTTAAAATTAAGAAACCCCAATGGCCGAAAATCATTTTAAATCTCTCCAAAGTTGAACCCAATTCAATTCAAATCACCTTTCCAAGCACTCAAAAACTTTCTCTTCCTCTTTAATTCAAACTAAATTCAGGAATCCAGATCTGTTATCTCATTTTTCTGTCTCAAAGACTGTCCTCTTAATAAGCTTTTGACAAGTCATTAATTTATTCAAGAATTTTTATTATATAGCATTTTTTATGTATTTAAATTCTTAAATTCATATAATATGGCATGACACAATTGTGGGGACAGTCAATGAGATCCGAGACAACAAGTCTTAATTCTAAATTCACCTATTTTGTTCATTTTGTGCTTTTATGGCTTCAAGAGGATAAGCAAGAAAAAAGAGAAGTCATCGCACCAACAATAAAGCGTCAACTAGAACCAGTCTTGGATTTGGTTATTTTGGTGAATTTGATACTGAAAAATATGCACAAACATTTTGCAGTAAGTCTTGAATGGTCGCTTTGTTAACCTATGAATTAGAATGTTTTGTTTGAAATCGATTAATGAGGGATTGGGTAGGTCGCCTTTGTGGTTGGAACTAAAGATGTTGTACATTCTAGGCTTGTTAGGGTTTTTTTCTTTTTATGCGATTGTAAAGTCCTAATATGATGCGCTAGGGATACCGACGTTCTATTGATGTGCTCAATATAAATCACAGTCCTTTACCGTGTGGTTACTAACAACATTCTTCCTATAATAGGCCATAAAGATGAACTTTAGTTACAATAACATACACCTTATATACTGCCTTTTAAAAGGACTTCGCGCCAACCTACCAAATGAAATTTTTCGGAAAATGGAGGATGTTTACACAAACCTTGGGTGTTCTTACCTACCATATGGGATGTTATTATAAAAAGACTTTAATTAGCCATTTTGAGCTTTCTTCAGAAGAGGAACCGGATACTATATATCCCTTCCCATGCCACTTCGGAGTTTAGTCAATCAAGCCTTGAGATGATATGTAGTGGATATAGGGTCAAAGAAGAGTAAGAGCTAGGGGAATCACACTATGTTTTGAACATACAACAAGTACAAATGAGAGATGAGCGCGTTCATTATCACATAAATTTTGAGAGCTTCACTCGTCATGTGGATGGGCAGTAATTCGCATCACTTCTTGCCTGGTTAAATGACGGGATTCCACATTCTCTCCATGGGTCATCATTTTAAAACCATTCTTACAGTGACCACTAAATTTGTAAGATGAATTTTTCTTAACCATAATGTTATTTAATTCTTTTTTTTTTTTTTCAAAATATCTAAAAATGATAATTTCCCCTACCCGCGGTGGCAATTTCTGATTCTTTTTAAGCAATAATTCGACTATTGAAAGAAGGCTTCGATGTGGAAATGTTTTTTTTTTTTTTTTTTTGGTGAGTGTTTAGGGGAATCTTATATATTGAAAAGTTGCAATTGGAAATATGTATACACTCAAATATAAAGTCAACCAAGTGATATTCCTCTTATATATGATATCTTCAAGTCAATTACTGATCGATCAAGTCTGGAATAAATGACAAATAATCATCTTGCTAAAAAATTAAAGGTTCGGCTATCTATTAGATTATGTGATAAAAAAAAGCCACCCAAATTAATTTGCGTTGAATATATATTATTTTTCAGCATATACGTTAATCTTATAATATTGCCATGTTTTTGTTCCCCAACACCAAAGGTGGATTACGTAGAGAGAGGAGCAACGTCAGAAGATGAGACACTACTGTAATAACTAAATTTTCTTCAATACAATTTCTTGTAGAGAAGTTTAAGTTGAACCATGGAGGTATTTGTGTAAATTCCTAATTAGGGTTTTTTTGAATGATTTTATGAGATCTTATTAGTTTTATAAGACTCGGAAATGAATGGTTTAGTTAAGCAAATGACTTTTGGGTAAAAGAGGAAGAAAACCCATGATTTTATGATTGGTCAACGAAAGTCAACGAAAGTCAAACTTTGACCAAGAAAGTCAAAGAAAGTCAAAGAAAGTCAACAAAAGTCAAATTTAACCAAAAGAGTCAAAGTTGACCAAGGAGGTCAAGTTTGGTCAATGAGGTCAAAGGTTGACCAAAGGTAGTCAAAGAGTTGACCACACGAATAAATGGCTAGCGGTATGGAAAATATACTGTAAAAACCAAAAATATAGTCAAGGAAATGTAGATAAGAAATCAAACTACCATAGAAAAATCAAGCACAATATATAGGTATTTTTGGGCTAAAAAGTTTTAAGCAAAAAGAAAATTTTTCGTACTGTCCATTTTCGCACAGATAAATTTTGGACTGCTATACTATGTCACAGTATTGTGTATTAGTGAGCTCAGTATCAAAAATATCTGTGTTGAATAAAAAGTAGACTGCTTTTATGAGACAAAGCCAAACAATGCCTATGACATCATGCATGATCTCACTTATGGGATTTATGGCATCATTAAGCTTTATTAGAAAATTAGAAAAGATTAAAAAATTAATTAGAGCCTCCTAGAACAATGAGGTGGCCGGCCATAATGGAGTCAAAATGTGATTAAGAAAAGTCATGGGGTTTTACCAAAAAGGAGAACCAAAAATAATCACAAAACCACCCCAAATTCTTCCTATAAATAGCCCCCCTTGTGATCTGATTTTTGGTTCAAAAAAAAAAAAACAAGAAAAAGCAGCCAAACTCTTGCCCATTTCTCCTTCAAAAATCCGGACATTCAAGGGAGTGAATTGGTGAAGAAAAATTTTAAGAAACTCAGGGGTTTTGATGCTTGGAGTGTGAGTTGTCTTCCAAGATGCAAAACAGGTTTTTTGGGACAGCTTTGTGCCCATTTTTGAAGCCATAAAACCGGCTGTTAGTGGGTAGGAAATTGACCAAATTTTGTGTCAAAGAGGGCTTGGTTTGAGTGCTAGCAACCACCCCAAAATCAGCCATAAGTTTGGTGCAAAAAGGAGCACAAGACCGGCCTTAAGGGGGGGAGTGCAAGGGAGAATTTTGGAGAACCAACCTTAGCTCCCACTTGTGTGTTTGATCAAGGTAAAATTTTCTAAACCTCTAACTCTTTCAATTAAGCTTTTAAATTGAGATTTACATGTATTTCAAGTCAATTTTGTAAGAGCATAAGCTCAAATTATTTTTGTGCCCAAAATTAGAACCTAGGTATGCTTGATTTAGTTTAAGGGTGGTTTGATCTTTTTGTGTGCATGCTTGCTTTACAATTGTGATTTGCATGCTAAATGATGCTCTATAGTATGTCCCCTAAGCTGCCCTAGGATGGTTGTGGATGAAAATTTCATGCTAGGTTGCTAGAATGAAGTAACAATGCTTGATGTGCTTGCTATGATTTAATGTCATGCAACAAGAAAATTATCTAATGTTGATAGGCTTGCATGGCTAAGTTAGAAAATGTGTTTAAACAAAAATTACGTTAGAAAACCGCTGCATATGTGTATTAGGGCTCCCGCGGTGGCTGGTTGAGCTAGATCTCACGTTTAGGACGTAAAACAAACTCTAAACCGAAAAACGGACAGGTTCGGATCAATCCTGACCAGTTTTCGAAAAAGTAAATTTTGAGGCCTTTAGAGGTCGAATTTGGAAAAACTCAAAACATGAAAGTTGCTCAGAACAGTTTTTCCTAGAGGGCAACATGAACAGTTTTCCAAAATAAGGCTCCAACAGCCTTCATTTTCACGAAAACCTGAGACTAGTCTGTCCAGACCTAGGATACACGACCAGTCCGTTCAAATTAAAACTGGCATAGATACAGGCCGAACTGGGTTTTGTAGTAAACATGAAAGTTCTAGAATTTTTCGAGATCTAAAAGTTTCATGAAGAAAACTTTTTCAGATTCCGCCTAGATTTTTAAGTATAACTGGATTTACAAAGGTTGTACAGAAAGCAATAAAATCCTGTACAAGGTTTTCCAGAAAAATGAAAGGATTTAGTATTTTGAACCAAAACTGTTAATTTGACTTCTGGAACTGTTCCAAAGGTAGTTCCGATCTTTAATAACATTTTCAAATATTTTTATTGAGAAAACCCAAATTTTTATAAGATGGATAAAGAGAATTTTTATAAAAAGGTGGTGGAAACACCCCCCATTTTCTAAAGAAAACAAGTGGAACTATAGACTTAGGTTTTCTTAAAATTGAGGTAAGCAAGAAGTTTACCACCAATAACCAAGTATTACACCCGAACTATAACACTGGGTCCAAAGCCCAGGGTTACCTATAGTCACCCAATAGGTTACCCCTTAATTGGACCTTAGTAACCAAATAAGGGTTAACTTAAGATAAGTCACCCCAAGGGTTACCCAATGTAACCCAATGTGATACCAAGGTTAGTAAGACTAAGGGTTACCCAATGTAACCCAACATGGTATCAAATTAATAAGACCATGGGTTACCCAATAATACCCAATAGTGTATCAAGATAATAGTACTTTAGATGACCGATAATAACCAAGTAGGTTGTGGGTTATAACCAAGTTTAAGAATGGAATAATGATCTAGTCCTAAGTATCTATGTATGGACTTAGCCTACAAGATTACCCTAGGTAACTTAATAAGATAAGATCCAAGGTTGGTTATGCTAAACCACGAGGGTTACTCGTAGTAACCCCACAATGCTATTAAGAGTTATAAAGGGGACATACAACTAGGTCGATATGTGAATATTGGTTAGGTTACCAACATTCTATAAGATCAAGATCTCTTACTTTTGTCCTTTAATATAGCAGGGGATAACCTACGGTTGCACCCTAGACAGAGGCAGTCATATCTCGGAGATAAGGTAAGTACAACTCCGCCTACAGCATAGGCATTTGTTGTGATGCTTACCTAAGCATATTAATATAGTGTTCGATATATGCTATATTGGTTGTTATGTGATATGTTAAGCATGTGATTAATATTTAATACAATGCATGCTAGGCTATGTGATATGTTGAGGTATGTCTATATTATATGTAATGTTAAGATCATGAGTATGATACGAGTAGGTGTAACATCATGAAGCATGTTCACCTATGATTAAGATAAAACCAAGATCAAGAAATAGATCATGAAAAACAAGTAAAATGGCAAGCAAGCTTGCCAGTGTCGTACCACCCGTCCGAGGTCGGGTTGGACTATGGTTTGAGTTGGAATTGGTCTGGCCGCCCCAACCCCTCCATAATTGTGCACCAGGTACGAACACTTATATAAGGGGCTCATAAGTAAGATGAGTCAAGATAAAATAGGAAGTATGTATGAAAGCATAATGAAGCATAAATGGTTCATGCATGTTAAGTTTGTTATGACATGATGACAAGTCCTATTATGTGTTATTTTGTTGTGTCGCGGATTAATAAGTTGTACTTGCTGAGCGAAAGCTCACGTCTTACGTCTATGCTGTAGGTAAGCAACCTATGAGCAACGACTGATGCAATGATGGAGGAGCGTGGCGGAGCGACTGTGAAAAAGTGGGAACATGACCGCTACGCGTTTTGTATTATTAAGTACTTTATTTCAAACAAGAACAAAGCTATGTAATTATTGCATGTGCGTACGCAAAACAACTTATGTCAGTTAAAGCATAGATGTTCATATGCTTGTAAAAAAAAAAAAAAAATTTCCGCTAAATTTTACTAAGTCAATAGATATGTAAGTACGGTAACGGCCTGTGCTAGACGGGTCATTACAACTACAGTCATTGGTTGAGAGAGATATTGCACAAGGTGTCGCAAGGGTGAACAGCAGTCCTTCCTGAAATGCCATTCGCCTGAGGCGAACAATTGAAATGGTTATTGTAGTCCGTGAACAAATCCTTGAAAACTTGTTGAAACTTGTTATATCTTTTACTGTAGAGTCCTTCATTATATCTTTTGGTATTTTCATCTATTGTCATTTATGGATTCTTTTTGTCGATGATAAGGGGAGAAGTGTTCTTGATTGACTTTATTGACTTTGTGGTACTATGTGATATATTTCAATTGACTTTTTGTTTTGTATTGACTTTGTATTTGTACTACTTTAAATTTCAATTTTTTTTATATCATGTGGATTTGGATTATTGAATCATAGGGGGAGTTTTCATTTATGTGTAAATTGATGAATATAAGAGGAGATATCTTTCCATACAATATCTTTTCAAAATTGCTCAAGTAAAGGTGAGTCAAGGTAAACTTAGGTAAAATAAAAATAAAAATAAAAAATTATCCTAAATTTCTAGCATCAATTTTAAAAATTCTTACCATTTTTCTTAATTGATTTTCTCCAAGTAATCAAGTATTTGTCATCATCAAAAAGGAGAGATTGTTGGCCCAAAGGAGACCTTTTGCAATATAGTTTCAACCATTTTTTTTTTTGTATTTGTATTTTTATTTTATTTTTTTACTTTTTTGGAGAAGTTAATGTAAAGTAAGACCTAGATAAATGAATTTTTGATAAATAATAAAAACTTTCGGTTCTGATTTGGACCAGTGTACTAAATAAATAATCTCGCTAAATGTATAAGATAATAATTTTTTTTCAAATCCTTTAGGGCCCAACGAAAATATAAATTAATAATCGACCAAAAAAATATATAATTAATAATATTAAAGAGTTTTTTTTTTTTATTTCATCGCTCAGTTTTATACTCACACAATGTTCTTCTTATCTCATCGGTCAATGTAGTTTTTTTGACTCCTTTCAACTGAGAAGCCGTGAAGAAAAAAGATGAAAATTTTAATGATTTGGGGTCTCTACAAAAAAATACAAAAAATACAAAACAAAAACAAAAAAACAAAAACAAAACAAATCTAATGACTATTTATAAAATTGATGTTCTATTATGTACTTGAAACATCTTGAAACACTTCATCTTCCTCGATATTAAATTTGAAAAATACATTTGTTGTATGTCCAAATACATATTAACCTTCATGTTAAATGTAGGTATATATACATCAATTTTGAGCTTCTATGCATGTACATAATATATATATATATATATATTTGCATAATGTACATGATAACTTTTGCAGTTTTCTATGTACACATATTAATTTTTGACCACATACTATTATTTTTCTTATTTATAACTATGAATCTTGGTAAAAGAAAATATACACGTACAAATGTAACTAAAACAGAAGACTTTTCATAAATTAATAAATTACTTATTTAGCGATAAATTAATAGATTATTCATTTATTGATAAATAAATAACATCTTTAAAATATTATTTTTTAGTTCAATAATATTCAATTACAGAGGTTTTACTGTTGTAGTTTGAAACTTAAAAGCAATGAATTATTTGTACTTTTCTTTCGATTAATTATTTCTCACTTATAATTCTAGTACAATTTACACGTTTGATAGAGATTATTGATGGTTCCTAGAACTTGGGCAGGACCAGTCATTCCTCGTAGTTGACCAAAAGTCAAAAAAATGAGGTCTACCTTTTAATCCTCCTCGTTCTCATAGAATTATAACCTGAAAATAGTTGTGATTAAATATCATTGAAAGCGTAGCTTATAATTGTGATTCAATACCATAGTTTTTTAAAAACTTTTAAAAAGATTTTAGCATAAATTGAGTGTCTTTTTGGGCGAAAAAAGAAGAAAAATAAGTTTAAATACGAGTTACGTGGCATCTAATGCTGTAAATATGGCCAGCATAGCCCGATTCATGTGGGTCAAAAAAATGGACCGGGCCAGCCTTAATAAATGAAAGGGTAGCCCAGTTTGTAACGGGCCAGGCCATCTTGTATGTTTATAGAGAAAAAGGTAAGCCGGCTCGTGAGCCTAAAATCTCGGCTCAAACACAACCTGGTGTCATGGGAAGACCTGTCTAACTTGATATATATTTACAGCTCTTGTGGCATCCGCATGAGAATTGAAGTCTAGAGTTCAAACGCACTATCTCTAGCTAGGTAAAGTATTTTTCTCTTTTCTTTTTATTTTTTATTTTTCAAAATAAGGCTTCACAGTTTATTTTGATTTATTATAGATTAGATTATAATCACAACTACTTGCAATGGTTAAAAGGATGTCAACCTTTTAATCTTGCTTTTTTTTTTCACTTAAGAAACCTTGGATTCTATATTTTTAGAATAAGAGATTCGACACAATATAGCTAAACCAATCAAACGATAAAATGGTAATTGAAAATTGTTGGAAGCTTTTTTATATTTTGTTTTTTGGGACTCGGGGGTGGTGGTTGTGGGATCTGAATGTACTCAATATTAGGGATGACATTTTTGCCTACAAGTATGGGTACCTACCCCTCATGAGGCGGGTATGGGGGATAGTATATGAGTGCGAGGTGGAGGGGGGGGAAAAATCCCCCGTACCCGCACCCACTTTACATATATTCCCTTATAATAGAAGAAGAATAATAAAGTTAATGTTTTAATATTGTAGTTTGCTTTATAAATTTAGTTTTATGGATTTTTAAAGTTTGGATTTGTTTTTAATATTTCAATTATATTTTCAATTATGATTTGTTGTTTAAATTTATGAAAACTTAAATAAACATTATTTTAAAATTTTTTTTTAATAATTCTCAATGGATTAAATGGATAAGGTATGGATATAGCACCCCTATGGGTATTACCCACCCCCCTCCACCCGTATTAAATTAGGTCGGTATGAGAGCAGGTATAAGAGGTAAAAAGGGAGGCAGGTATAAGGGTGGGGGAGGCATATCCGTGCCCACTCCATCCTATTGTCATCCCTATTCTATACCTAATGATAAAGTGATTTGTGTAGAATTATTGTTAGCTCGTCAGCAGGGAAACCGACCTCTTATTTCAGTGAGGGCATAAACTAAATGATAAAATTTTTAATAAGACTTATGTAGCGACAATCAATTTTTAGTAGAGATTAATGAAAAATTTTTAATATTTTTACAGGTAAAGTCTAAAAAAAAGTTAATAAAAGTTTACTACTCAGTCTTTGCCCTGGTGAACCACTATTGTTGTAATTTTTTCCTTTATTCTATTTTCTTCTTTCTCTTTTTTTCTAGGAACTACCTATTTATCTAATTCGTTGTCTCATGGTGATGAATCATAAAACTTAATTATTGTCTATCAAAAGAAGTATTTTCTTAATATTACTTGTTTATTTAATATAAATTGTTTCTTAATCTATCTTAGTCAGTCTATGCTTCAAAGGATGACTAATGATTCCAGGATTTTGAGTACTAATAATATTTCTCGCAATTTTATATTTCTCTCAATTGTTTTTTGTTTTGGATTATTGAATAACTGATCAATATAAGAGGAGAAATCTTTCCATACAATATCTTTTCAAAATTGCTCAAGTACAGGGAAATTAAGGTAAACTTTGATTAAAAAAAAATCTAGCATCAATTTTAAAAATTCTCATCATTTTTCTTAAATTGATTTTCTCCTGGTAATCAAGTATTTGTCATGATAAAAAATGAGAGATTGTTGGCTCAAAGGTGACCTTTTGCAATATAGTTTTAACCTTTTTTTTTTTTTTCTCCTCTTTTGGAGAAGTTTATGTACAATAAAACCTTGATAAATAAATTTTTGATAAATTGATAACCTCGCTTAAATAATAAAAAATTCCGGTCCCAAATCAAACCAATACACTAAATTAATAATCTCTCTAAATGTATAAAATAATAATTTTTTTTTCGAATCTTTTAGGACCCAACGAAAATATAAATTAATAATTGACAAAAAAAACATATATAATTAATAACGTTAAAGAGTTTCTTTTATTTCATCGCTCATTTAATACTCGCACAATGCTCTCTTTATCTCATCGGTTAATGTGGTTTTTTTTCACTCCTTTCAAATGAGAAGCCGTGAAGAAAAAAGATGAAAATTTTAGTGATTTGAAGACTCTGCAAAAAAATAAAAAATAAAAAAAAACTAATGACAATTTATAGAATTGATGTTCTATTATGTACTTGAAATGTCTTGAAACACTTCATCTTCCACAGTATTAAATTTGAAAAATATATTAATTTTATGTTCAAGTACATATTAACCTTCATGTTAAATGTACGTCCATATACATCAATTTTGAGCTACCATGCATGTACATAATAATAATTAATTTGTTTTAATAATTTAAATGATAAATTTTGCAGTTTTCTATGTACACATATTAATTTTTGACCACATACTGTTATTCTTCTTATTTATAATTCATGAATCTTGGTAAAAGAAAATATACATGTACAAAAGTAACTAAAACATAAAACTTTTTGTAAATTAATAAATTATTCATTTATGGATAAATAAATAACCTGTTTAAAATAATATTTTTTCCTAATTCCAATAATAATCATTTATAGAGATTTTATTATTTCTTTGTACTTAAAAGCAATGAATTCTTTGTACTATTCTTTCGATTAATTATTTCTCACTTATAGTTCTAGTACAATGTACACGTTTGATAGAAATTATAGATGGTTCCTAGAACTTGTGCGGGACCAGTCATTCCTCGTAGTTGACTAAAAGTCAAAAAAACGAGGTCTACCTTTTAATCCTCCTCGTATAGTTGTGATTGAATATCATTGAAAGCGTAGCTTATAATTGTGATTCAATACCATAGTTTTTTAAAAACTTTTAAAAAGATTTCAACATAAATTGAGTATCTTTCTGGGGAAAAAAGAAGAAAAATAAGTTTAGATTTTGTTTGTCTCATCATCTCATTTCAACTTAAACTATACTTTTTTTTTTTTTTTGTCTTTTTCTCAAAAAGTTTTTGTCTTTTTCCCAAAAAGTTTTTTTATCTTTTCTGAAAATTCAAAAAAATTTCCTATTACAACTAAAATATTTCGACTCAAACTAACCAACTTAATGTTCCTTTTTGAACGATGATGCCAAATAAGAGTTATGTGGCATCCAATGCTGTAAATATGGACTACATAGCCCGATTCATGTAGACCAAAAAATGGACCGGGCTAGCCTTAATAAATAAAAGGGTGGCCTAGCTTGGTTACAGAGCTTGGTTAAGGGCCGGGCCATCCTGTATATTTATAGAGAAAAAGATAAGCCGGCCAATCAACCAAAAACCTTGGCCCAAACTCGACCTAGTGTCATGGGACGACCTAGCTAACCCAATCTATATTTATAGCTCTAGCGGCAACCGTCTGAAAATTGAAGTCTAAAGTTCAAACTCACTATCTCTAGCTAGGTAAAGTATTTGTCTTTCTTTCTTTCTCTCTTTCTTTTTCCAAAATAATTCTTCACAGTTTATTTTGATTTATTCTTTTTCCAAAATAAGAAAATAAAGTTTGAGATACGAATATGAATTTTTTTAGAAAACGGTAATCAAGCCGATTACGGGCCGTAACCGGGAATAGTATCCGAGTTAACGGGCCTAGCCAAAAAGCCCAGGATTGTCAAGGGTTGATCAGTAGTTGACCAAATGTTAACTTTAGTTGATCCAACAAGTGGATAAAGGTAACCTTAAGGGTTATCCAACGTAACCCTAAGGAATACCTTAGGTTAAGAAATGGGCCAAGAAAAATTGGTTAAGGTAATTGACCCAATAAGCTATAGTAAAGCCCAAGGTTTTGGAGAAAGCCCAACAACAGAGCAAGATCTAGCCCAAGAGATTATCCAACGTAGCCTCTTGAGGGAATAATCAAGATTCGGATTATTCCCAACACGGCAAAGAGGGCTAGCTGGACCAAGTCAGTTTTTCAAGTCGGGGACATACAACTAGGCTCAATAGGCATGTTGGTTAGGGTACCAACATTCCATTACGAAAGGCGGAATCTCACCTATGTCCTTAATCAAGCAGGGGAAGGCCTGCAACTGCGATCCAAGGAAGGACAGCACCTAGTTGGACATAGCAAGAGAGGTAAGTACAACTCCGCCTATAGCATAGGCTTTAGTTGATACTTGCCAAAGTATGTTAGATGTATGCTAGGATCATATGCTATGCTAGGTTACTATATGTGGTATGTTATGTGACGTGCTATATGATATGATGGTATGCTATGTCATGTTGTTATGTGCAATATGAAATGTTATGCAGTATGATAATATGTTATGTATGCAAGAAGAATGTGTGAGCCAAGCATGTACGGTAAGTATGTTATGTTTTATGCAAGTAACATCAAGATGCATGTTCATTAAAAATAAGATAAAACTAAGAATAAGAAAGTAAGATGGCAAGCAAGCTTGCCTGTGTCGTACCACCCGTCCGAGGTCGGGTTGAACTATGGTTTGAGTTGGACTGGGCTGGCCGTCCCAACCACTCCATAGTTGCGCGCCGGATACGGACACATATGTAGGGGCCCATAAGAAATATAAGCATGATAGTAAGTTAAGAGTAAAATGAACATAAACTGATCATGCTTCTTTTATGAAATGCAATGTATGAATTGTTATGATATGCTATGTTATGAGGAATATGTTATGATAAGTTATGTTAGAATGTGTATGCGAAGTTATGTATGTGATGATAAGTTAAGGTAGAAAGCGTATCTTAGGTTGTCGCCGCTTAATTAGTTGTGCTTACTGAGCGTTAGCTCATAGTTTGACGTCTATGCTGTAGGTAAGCTACCTGACAACAATGGGTGATGCAAGATGGAAGTGCGAGGCAGGGCATACTGTGAAATTATGGGAATACGATGCCGCTACGCGTTTCGTTCAATACGCATTTTTGTATGTTAAAGATTTTATTCAAGATAAGCTTATTACGTGCAGACGTATATAAGCTAGTATAAAAAAAAAATTCCGCTGCATTTCGTCAAAATAGATAAGGACGATAAGTATGTAAGTAAGTATGTATGTAAGCAAGGTAATGGCTTGTGCTAGGCGGGTCATTACATTGAGCATGGTTCACGTGATCATCAGAGGAGCATCACCATAATTAAAGTTCTAGAAGAATCCGATCAAAAAGCAAAGCCTAATTTCAGCAAGTAAATTGGCATGATTACTTTCCTCTTATGTGTTTATAAGTCTGAAGGTAAGGCTTGCATACCAATTTATTTAACTTTCCTTATTTCTCTAGTGGTAGGCGTGATTCTTTAGGTGTGAATGGCTGATAACAAAGCCATTTAAAATACCTTACTTTCCCTTTCTAGTTGTAGGCGTAATTTAGGTCTAAAAATAGAATTAATTTTTTGATTTGTTTCTTTTGGTAAAATTTGAATTATTGGAGATCAATTTGGAAAGAAAAACTTGTAATTAGCAGCCTATAATAGGTGTGCTTTGAAGGTAATGGAGATCCGTTTTTGAATTCAGAAAAGTAAGAGTGCTTATTGCATTCTTGAAAGATTTTTGAACTGATCAAGTTATTTTTGTGATGTTCAACAACCAAACTTATCATGTAGGTTTTTGAGTTGTTCTTGAGAGTCTTGGTGTGACGTTTGTCAACATCCGTAGTTCTTAGTTCTTATCTTGCTAGGTAACGGGTCAAGGTTCAACAAGCTTGTGTCTTAAAGGTCTTAGGGTTTGAATCCTATTAGGTCTCGTCATTTCATTGGCAAGGTTCATATCAAATATTAAGGTTAAAATTCCGTTTTACCTTTTCAATTATTTTTGTCATTGAAGTTTCTGTCATTTCATCTTGATCAAACCATATTTGTGAAATCCTCCGTAAATAGAAAATCATTTAGTAAACAAATTACAGAATAATCAGGATCCCTTTTTATTTAATCAAGTCCCGAATGACACTTTAAGAATATCATTGACTTTCATAAAAGAGCTATGGATTTTATTTCTATGAATAACGTGTCATCATCTTTCGGCGAGTAAAAATTGTCATTACTTCGGCGCCTAACCCTTTGATAAATTAAAAGATACATCACATAGACATGTAATTATTTATCCACTCAAGATTAAGATGTCTACAAAAATATCTGTCAATGTGAATTAATTTATCTTAAACGGAATTATTATATAAATCAACATCACTTTAGGTCCATTCCAATACATATGAAAAACCTTTCATGTATATCAATGTTTCCACTTGAAAAACTCATTCCGATAGTTAAGACAAACTATCCCACAAGAATAAAAGTAGAAGAATATTACAATCTTACTGAAGTCAAAATGCCCACCTTTGCTTCATGACTGTGGACTCTCAATTCAGATTATCGCTTTAATATTATATCTTTCCATATACTTCTTTATGCATAATATCAAAGTTATTATATTGATAATCTTGGTACAATTGCTTGTAATAAATCTATATTTATAGAAGTATCAAGATCAATCAATGTATGAAATAAATAAATAAATAACCTTTATTGATAGATAATTGTCTAATATTCATGAACAAATTTTCGCTTAAGGGCACTAATCTTAACATATAGCACTCTCAGCGGTTATTACCCGCCCCCACACCTGTAATACCCAAATTCTTCATGTCACTAATTCCTTTTAAGGAATTAATTTTTATGCTATGAAGGTATTTATGAAAAAGCTTGATTTAGAGCTTTTGTTCGATGTTGTGAATTCTTATGGGTCAATAAGACTCAAAATAGAATGCTAAGGTTAGCAAACGGCCTTTTGGGTCGAAAAGGGCGAAAAAATACATGATTTTATAAAAGTCAAATGTTTGACCAAAAAGTCAACTTTGACCGAGAAAGTCAAAGTTTGACTAAAAATAGTCAAAAAGTTGACTTCACAATATTATGAGACGCAGTATGGAAAAGATAATGTGAAACTCATCATTTCGAGTAACAGGCTTTAAAACTACACTAGAAAATCAAGCCCACCAAGTTAGGATTAAAGGTGAAAAGGGCTTGAAAAAATAAGAAAAAAATTATACTGTCCGATTTTACACAAATAAATTTTGTACTGCAGTGCAGTATAAAAATATTATGTATTAGTGAAGCACAGTATTGAAAATATCTGTGTAGCACAAAGACGGACTGCTTTTTGAGAAAAATGGCCAAACAAAGACTAATAGTGGATGATGTCACCATAACTCCAAATTATGACATCATAAATATTTATTCAAGCTTGGAAAGAATTTTTGGAACTTCCTAGAACCACCTAGGCCGGCCACCTCACCCTCCCATAGAGCAAATATTGGTTTTCATGGGGTTTTTGTGTAATTCTTGGAAATTTACCCACCTCTATAAATAGGTGATCCCATAAATCATTTTATTCACAAAATCTAGCCAAACTCTTATCTTTTATCTTCAAAAAATCCGTGGGTTTGAGAAGAGAGAAAGAGAAGAGAAAAACAAAAATTTCTTGAGGGGTTTTACTTAGGGTGTACTCGGATTTGCTAGGAAGAACCAAGAAAAAAGTTTGAAATTTTTTTGGAGCCATATTGGCTGTTGTGGCCGAGAGTGAGGGGAGGAGAAAAAAGAGAGGAAAAGCTGAAAAATTTTGGAAAAAGCCTTGGGGTGTGGTCGGTTTTAGAGGGGATCAACCAAGGAATCAAAAGAAAATTTTGGTACCCTAATTAGGTTGAAAGCCGTGAGCAAGGGGGACAAGGGAAAAAAGGGAACTTGGAATTTCCAAACCCTAATCTTGAGCTAAGGTAATTTTCCAAAGCCCTAACTATTTCAATTTGGTTTAAATTGAGATTTTTACATGTATTTCAAGTTGGAATTGTAAGGACATAAGTCCAATTTAAATTTCATGCTCTAGGTTGATTAGATGTGCTTGATTAGGTGGCTAAGGGTGGTTGGCCTATCTATGTTAATTGCTTGCATGGTTTGTGCTTGATAAATGTTAGGATGCATGCTAGATGGTGATTGATTGGTATGTTCTCTGATTTTGGTCAAAATCTGCCCTGGGCAGTGTTTGCTAGGCTGCTAGTTTAAGGGTGAATGTGATGGTGCATGCTTGAATGTGATACTAAGATAGAAACCATGCAGCCCAAGGATTGTGGCAATCGGTTAGGGGCTGCATGGGCACGTGGGGTTAGCATGTTCGAATATGTGGGATGTTAGAAACACTGCATGTTTGCTGTGTAAGCTCCCGAAGTGGTCGGTCGAGTTACATTCTGCGAATTATGACGTAAACCGGACTTAAGAACCAAAACTGCCAGTTCGGATTCAAAACTGGCCAGTTTCGGAAAAGTAGAAATTTAAGGCCTCTAGAGGCCGAATTAGGTGAAATGTAAAACACAAAAGTTGTAGAACAGGGTTTTTCCTAGGGGGCCGCGTGGATCGTTTCTCAAAATGAGACTCCAATGGCCTCCGTTTTTGTAAAAATCCGAGGCTGGTCTGCCCAGACCTAGTTTGCACGACCAGCCAGTTTCAAACAAAAACTGACAAAGATACAAGCAGAACTGAATTTTTCATAAAACACAAAAGTTTTAGAATTTTTCAAGAGCTACAACTTTCGTAAAAAATAAGTTTTTCAAATTCAGAACGGATCTTTAAACTGACACTGTTTTTCCAAGGACTGTGCAGGGAACCGAAAATTCCTGCATAGGATTTTCTAAATTAGTTCAGAAAAACTATATTTTGTCTAAAACCACTGCTTTTAATTATGAAAACTGTTCCAACGGCAGTGTTCAGCCTTAAACAATTTTTATAAAGATCTATTTCAAAATATGAATTTTATAAGAAAATTAAAGAATTTTGAAGCTAAAGTATTCAAAGTTGCCAAAGGTAAGAAAATGGAATTTTCAAGCAAAAATTGGTAAACGAGCCGACTACGGACCGTAACCGGAAATAGTATCCGAGTTACTGGACTTAGCCCCAAAGCCCAAGATTGACTATAGGAAGTTGACCAAGGTTGACACTGGTTGACCTTGACTAGGGTTAACCATAGTTGACCAAAGTTGACTTAAGTTGACCCAAGTTCATCACCTTAAGGGTTACCCAAATAACCCTACAGAATACTAAGAGTGATAATGGATTAAGGATATTAAGATATAAGCCCAAAGTTAGGATAGTAACCTAACCCTAATTGTATGTATACGGGTTTAGTAACCAAGGTTACCTTATGTAACCTAATAAGTAATCATGTGTAAGTTAAGGGGGACATATAACTAAGATTATGTGTCAATGTTGGTCACCAACATTTTATGATAGGATCCTTATCCTATACTTTTTTTAAATAGCAGGAAGTGACCTGCTGTTGCAACCCGAATTGAGGCCGCAACACGCAGGACACAGCACAAGAGGTAAATACAAACCTCACCTGCAGTATGGAAGATAGTAATTTATTTTCAAATATGCTATAACATATTTTGTGGTATGTTCTACGTAATGCCATGTTTGCAAAAATGTCATGTTTACAAAGTGCTATATTTGCAAAAATGTCATGTTTACAAAATTGCTATATTTGTAAAAATGTCATGTTTACAAAGTGCTATATTTGTAAAAATGTCATATTTACAAAAGTGTCATATTTACAAAAATGTTATGTTTACGAAAGTACTATGTTTGTAAAAATGTCATGTTTTTATGACATGCTATGTTATGAAGAAGAGTGAGTTATGATATGATATAATGACATCATGAAGTATGTTCACTAATGATAAACCACATGGTAAGAACACACAAGTAAAGTGTCGTACCAACCTCCCAAAGGTGAAAGACTATTCATGTTCAAGTTCAATGATTCCCAAAATTGTTAGGGACCTTGCAAACCCCTAACTTTATCTGGAGAGCGCGCATCTGGTACGTACACAAGGGGGCCCATATGAAAGATAATAAGTTCAAGTTAATAAAGGATGCATAAATGAACATAAATAGTGCATGCATATGTTTTATGATATTGGCATGTTTTAATGTGTTTGTGAGATTACGTTTGTGCTTATTGCGCGAAAGCTCATTAGTTATATTTCATATTTAAGTAAGAAGCCTGCAGCTTAAATAGTGGGCTATATGTGGATGTTGCGGCGAATGAAGGACGGTATGGGATACCACTACGTATATTTTCCGCATCTTCTTCTGAGTTAATAAGTTTTTGTATATATGTATATATCTCAAAAACAAATTATGTTACTTAGTATATTTGGTACTAAAAATTTTAAACAATCTTTTTATTTCAGTATGTATATATGATAAATTGCTACGGGCAAATCTATTTATATATATGGATGTTGAAAAAAAAAATTTATTCTCGAATTTTCAAGAAAGATATAGTTAAGTAAGTAAGGCGACGACCCTACGTAGGTCGGGGCGTCACAACACCTATATTAAATTAGGCGGGTATGGGTGGTAAAAAAGAAAGTAGGTATGGGGGTGGGGAGGCATACCGCACCCACCCCATCCTATTATCATCCCTACTTTACACCCAATGATGAAGGGATTTGTGTAGAATTATTGTTAGCTAGTCAACAAGGAAACCGACCTCTTATTTTAGTAAAGGCATATACTAAATGATAAAATTTTTTACAAGGCTTATATAGGGATAATCAATTTTTAGTAGATATAAAATCAGAAAAATATAATTCTTTTCAGAGGTAAATTAAAAAAAAAAAAAAAGTTAATAAAAGATCACTTCTCGGTCTTCGCCCAAGTGTTAGTCTAGACCAGTAACCACTATTGTTGCAATTTTTTCCTTTATTCTATTTTCTTCTCTCTTTTTTTCTCCTCTTTGCAATTAGGAACTACCTATTTATCTAATTCGTTGTTGTCCATCAAAAGTAATAATTTCTTCTTTTTTTTTTTTTTTCTTGGTTGAACAAAGTAATATTTTCTTATAAAGGATATAGTTATACAATTTTACATTTTGGCGTGCTGAGTTGCTGGAAAAATGAAGTACACCGGAACCTACCATAATAACTTTTGGTTTATTTAATATTAATTGTCTCTTAATCTTTCTTAGTCAGTCTATCCTACAACGGATGACTACTGATTTCAGGGTTTTGAGTACTAATTATATTTCTCGCAAACTTTTTTTTTTTTTTTGAATTTTTTATTTCTCTCAATTTTTTTTAATAGAAAGAGGATATGCGGTGTCCTCGCGTCCCCCATCTCAATAGTCATTAAGTGAGCCCATTGATCGTATCAATGGAATAAAATGAACATAATCCTTGATTTTCATAGCTAGCAGACTCAGACTTCAAGAGCATACTTACTTGCCAAATACTAGACTTTGCATGTTTTATGACTCGAATCTGAAATCTAATAGAAACAAAGGCTTAGGCCTTCCTTACTATCAATTTGATGATTAGAAAAAGCTGAAATTTTAATAGTAGAAGAATCATCCACACAATATCTACCATAGATCCAAATTTGAGAGCAAACCATTGATGTCATAATCAAACCCAATGATGTTATTCATATCCAAATTTCTTTTGAAGAAGCGTGTGTTGAATTTTAAACCCAACAAGCAAATTAACCATAAAAATCAAACCCAATGACGTTATACAAATTCGTTTAATCCCTTTTCTTGATTGATATTAAAATTTTTGTAGTTTTTATATGTTTAATTGAATAAATGAATTCTCTAGGTTATCTTCTTTCCACATAAAGAAGTGTCAAAAGTGCTTCAGGTTAACTTTATTGAAAAAATAAATCCTCTGGTTGGTCAAGTTCCACCCTAAAGAATATCAAAAATACCCTTTAGCTAGCTAATTAGAGCTCATAATCAAACTCAATAATTTAATGCGAATTGATTTTACCCCGCTGGAGCCTGGAGCGTATCTCAATGGATAGGAAGGAAAATGTATGGACAGAAGCTCCTAGATTCGTAATCTTTATGCAATGGTAGAATTAATGTATTATTTTAATGATGGCATATATTTAAAGATAAAATTTTAAACATGTTTATATAATAATTATCAATTTTTAACATGGGTAAAATGAAAAAAATGTAAAATTTTTAAAGCTAAAATTAAACAACAAAAATAAAATATATTGAGAGTCACTCGATCATGGATGACTCTACCCTGTCTATAAATGTTTACGTTTCTATTTAGGATACTAAGAATCATAACGGAGGGCAGTTAGTATCCTTTTTCGCTCTTCACATAATATTAGTGGCAAAACAAACTGATCAGGGAAAAAAAAAAAAAAAAAAAACGGAGTACTTCACAATATTCTCTTCATCATTTACCAAGATAATTTTCAGCTTTCTCTTCAGTTTCAGTTGCAGCTTCAACAAACACACCAGAAGGCTTTCTAGAGTGCCTTGTTACCCAAGTATCCGACTCTACCTCCATTTTCTACACTCCAAATGATTCCTTGTACTTCACTGTACTAAATTCATCCATAAAAAACCGTAGGTTTTCTTCTCCGGCAACCCCGAAACCATCCGTTATCGTCACGCAATTTCATGTCTCCCATGTCCAAGCCACTGTCTACTGCTCCGAGAAACATGGCGTTCAAATCAGAGCCCGAAGTGGCGGCCATGACTCGGAGGACCTTTCTTATGTGTCCTACTATAATGTTCCCCGCGGCTTTGCCCCAATTGACTTGAGAAACCTAAGTTTGGTTAGTGTTGATGTGGAGAGCAAATCGGCTTGAGTTCAAGCTAGAGCTACGCTAGGTGAAATTTACCATGCGATCGGGGATAAAAGCAAAAACCTTGGCTTCCCTGCCGGCGATTGCCACACGGCGGGCGTCGGTGGACAGATCGGCGGAGGAGGCTACGGCTATTTGACGCGAAAGTATGGCCTCGCGGCTGATAGTATTCTTGAAGCGGAATTGGTTGATGCCAAGGAAAGAATTCTTAACAGGAAATCTATGGGGGAAATTTTGTTTCGGGCCATACGAGGTGGCGGACCAGCAAGCTTTGGAATCGTTGTGGCATGAAAAATTCGACTAGTTCCAGTGCCGTCAACGGTGGCTGTGTTCGATGTTTAGAGGAACATGGAACACGAAGTGACAAAGAAAATCGTTCACGTGGCAATGCCGTGCTTATAAAGTCGACCAGAATCCAACAATCTACATGACATTCCAAACATTTGTGAGTTCAAGTATTGATCATAAAATTGAAGGTAAAAATAGTACTAAAATTGTAGTAAAAGCTAACGTCTGGGGCACGTTCCATGGCGACGCGGATAGGCTACTTGAGTTGATGCAAATGGAGTTTCCCGAGTTTGGTTTGCAAAGACAAGAGTGCTCCGAGATGAGACGGGTGGAATCCTTTCTCTTTTTCAATCGATTCAGAAGCGAAGAATCCTTGGATTTATTACATGATGAGATGGGAAGAAGAACAAGAAGAAGAAGAGGAAGAGGAAGAAAAGCATGTGAGTTGGTTAAGAAGGCTTTACAATGACATGACTCCTTATGTGTCCAAGAATCCAAGGCCAACATATTTCAATTTTAGAGACCTTGACATTGCCATGAATTACCTCAATGACGGTGACACAAGCAAGCATTGAAAAGGAGATTAATTATTTGTTGGGTGCTCATGAGCTTTCTTCTTTTCTACTTTTTTTTTTTTTTAAATAAAGTTGTTTTAGTGTCCATTTCATATCATAATGTGTATACATGTAGAATAGCTCTCATGTCTGGTAACTGGACATATTCGACAGTATTTATAATATTTTATTTTATATCTTGTAATTATTAATTGATTTATAAATATATTTTTTTAAAATATTGTAATATGGGCTACTTAAAATTATTAATACAAAAAGATATGTATACTTAAAAAATATCGCATTAGAATCAAATAATATTATAATTATGTATAAGAAAGAAATTACAAGAGTCTAAGAGTGCATGACAGGAGAACTCCGCGCGTACGTGTGTATGTATGGGGCTGCTCCAAGGTCATTCAAAGAATGAAAACTTCATACACGTGTCATACAGAGGAGAAGCTACGGCTGGGCTTGAGTAGATCTAAACATGTCAAGGGCCTAGATTTTTTTTTTTTTTTTTTGTTAAAAAGAAATGCGAAAGTCGTTGTGTTTAACTGTTGGGTGGTGGTGGGTCTAAACATAGAAGATTTCTATGGTGAGCTGAACTTAGACATCTAGGATAGTCTCATTTCTTCGAGGGATATATATATATATATATATATATATATATATTTCCCCTTTACATTTTGATCCAAATATGACTTCAGAGAATTCTATGCTAGAATTTGAAATATATTTATATATTATACAACATAATTTTTAACGATTAGATCATATCAAATTAAAAAAATATGATGTTTTCTTTTTAATAAAATAAAATATGGTATAAAGATAGAGATTAATATGTTTAGATAATCCCAGGAAGGTGGTTGCTCCCCCGCATAATATATGAATCTTTCACATAGTGGATTACCAATATACCTCAACTAACGTGGTGGAAATGACTCAAACCCGAGGATTCAACGAAGAAGACAAAACCACCTAAAAGACATTGGTAAAAAATATAAAAAATACGATAGTTTCACTGAACTTGATGAACATCTAAAAATTAAAAGTTGTGTTCGACTAGTAGATTCTCCTAACTTCAGATGATTACTACTCATGCCTTCGGACCTGCTTGGGAGGACTTTTGGTAATGGAGTTTTGCAGGTTGGATTGGAAATGTGTGTTTGGGGAGATGACTTTTGAAATAAACTGTTACATAAAAAATAATGCAAAAATTTGAAATATACTCGGAAAAAAAATACAAAATAGATCTTGTCTTGTTTATTTCGTCATTGTGAGCATTTTAACACAAGAATCATCTCGTTTCGATTTGAAATGAAAAAATTATGGACAGTTCAAATTTTTTGAAAATGAAAGAGAGAAAGTGATATGTAAAATTGAGAATTTTAGATCAGATAGAAAAACACCATCTGAAAAAGTTCCCCTCAATGGGGCCTCAAAAACTTGGCATCTACAAAAAGTAAAATCCAGAAATTTCACAAGATCCAAATTCATCAATTATAAGGGGTCCTTTTAAGGGTAGGCCTTCCTACCGTTTTGCATGTTTCTGAACATTAAACCATATCAAAATTACAAGAGAATGAAAAAGTACGCAAAACTGACCAAATTTGATGAAGATCTGATGGTCTAAAGTAGTGTGTTATCGGTAAGGAAATTCTCCCAATACAAGAGCTACCAAAACCTTAATTTCCCATAAAAACGAGCGAATGGCCAGCATTTCATGCTAGAACATTGTAGCTAATCCAAGAAACCTGGATAGACCAATATAGCAAAATTATGCTGATTTATGTACCTGTAAACCTCTCCCATTTGAAGTTCTACTTCTAATTGCTCCTTTTGAACAGAAGAGATGCCAAGCCCATTCTCCATCCGAGGGTCATCGAGGGCTCGGGTTTTTTGGGTATAAGAGATGCCAGACCGACCGGCAATCCCTGATTGAAGTTCACCTCCTGCTTGGAACTTGTCCCTAAGGATCTGAAACAAAAACAACCATTCTTCATAAGTCTGCAAGGATTTTCTAATGTGTTTAGAAATGAGACAAACTACTAATAGATGGATTTAAGTTAGCAACAATATAAAATAATTTCATCACGAATGCATAGGCGTCATAATTCTGGGAGTTTGAGCAAAATAGAATTACTTTAGTCCCAGAATATTTAACCCTGACAAGTCAAGTTTTAGTCTCGTGATAGGCCATTAAACTTTTTTTATTTTTCTCTTTATGATAGTATCATTTTTTCAGATTCTATAATCGTATTAGTACACAGTAGACGGTTTAGACAACTCATGCTATTCCAACTATTAGTTACAATCTAATTTACATTTCCCTTCCAGATCTCACAAAAACCGTCTATAGCGTTCAAGATTTACAGGTATAAGAAGCTTCGACTGTTAGACTTAAGAACATGAGCCGTTCAGACTGGATCAGAAAAGGAAAATCAAAATCGTAAAAATTTACACCAACTTGATGGAATGCACATACGAGTAACCATGACATTTCAAGGTTGTCATGAGTTGTTCGGCTAACAGAACGGACTGGATCAGACAAAGAAAATCAAAATCGTAAAATTTTGCACTAACTTGATGGAATGCGTATATAAGTAACCATGACGTTACAAGGTTGTCATGGAAGAAGTTGGAATCTAGAATTCGCTACAAAGATAATTTTCCATGTCTATTGATGTAATTAAAAATGATTCATTAGTCAAATACCCAAAATGTTCTAACAAAAAAGATATGATGTAAAGAGGTTCTACCCAAAAACACACTAGCTTTTGTAGGCTTATCTAAGCAAACAATAAAAACACTCGCTTTGCCTCTTATATTTTCAAGGCCCTCCGTTAAAAGCAGATGAAAAAAAAGAGGGGAATTAGTCTCATTTCAGCATTTCGGTTAGAATTTAAGCTAAAAATCAACGTAAAAGGACCACGTATCTGCCTTAACCACCTATTTTCTGTCTGTTTTTAACGGAAATCTATTCGAGAGTCAAATAGGATGAATTCAAAATCAAGGGTAAACTGAGAGTTTCTAAAGTTTAGGAGAGTGACCTTATAAGAATAATTCAACTTAAGTACAACAAATAAAAAATAAAAATAAAAATAAAAATAAATAAAAAACATATTCATACAATGAGATTGACAATGAATCATCATAGAACCAATTTGCCTCCATCTTATAATCTTTGCAATAAAGTTTCTCTTCACTTGAGAAAAAGAGGCTTACAAGTACAGCAATACCATAAACTTCCTAAAACAACAACACCACCAAGATTGAATTTGAAACAAGTGAGGCCTCAAAACTAACAATCAAAATTCCAAAGTTCAGGTAAAAAGTTCTAAAATTTCCAAATTGGTTCAAAACCCATTAAAGAGTCAAATCATGAGATCAAGAATAATGAATTGGGAAAAAAAAAAAAAAAAAAAAAGTCATACTGCGGAGGCAGAGGAGCTTCATGGGCAAACGTCGAAACGCCTTGTCGTTGCTTGTGCTTGGGATTGGCGGTGCAAAGCACGTAAACACGCCCACGACGTTTCACCGTACGACAAAACTCGCACATCTTCTTCACCGACGACCGGACTTTCATGGCTGATAATGTAAACAAATATACTTATATATATGGGTCTATCAGGGAGAAAAAAGTACACAAAAAAAAAAAAAAAAAAGAAAAGAATTTGGAAAAGAAAAAAAAATCTTACCTACGAAATTAAACGATAATTTTTCTGGGTTTGATGGGGATTACGCTACGAGGAGTCTACTTGGGGAACATTTCTAGGGCATTTTGTTGGGAAGAAGAAGATGGTAAGATCTCAAATGACGTCGTTTTGTGGACTTCTGTAACATGTAGAATCTAGTGGGCCCATGTTGAGAGCCCAATTTCCGGACAAAGCCCATTGAGGCCCAGAAAGTTGTTTATGTAGATATTGTGGAGGAATGCCTCTGGATAGTTATGTAATTTCTTAAATGCTAGAAGATTTATTTCTCAGGCTCTCTTATGATATAAAATTAACTTAAAAGAATCATAAAATCTATAACTTTATGTAGAATTGGTTATGAGAGGTACTTTAAACCCAATTGCAAGTTTCTCCAAGAACTTGGGAGTCCTGATTTGTTTTGGTTTTTTTTTCCCCCCTTGTTTTTGTTTTTTGTTTTTTGTTTTTTGTTTTTTGTTTTTTCTTTGTTTTTGTTTTTGTTTTCGTTTTGTTTCATTTTGTTTTGTTTTTTTTGGCAACTTGCAAAAGGTTCATTCATGCATAAAAACCGCAAGGAGATTCGTCTTTTTCTCTTGGTTTATTTTTTCCCCTTGTTGCTAAAGAGTTCTTCGTATGCATGTTTAATTTTCTAAGTAACCAAACACGGCACGGGGTTCTTGTACGTTTTCTTTTTTCCTTCTTTTACGTTTTTCTTAATATGTTCTCCACTTTTGTGACAGTAGCGTTTCAGATTTATTATTATTATTTTTTAATAATTTAGATCTATTTATTTCGCATATTGTTGAACAATTTCTGCTTTTTTTGAAAAAGGGAACGAGTCCAAATATAATCATACTTTTTCAGAGACATATAGCTCGGAAGCATGAAAAAGAAGAGAAAATATGAATAAAAGAAGGAAGGGATAAATCTTTTTAAAGTCTGTTGATCACTCAGACTACTTTAAAACCTATTGATTTGCTCATATATACACCAGTAGAATAAACATCAAAGTCTCGTTTACTCTCGTAATTTTTAGTTTTATATGTCCCACTCACTCGAGATAGTGTGATGTGTAAAACTAAAAATCAGGGACCAAATTGACTCTCTCAATTTGTAGGTCATTTATAAAAATAACTCTTGCATTTATTTTTCTTTATTTATTTATTTAACTCAAGGGTACGGGATTTGAACTCTGATGTTAATGGGGCAGGACGGGGGTGGGTATGCTTCACCCACCCTATACTTGTCATTCTTTTTACCCTCATGCCTGCCTAATTTAATGTAGGGACGGGGCGGGTAATCCCCAATGGGGGTGCTACCATTTCCCATTAAGAACTTAACAAAAAATCATGAAAACAAACTTCATTAAAATTTTCATAAAATTTAGCAACATAATCACAAATACAACTGAAAATAAAACTAAAAATTTAAAAATAAATCTAAACTTAAGGAATCTATAAGCTAAATTATAGAGAAAACTAAAACATTAAAACACTGGAAATTCAAATTTATACATAGAAATATATAAAACAAATAAATATATATTTTATTAGGGTGAATATAAGTAAGGCGGGTGTGGATATGGAGAAGCTATCCCAATGTGCCCCGCTCCCATGTAGTGGGATTAACTTAACCCTCATACCCAATATATATTTTATAAGGGTGAATAGAAGTGGAGTGGGTGCGGATATGGGAGAGCTACCCCATGTGCCCCGCACCCACGTAAAGGGCTTAATCTTAACCCTCATACCCATGTACTATCCCAATACCTACTCCTAATGAGGTGGGTAATACTCACACTCATGAGCAAAGATGTCAACTCTTTATATTGAAGTTAAGTATGAAATTATTATTAAAATATACCTACTTGAAATTTGAGATTCATTCACTAATGAAATGGTATAATACTAGATTGATAAATACACTTAGAGAAGAGCAATAAAAGAAACCAGTGGCACCTAATTAACACCTAATTGATAACCCTACACTAAATATAATAATTTTGTTAACACCAAAATTAGGAAATAATCTCAAAAAATATTTGGCATTTAAGCACTCCGCCCTTAAGTTGATACATGTCAACTTGCCTAAAAATAAGAACTTTGATATTTTCTAATTTAATAGGAAGAAAATCGACTAACTTTAGATCGGATAATAACAAGAAAAGATTTTTTCTAGGATAATTTTATTATTTTTTTTACTTGTTTTTTCTTTCAAACAATCAACCTTTTTTTCCTTTCTTTTTTTGCCTTTTTCGTTTTTGTTTTTGTTTTTGTTTTTGTTTTTGTTTTTGTTTTTTTTTTTTTGTTTTATTACACTTCAATGACTAGGAAAACTAACCAAAAAAAAACTTTATTTTAAATGAAACAAATAACACATTAGAGCTTCATCTTGACTTTTGAGAGGTGGCATCCTTCGTCTAAACACAACGACAACAATGATGACAAATGGAACTAGAATGAGAACGACGAACACGATGATAGCGGCGGCAGATTGATGATGCTCGATGGTTCCCTGTGGGTTTGCTTTGATTTGGATGTTTTGGGATGGGTTGATGAATTTGTGATTTGCTTGGTGTAGGTTTGTGGATTTACTTGGTGATTTACTATTTGATATGCCGATATACGATTTTCCGTTTGTGTTTGGTGATTAGCTCTTTTGCTATTCTTTTTCTTTGTTTTTGATATTTTGCTATTTGTGATGAATGAAAGGATTTTTTTTAGGGTCTCTAACGCCAACTTAAAATTTGATATTCAAATAATTCTCATTCATAAATGAAATGGAATATTACTAGACTGATAAATACACGTATATAAGGGAAATAAATAAAACCAATCAGACCTAATTAACATCTAATTAATACTTAATTGAAAATTATATAATAAATCTAATTATTCTGCTTGCATTGAAACTATTAAATAATCAAAGACATTTGACATTTCAACACCTACAACCACTTTTTGCTTGCAAAGATACATTTTATGTAATTGCTTATATACTATAAATTTATTCCGAATGCTATCTAACTATATATTTACTTAAGAATAAGAGAATTCTAAAACAAGAGCACAAGATTTGGAAGGAAATTGATTGTACGGATTATAATGTTTGTCGTGTTTTTGTCATATTCCAATTCATACTATTATCATTAAAATATATCTACAATCATTTTTTATCTGAAAAGTTGCATTTTTTGTAATTTCTTGATACTCTAAGATTTATTATTCCTAACGCTATCTTATTATATGTTAAATTAAGAATTGGAGAAATCTAAAAGGACATAAGACATGGAAGGGAATCGGTTGTATGAATAACTATATTTTGTCGCGCTCTTGTCGTACTCTTACCGTACTATTAATCAACAAGTCCTTTTTTATTTTTTAATTGATTTTATTTGTAGTTGTGGATCACTGCTATTCGACACTGTATACAATTATTATCATGTTTTGTAAAATTCTATTTCTTTATATCATTTTTGTTCCCACATTTTTCATTCCCAACTTTTGCAACAAGTTTCAGCATGATGAGCAAGGCGGATCATGGATTCCCGTGCACCGCACAAGGCCGGGCTTTTGTTTTGCGAGCCTGTGTCGGGTGGGGCAAACGAGAAAAATAAACCATCAGTTTACCAAAAATAACCTATGAGTATACTAGAAAGTTAATCAGTATACTAAAAATATATCATCATTATATAAAAAAAACATATAGTATTAATGGTTTCAATATAGTCTAATATAGTTTAACTGTAGTTTTATATCTAACTCTATCATAAATTATAAAATTTGAATTTTCTCATATATATGAAAATTTTACTATACGATACAAAAAAGTTATTCTTCTGCTTTCTTTTTTTTTTTTTTTTTTTTAATTTTAAAGTAAACGTTTCTAAACTTATGATTTGATAGTTTTATGAAATCTTAAAAGATTTTTCTTACAACACGACATTAAGAAGGATTATGTTACAAGGTAAGATTTTCCAATAAACACTTCTTTTTTTGTCTACATAGGGTTCTAATTCTATCTTGTTGTGTCAAAGTTTTAATACACTAAAACACTTCATTTTCAACTCTTTTTATTCTTTCTTTTTGTCGAAGGGATCTACATATAATGAACACGTATCAATTTAAAAAGAGGAGGTTTTGAATAAGAACAGGGTACATTAATTTTATATCGGGGAAAAAAAATTACTATTGTCTCTTTTACTTATCATTAACCTTATCTCACCGTCTAAAAATTGACAAGAAGGATTAGACTTAATGTTAAGTACATTGTCAAGGCAGATGGAGGACTATAAATAAATGCACATCATTTTCAAGATCTTAATAAATATATTATTGCTCTCAAAACAATTTCCATTGGATCCTTCAACCGCATATGACAAACTATACAATCATAATTATGACTGTTGGGATCTATAGGTGCCCTAAGGATAGAAAATCTTAGGGATTTTCTGTAAATATGACATTTTGATATTAATAAGAGGAAATTATTCATGTTTAATAAGTTGTGTCCTATTTACTTTCATTTGTTGATTGTATAATTATTTTGAACAAACATAAAATACTCCTAGGCTGTTGGTAATATATCGAATTACCATATGTATACGGGGTATGCATAGAAGACGTGGTAATTTGATAACAGTCTAAATAAATAGTCCGCAATCAACGGAATAAGATTTGGGGATCTTATTCATGATAAGATTGTAAAGGTTGTCTACTTCCTTGGAGGGGTGGTTTGTCTTGACCATCGGATAGGTTCCGAGTAGAAACTTTAATGTATACCAGTATTGAGGTATGACATTGGACTGGACCTAAAGTGTTAATTGATTCGGTTTAATAATTCCGTTTATAAGAATCAATGATACTTTGATTATCATCCTGCATTAATCTTAATCCTGAAATGATTACTTGAGTTCGCATCCATGACTTATGTACTTTGATGCACTAAAGGTGAGACACTGTTAATTCATGGTCAACATACTTGTGTTTTGGGTGCATGACTTATGGATGGAGAAATCAAGATTCATAGATACGGAATCCATAGCTATCTTAATGATAGTAAATGTTATCTACTTAAAGGTATTATTCGGGGATTGAAAGATAGAATAACAAGATCTTGGCCATTGGTTTACTTTGTGTTCTCTGGTGGTTTTCCAATTGTATGGTTTTACAATTGGTGGTTCTTTCAATGGAGAATAATTGAACTTTAAGTTAAAATGATTGAAAAGGTAAAACGGAAAAAGTCCTTAATTCAATCATGGATAACATATGGGGATTAAGCAAGCGATGAATAAATCATGGAAGAAGCACTACGTGAGAGAGCTTTCGTAATACGGTATGTAAACAGGAGTTCAGCTTCAAACTTTTAGTGGAATAGTTTTGAAGTTGATAATTGATGGATAATTAATCTGGGATTAATTTTTCACAATTATAGGAGCCTCTTTACATATTTCCATCGGGTCCCTCTATTAGCTCATATAGTTCCACGAAGCGTCTCGGGATTTGTTCCTAATGAGATCGGTAAATTGTAAATGGAATTTTGTAATGTCTATTAAGACATGGTACTCTTTAACATGCAATCCAGAAAGAATTGGACATGTGAAATTTGTAGACAAATGATTTGTCAACATGTGATTGGTTAATTTGAATTTTGAAAATAAGATTGTATTTGAATTTTGGAAAACAAAATTTTTCTCTCCTAATTAAAAGTGGTGCACGTTTTTTTTAATTGTATGGAGGGAAGAAAATTTTGTTTCAAAATTATTTAAATATATTCCTAACATTTAATTATTAATTGGTTTAAATAATGGAGATTATTTCATGAATTTTTCTTTCCTAATTAAAGAGGTGCATGGTTTTTGTGAGGAAAGAAAATTTGAAATATTTCATTAATTTAAATTAATTAATATGGATAATGTTTATGGAAAATATTTATTCAAATATGTGAATCCTATTTAAATTCGAAAAGGTTTAAAAGAAGTTTGAATCTAGATAGGACTAGGATCTTTTGACTAGTCTAGATTCTTGATTTAAAATTTAAACCACCAATCAAGATTTCTCTCACTTTGTGGCCGAATTTTAAAGGGGATTTCCTCTTGAAATTTGTTTTTAGGTTCAATGAATCTAGCCCTAAAGTTGTATGATCTTTTGGTTCAAGATTTATCCGGAAAATAATTATTAATTATTTTTCAAGTAGGAGATAAATTTTGAAAAGGATTGTAATACTATATAAAGGCTAGGAGTTCTTGAAAAACCAATTTTTGAATTTTTTAAAGGAGAAAAACGTTTTTTTAATAATAATAAAAAAAAATTTTGTTTTTCTTCCACATCAAAAATTCGGCTTTCTTGTGAGAGAGAAAAAGAAAGAAAATTCCATTGAATCAAAACTGCGAGAAAGGTTAAACCGAGTGATTATTTTCATAGGAGGTTAACCGGTTTCTGTTTTGTAGTTTTGAAGAAAGAAGTTGGATCAAATTCTCAACGAGGATCATCGGAATTGAGAAGGAGGGATCTAGACTTCGGAAAGAAATACCGGTCGCTTGGATTCATAGAGCGTGTGCCCACACACACTTTGAGACGTGGAACTCGAGAATAGTAGAGAAGACACGTTGGTCAAACGCTCTAGCAATTCCGGAATCCAAGAAATAAGGTACGCTTGATCATGAATTAATTTATTGTTATATGCATCATGAGCTTCCTTTCCGGAAACGGCATAAAATTTTTAAAACTTCCGCTGCGCCGTAACTCCAATACCGGATCCAATTTTTCCAACAATGACTAATTAGCTTCAAGTACAATGTTTCCAGTCATCAAAAGAAATGCTTATCATTTTTCACAATCTAAGGAAACTTATAATTAATGTTGTAGATGGTTGTATTACGTAATTTCCAACATGCACAGAAAATAAAAAATCATATTAGCTACGTCATTGCCACTAAAGAAGTACTAGCCAATAGTAATCGAATGCTCTAGTTAGTTACTATTAGAACTACGAACCCTTATCATTAGACGTAACCCTATATGTTATTACTTTTTGGGTAAATATAATTCAACATGAATGACGGAAGTGATTTCAGCTATGTCTTTAATGTTATTTAATGTGATATGTAAGATGTCAGGTTTTTTTTTTTTTTTTTTTGAAAAATTACAAATATATATAAGATCATTACTCACGTATCATGTGAGTTGATATCGGAAAAATTAAAATACAAATTGGGACGTCTAAGCTACTGTTTCAACGTTTGTAGATTCAAGGTTAATTTCAAATTTGATTATCAAAAAATAAGTGTTGTCTCACTTTGTATCTTATGTACAAATCAAACTGGAGTAAAATTTCCCCTTGAACTTGTCATTAGTTGCGCCTGTGTCCTATTAGAAATGCAAATTGGGACGTTTATTGATACTCTTCGAACATTATTGGTTTAGAGTTAATTTCAAATTTTACCCTAATAAAATAGGTGTTGTTTAATTTTGTTTTTTACACCTCAATTTAAAAAAATAAAAAAAAATAATTTCCCTTTGAACTTATCATCAGTCGCAATATATCTGTCATTGAAACGCGATTTAAATCATTAAGATATTGCTCTTTACAAACCTATCTCATAACCTACCTACATGTGACTAAAAACCGTTGAAAATAACTAATGATAAACGAGGAGGAGAGTTTTGTTGCATTTAAATTTCGAGCATTAAATTTAGACTAGACCCGAGATTTATTAAATCTTTTTGAATTGTAATCCATTATACCTCTCCCACCTAAATTGCCAAATGAAGTCACTCTTTTTATTATATTTTAAAGATTTGACCATATCTTTAATGACCTCTAAGTTTGCAATTTGCTTGCTAATTGGTTTTGAATGGTAATTAATTAAATTAATAACAATATTATTCTCATAAAACAAACACAAATGCCAGACAAGAATGAGGTGAGAGGAGGAGACATAATTGGGTTACTCTTCCCATTATAAAAATGTTGTCTTGAGTATGCCAAACTTCAAAGCAAACGATTTGCTTCACTTATTTTATTGACTAAATTGGTGATCGTGAGGGTCATCATGGACCACTAAGGAAACAAAGTTAGCCTTATTTCCTCTGAGAAAAGGACACTCTCTTTATTTTTCTTTATTTTATTTTATTTTATGTTATCTTTTTATTTTTTATTTTTCAGTGAAAGATGTCATAAAGTTGATGAGGTTGAAAGAGGAAAGCATAAGATAGATTTTTTGGAGGTGTCATGGAAGACTTTTATTTGATGGGTAATGGTGTCATGTTCCACTTCAATTATATGGCCCTTCACTATTGGAGCTTTTTGGGGTGAAGTAATATTACAAAAGTTTTTCATAATTAACCCTAGCTAAGCTTCCTTTTTCACTTAGGGGGTCTTGTTTATTTTATCAGATCTACCATGCAATTTTGAGGGCCAATTTTGCAAGTGCATGAAAAAGGTGGTCGTCCAATAAAGGCATTCTTTTTTAGTTATTGAAAAAAATAATAGTAATAAAAGAAAATTATTGGCATTTCCTGGTTCTCAAATCTAATCATTGAAAATGCCAAGATTTTTTTTTTTTTTTTTTTTTTCCATTTTAGATAGATAATTTATAACTAGAGTAAAATAATATTACGTATCTCGACTCGAATTAAGTTGGGACTACAGGAAAATAGAGTCCACCTCCCAATTTCACATTTTGACTCAAGTCGGGACGTTGAATGTTTTCTATATGAATAGGAAAATTGTGACATTTGTTTCTTATTTTCCTAGGCTTCAATTTATGTTTTTAATATTGTTCATTATGTTTTAATTCTTCGGTGGACAACTATAAGCAAAGCTTTATCATTTTTAACATCAACGTGAAATTTAAGCACACTATATATAAAGGGAGAGGTTGCTTCCGACACCCTCCTTATATCGCACTTGTAATTTTTTCTGTGTTATGTTGTATCAATTTGGTGATTCTAATGTAATATTTTTTAAATAATATCATGCGATAATTTCTAAATAAAAAATTACTATATTACAATGTTTTGAACAGGAAGTTACATATAAATTAATTAGTTCTTATAAGTTTTTAAATAAAAAGTTACAAATATCAAATAGTAACTGATATTGGATACAATACCTTTTCATATAGATATAAATAATTTTATAATTATGCATATTGTATACAAACATGTACTTATGTGTGGGGGCACTCCGGTGAACAACATAGCTTACAGGCCCGTAGCGGATCACAGAAGTTTGCCGGAAGCCTAAAAAGGCCGACCCATTCCCATAATGCTACAAAATAATGACGCTTTTCCATTGCAAAACTTTCTTTTCATGAATTTCAAAGGAATCTCAAGAATCATGTTGAAGATAATTTGTTGCAAAACAAGTACTCGTTTTTCATCCTTTAAATAAATACAGACCTACTTTTTTCTATAGTGATTTTTTTTTTTTTTTTGGGTAATTGTTTTTTTTTTTTTTTTTTTTTTTTTTGGGTAATTTGTTCATTTAGTCTCTAAACTTTTAACCAAGTACAATTTTGATCTCTGAATTTTTTTTTTTTTTATAGTTGGAATGCCCCTAAACTATTGAAATATTACTACAATAGTCCTTTACATTACCTTTTAGATAGAATCTGTTAGTAATTTGATCAAAAAGTGGTGCTAACTATGGATTATATTAACAAAATAACGGAAATTACTACTATAACAAAGTTTTTATATTTTATTGTAAGTTTAGTTATGAAAAAAAGAGCAGGAAATGTTCCAAATTATTAAAATGTTGCTATAATAGTCATTTTTACTAATTTTTAGATAAATAGATCGATAATTTGATCAAAAAATAATGATAACTATCAAATTACGTCCAAATAATTAACCCTATTTTTTAAATATAAAAATATAAATTTACTGTTTAAATTATGAATTTGAACTTATAATTGAGCTAAATTTTCAAAGTATAGCTTATAAACTCTCACCAATTTTCTTATTAGAAGATCTCGTACAAATACCATTCCTTGTTTCCAAGGCAATCTTCAACTGGACTTCAAATCGGCGCAAAACGCCAAAATGATGCGCAAGTTGGGGTCCAACCTAATGCTATGCCGCAACTTCAAATGTACGTACTGTTTTGCACCATCTCTTTTTATTTATTTATTTATTTCTTATTTTTTATATATATTTTTGTTTTAGTGATAAAAAAAAGGTAAATATATGATAAAATCTTATTTATATATCTCATTAGTAGAGCTCATTTTTAAACCATTAAGTTGTAATTAAATGATTAATATGTTGCTTGTGTATGATAATTATAATACACCTTACCTCATATTAGCATAAACTTAAAATTTTAAAAATAATATATAAAATAAATAAATAAAAAAGAAATGGATAAAACACTAATTCTCTCCCGACCGCTGGCGATGCTCCTCAGCCAATGACCCCCCTTCCCGACTCTGACGAGCCCCCCTCATCCCCCCACACTCAAGCCCAAGCACCACCCTCACTGCCGCTGACGAGCCCCAACTAGAGCCCCTTATCTCCGACAATTATACTGCGTATGGACGAAGCAGCCGGATCAGAGCTACGGTCGCTCTTGAAGCTTCGATTGCCATCTCGGAGATCTCGTCGTTCCTCCATAGTCGCCGATCTCTTCCAAACTAATCTCCACCAACATAGTTCACGAAAATAGAAGGTGGACAAAATTGTGAGGACTGCAATTAGGCAGAGGCCACAACGGATAGGGCAGTGGCAAGAAAGAATTCGGCTGAGTTAGAGGAGAAGGGGTGAGTTTTTTTTTTAGTTATTAATCTATAATAATATAAAGTAAGGTGTATGACAATTATGATATATAAATAACTTCTCAATTGTTCGATTACATCTTAACAGTTTAAAAATGAATTCTATCGATAGGATATATAAAAAAAGACTCTACCACAGCTTTCCCAATAAAAAATTGAAGCAATAGATTAATTGTCATAAAATGGAAAAGTCTGTGGTAAAGTCATTTTTATATACCTTATCGGTATAGTTCATTTTTGAACCATTCAGATCTAATCGAATGGTTGAGATGATGCTTGTGAACAATAATTATAATATACCTTATATCATTGTATTGCATATTAAGAATTTTGAGGGGGAAAAAAAAAAAACCAACCTTCACCAGTGGAAGGTTGGGGGGCTTCTCGCTAGGGACTTGATGTCAATCGAGCGGGGCCTGTCACTTGTCTTCCGTGGGGGAGGGAGGAGTTTTCCACCGCCGGGGTCAGGTGGGGGTGGTTTGTCAAGGTCAAAAAGGGGTGGGGGGGGGGGGATTGAGATCTATGCAAGGAGGGGGGAATCGAGATTGTCAACCGGCGTTGGGTGAAGAGATCGAGATCATTGGGGGGGGGTCGAGATCGTCGGTGAGGAAGAAAGGAGATCGTTGCAGGTCACTGGGAGATGTCATAGGACAACGGAATCTAGTCGTGGGGGAGGGGGAGATCGCCGAATATGGCAACTTCGCTGGGGGTGGGGGCGGCGTTTTTGGTTGGGGGGGGGGGCTCGTCGGAGATGGTGACTTCATCTGGGTGTTCGCTGGGGGAGGGAGGCCACATCAGGGGGGATTGCTGGAGATGGCGACTTCAAGGGAGTGCTCTTCTACGGTCACGTGCATGTGGTCTTTTGTGCAACTCCACAACCATTGCCACATGTTTTGATTTGTATGGCCCTAAAATTAGACTCGATGGTAGTGCTCCTTACATGGGTTCTGCCACAAACACTCCCATAAAATAAAATATTATAAAATTAAATATAAATGGATTATTCTTCTTAGAGTAAATTTTAAAATAGATTGGTTGAAGATGAAGTTTACGTTTGATGTTAAAATTGCACCATTTTGATATAAATACTGCGTTAAAATAAAATTTTAGGTTGGAGATGATCTAATAAGGTCCCAGCATCTTTACTTCAGTTTGCATTAAATTAGCAGCAATTTGGAGAAATAAACAAGGAAGATGAACAGTTTCAACTAAACTTCCACAATTTGAGACCAATTCAACAATTTCACTATGGGATGGCGATGCCTTATCCATTATTTGGTTCCTCCGGCCCTACCAAATTCAAGAAATTCACCAACTTCAAGTTTAAAAAGACTTTTTAATTCTCAAAAAAAAATATATATATATACTAGAACTGAATAAATATCAATGTAATAATTAAACAAATAACTGTTACAGTTAAACCTCTATATCTTGATATTATGAAAATTTGTTAATTAATCAAGATATTATTTAATCGATAAATTAATAATTTTTACTTCATACATTAATTAATAAAAAAATTAATTTATCAAGGTATTCTCTAATTTTTTTTCCCCAAAATATTGAATTTGATATTGTGTATTGTGATTATACGAAAATTACCCAATTACCAAATTATAAGTCCATGAGTGTAATTAGTCTTAATTTTTCTCTTGCATTCAAAGAACAATCACATCGCATAATTTTCTCTTGCAATACGAGAACACTACGCCCGAGCTTCTTAATGCACTAAGAAAAATTAGAGATGAGATCCAATGAGACATCAGCTTCAAGAGGAAAAAAGTAACGTTGAAGTCATATTAATCCCAATTGTGTCATGTATATATATATATAATTTTGATGTATAAGGAAATTATTAATTTATATATCAAGTGGGACTTATGTGTTCTTTTTAACTGTATTATTTTACAAATTTAATGAATTATTAATTCGCCACATTGGTCCCAAGTCGGGAGAAGTATTATTTAATTGAGATTATTAATTTATCAAAGTTTTATTGCATATTCATTTTTTTTTTTTTTCACATTTCAACCTGTCCTTATTTCTACTAATTAAATAACACCAAAAATTACTAGAATCCTTTCTATTCATCGTATCTTTCACGCTTCTCAATCCATCCATTCATACCAATCCCCTTGTTTATTGCCAAACATGCCCTAGGAGCCGCGATTGAGAAGCTATCTTGCATACAAGAGTCCCCGTTTCTTTTCACTCCTTGCCTCATGTTACTTTCTTCAGACTAAAATAATTACGTAAATGTCTCTTTCTTGTTCACCTTCTTCCTTGACCTACAATTAATTGCTAATAATATTAACGTTCAGCTCATTTTGCACGAAAAATAGCATTTAAAGTCACCATCTTCCGTATGAACGATATTTTTGGTCCCTAGTTTGGCTTTCTTTGAATGTAGACATTTAATTATAAAAACTTCTTAAGGTTCAAACTCCAAATTAAGTTAAATACTCTCACCTTATGAGAAAAAGATGAATTGTGAATATGGATTTTAATAACCTATAATATGTCTATTAATTGACCTTAGCTCTTTTTACTTTGTCAATTTGTATACGCAATAGCATTAGCCTAATGTATGGCTAGAGGATTTTTAACATAAAACAAGAGGCAAGAATGTTTCCCGAACGTGTCTTAGCATGTGTTTGGTTTTTAGGTGTAAACCTAGGTTTTTCATTTCGGTTTTTGTCTTTTTCTATAAAGTCAACAAAAATTATAACTAATTCTTGAAAAGTTAATTAATTTCAACCTATAAACTTCTTCTCGAATTTTTTATTACAAGCATACCATTAATAAATATACTGAGGGGAAAAACATGTTTATTTACTCAAGACCTTTTCTTACTGAAAATTTGCGGCTTCATTTGTCAACTTTTTAAAAGTATTTTTTGAGGTCTCTTAATTATAAAAATGAGTCATAATGATCTCCAAAGTAAAAAACTAGTACATGTCAGGGTAAAGTTTGATCATGAAAGGCCGTTACTTTTATGAGAAAATTGTGATTATGGCCCTCAATTGATAGTGTTGCACTTGCGTCTTTAATTATTAAGTTGAACTTGTGCTATTCATGTAATCATTTTGTTGTCAAATTTCATTAACACGAGTGAAAGGGCTTTATTCACTGTATTGTTTTCGTTACTTTTTAGGACCCACTCAGCACGTTTTACACAATCGGAAACTTAAATACAAAACTGTTAGAAGGTTGAAAATCGGAGCCAAAAATTAACCTTCGCTTATTAGCATGCAAACTCGTTCTACCATTGAATCAAAGTGAGTTGCACATGGACTTCACAATCTAAAAGTACATGGGGTAAGAAATTTGTTTTAGAACACTAATGCTTCGTTTGATTCATCAGTTTGAGTTATAAATTTTAAGTTTCAATAGTAATTTTTGTTAACTTTTCAGAAAAAACAAAAAAAATTTTCAGAAAAGACAAAAAACTTTTTCACAAAAAGATAAAAACTGATATGAAAATTTTGATTTTGAACCATCGAATCAAACGGGGCCTAATGTTTTTCTCGAGGATGAAACTATTCTTTTTCTTTTTCAATATTTTTGTCCATATTTCTATAAAATGACCACGTTTATGAAGGTCGCAACTCGACCAGTTGAACTCGGGTACACGAAGTCTACATATGTGGGTAGTTACAGAAGAACCCAATATTTTAGAAAAATTAATATGATTCAAATGTGAGGGTACATAGTGACACTAAAACGTATTAAAAAAAAAACAAAAATTTTTTTTTTAAGAAATAAACAAACAATTGTTATTAATTCATATATATATATATATATATTATAAGATTTTTTTAAATAAATATGTTATCTGATTTCATTATATTATATTCATTTCACTAAAATAAAAGAAATTTATGTTTGGTCCATGCAATACTCTGTATTCTGAGGATTTCACATGGGTTCTCCAATCATAGTACAAAATTGAGGCCAAGAAATAAAATAAATATTAAATATTCTCTTTTCATTCTTTTGTCCGTTCTTTCATTTGGCGGAGATGATTGGTCAAACACTCGAATAGGTAGGTTGGGGTTGGGCAACTAACCTTCCGGAATTCAGAACATATTGGAGCTGTTTGTGTACACAATTAATAATAAATAAATGAGACCAAAGTACATTTGGTTTGTGTCTTTTAAATCGTTATATATGTATCAAATTCTATTTATATTAGTTTTACAGTTTTTTTTAACGAGAGAAAGAAGTAAATCCGTCTTAAAAAAAAAAAAAAGAAGAAGTGGATAATGTTTTTACAATAAATAATTGAAGTAAGTAGCACATTTTCAAAAACATTTGGAATAACTAGTTGAAAATAGAAATTTTACTTAATTTAATTTCATAAAAAGGTGTTGTTTTCCAGGCATAACGTGATGGTAATTTCTCATCTGAATCCACCTAAAGATGAAGAGTTCAAATTTTTTATCCTCAACTTCAAAAGAAAAAAAAATATTTACCATGATTTTCTTCTGTTTATTCTTTTTTATTTTAATGTGATTTCAAAATCCAAACTAGTATTTAAAAATGCCCATTATTGATAGGAATATCGTACCATAAGCATAAGAGCTCTTCGATCTATTGTCATGTTATATAAGTAGAATTAAATAACTGAAAATCAATAAATAAAAATACATAAATAAATGAACACATGTGGGACTCATGAGACCACAACAACGTAGTGAGTAGTGACACACATAGTGAAAAAATAATTAAAATTAAAAAAAAAATTTCATGGAAAATAAAGTAAGACAAAGAAAATTGAAGCAAATGATTCTGTTCCAAGGCCAATGCAACCCAACAAAAATTTAAGTTGCCCATGCTGCTTTCTAGAGGCTTAGCTTGGTTCACTTGTCTCCAATCACTTGCTTTTTATTTGTCTTTCACGAAAGTTTTTGATTCTGAATCCAGTACTTGGTGGAACATTGATTTTAAAATTAAAAAAAAAAAAAAAAAAAAAAACATATTGAAAGAAATTTTGGTCTTTGTTTTGTCCTTGTTCCCTTTATTTATTTCAAAAAAAAAAAAAAAATGTAAGCACCATGTGTTAATAATTAAAAGTTTAGGGTGTGCCTTTCAATTAAGTGTAATTTGTAATGTATCTATCTGGTTTCTAGGATGGGGTTTGCTTTTCTAGGACGGGAGGAGAAGGGACGATAAATGTAGAATTTGATCAAATTAAATTGATCATTCATGTCTTTCATCGTCGCGTGTTTTTCGATTTTCGATTTTCTAACATATTTTCATCGTCGCGTGTCTTCTTAACTTGGGTGTCTAAGAGGAAACCAAACATGACAACCAACCTGAACCGGCGAAAATCGAATTTTGTCTCGATTCTTTTTAATATTTAATTGATGAGGCTTCAATATAACCGAACCGAACCCATCATTGGCCTGTCTTCTGGAATTCGAGATGATTTTATTAGATCATATCTGCCAGAAATTTTTTTTTTTTTTTTTTTTTTGGGGTTCATAAATGCTTGGCTGAAAGTTGAGGCCATGGTTGAGAGAGGAAGCATCCTGGAAGATGCATGTGTTCACACTCTGTATCAAAATTAGGATACATGAACATGTGACATGCTTTAATTCGTCAAAAAAGCACACTTAAGTACTCACAACAAACCATTAACCAAAAAAAAAAAAAAGAAGTGTGAGTACCCACATCAAAAAGTTCTTTCAAATGCTAGCCATTTGCACATTCTATTACATGTTGCAAAGACTAAGAGGCTGTTTGGCGTAATTAGAGTCGGTTTTAGAAATATTTTGGAGTGAAAAAAGTATGTACTTGGGGTCCATTTGGTGAATGAGTTTGAGTTGAAATTTTTAAATTTGAATAGTAACTTTTGTTGATTTTTTAGAAAAGACAAAATTTTTTTTCAAAAAAGACAAAAAACTTCTTCAGAAAAAGACAAAAATTTAAGTTTAAACCTTAAGTTTAAACTTTCCCCCCAAACAGAGAAAATGTGTTCAGAAAAGATATATATAAGTACAAATCTTGTTTTGTTGCTCTAGAAATTTAATGCAATTTAAAAAAAAAAAATCTCATTTTAACTTGAAATAACAAAGTTATAGGGAGTGTTTGGTATATTAGTTTGAGTTGAAATATTTTAGTTGTAATAGTAAATTTTTTTGAATTTTCAGAAAAGACAAAAAACTTTTTGAGAAAAAGACAAAAAAAAGTTTAAAATGAGTTTGAGTTGGAATGTTTACCATCCTTCCCGTAGACTTTTGAAGTTTAAATTTACTGTAAAAACCTGTAAAAAGTTTTATCAAAAATAAAAATCTCCCCAAAACGTATGCCTGGAAACCAGATGGCATAACACCCTCCAAAGACATCCACAAACACCCCCCCTAATATCAATGTGCACCATTGCAAGTGCCTAGCTAAAGTAAATTTCTTTCTTTGTCTTCCCCTTGAAAATATCCACTAAGATAAAACATTAATTGTATTTTCAATTAAAAGGAAGATATATGATATCTCTTAATCATCGTTTGAGAGATCTTTTCATTGACTCAATAATGCAGTGAAAAACTAGGTCGTCGTGTATGGAGATCCATTATTTTAGTCATCTGAGATACAGATAAACAAAGTGGTTCCTGATTAAATTGTCAAAAACACATTAATTATGAGAAGACATGAAAGAGACTTTAGAGGATCATGTCCTTCCAGACTTTCCAACTTACCAATATATAGTTTCTGTATACACACATATATATAGGGAAAATAAATTTTTTTTTTTTGGTAGGATATCCTTATCACTAGTGTATGTTTTTAAATATTAAATCTAATTAAAATTATATTAAACTTAAAAAATCATGTCAGTACATATTTTTTTCATCCTTATCATATAATTCTATGAAAAGAAATATTGCAAAATGCAAAAAGATTCCTACAAAAATACTGTGGTGAATCCAATGACCTGAGGCAATGTGAAAAGACACCAGATCAATTATTTGATGTGGCTTTGTTTGGCTGGAATTGGCTAATATGATTGTTACACTTGTATTAATTCAAATCCTATAATTTTTTTTTTTTTTATAGCAATTCAAATCCGATAATTGTAAGTGCAGAAATGAAGCATTTTCATCATCAAATCAAAAGGAAACAAAGGCAACAAACAAACAAAACCCGTCTTATAGACATCAACGTTGTCTTCTATAGAGTTGTTCACATGATTACAAGGAAAACAAATAAATTTTGAGCATTCCGGAATAGGGGGGAAAAAAACCCCTTATCAACTAAGGCACAAATCTTAAACATGATCAACTGTTCAATCTAGCAGTTTAGTGACAGTCTGGAACAACGAAATTTTACTTATGTAATTTAAAACTTCTAAATCTATATCTCACTTTTTTCAAGTTAAAATAAGATGATTCTTATACTGAAATGTATACAACGACAGAAGAAACGAAATAAGATCCATATTATATATTTTTTTCGAATATATTTTAAATTTTTACATTATTCCTTACATCATAACTCATTTTCAATTCACAATTCAACCAAATACATATTTCAATTCCAATATACAAAACTCAAACTCTAAAATTTAGTCAGATGAGTCCTTCCTATTATTAACAAATAAGACATTTTGAACAAGAAAGTTATCTCTACAATAACCGTAGGACCTACCAAAACCGTGGGGCCCAATCATTCCTTGTGGTTCCGAATATTCCTTCCCTCATTTTTTCCAAAAGGGCATTGAAAAAAAAAAAAAAAACACACAGAGAAAAAGAAAAAGAAAAAAAAAAAAAAAAAAAAGAGAAAGAAAAGGTTTGCACAAGAACGAAGATTTATATTAGAGAGAGAAAATCAGCAAGAGTAGGCTGAACGATGAACCCCACGATCTCTTAGAATTCCGTTGTAAAGAGCCACCCTGTTTGCAGGCATTTCTCTATGCTTATCCTTATCACTAATCTTCTTCTTCTTCTTCATCAACTTCTGTGACGATTCGGATGAAGAAGAAGAAGAAGAAGATTTTTTGTTTGGAGAATTGCTAATCACACTGTGCTGTCTTCTAAACTCCTTACCATCCCCACTTGGATCCACCACGTCCTCCGCAAAGTGGACCCTTTTCTGCTTGTTCTTCTTCTTGTCTTTCTTGGTCCCTTCTGATTAAAAGAAAAAAATTAAAATAAATAAAAAGAAAAATTAACAAAAATTAAAAAAATCCCATTTCTAAATTAGCTCAAAAGACCAAGATTTCGATGTCAAGATGACTATAAATGACAATAAGCATTTTGCGTTAGTGATGTTAGGATTTTGGCTTAATAAAAAGGGGAGTTTAGTCCTACGTCAGAAAGGAAGCAAGATTGACTCTGATTTTGGTGAAAATTATCATAAAATACCATGATTTTTGGTTAAGGGGAAAAAAATCGTACCGGAAGAAATACAGGATCGGAGAATTCGGGCCCGGGAGATTCGGCAAACGGGGAATTGGGTGTTTGGTAAGGATTTTTGGAGGCGGAAAGCGAGGAGAATCACGGTGCCGGAGACCGCCATGGCCGTGGCCAAGACCACTCCTTGTGAGCTCAGTATTGGAGACATGGTTGTTAAGAAGAGAGAAGAAGAAAGTTGAGAGAAAACGTAAAGAAGAAGAAGAAGAAGAAGACCAAGAGTGTTTTACAAGATGGAAAACAGAGTATCAAATAGTTTTACATTTTGTAGAGACAGAGGATAAATATATGGCTTCACAATGACAATGTCATTACAATTAAAATGTATCAGCCAAATGGGATTATTATATATATAGTTTTTTTTTTAAGTAATTATTACTGTTAAAAAAATAATTGGCTTTTGGTGGACCTTTCTTTCTTTTTATTTATTTATTTATTTATTTATTTTAAGTTTTCTTTTGGAGAAGTAAATGTTATTGTATGTCACCATATGTGTAAGCATAAGTGTGTATTTTTTTTAAAAAATATTTTAAGATGACGTTTGTTTGTTTCTTTTTCGGGAATGAGTAAAGCCGCGGCCACGGCGCGTGTTCCACGCTCCGGTTCGAGCTCATGCCCAAATGCGTAATGTATTTAAACTCTCCAGAACAAAAAGGATCTCTACTTAAATCTTAAATTGGATGGGAACTTACAGTGCAAAAACATTTAAAGACAGTTGATTTTATTATTATTATTATTTTGACATGTTTGTTGATGGGGTTTGTAAAGAGGACGTGTCATAGCCCTCTCCATGCATAAGTGATAACAACAAAAAAAACACACTTTCTAATGGCATCATGAGAAAAAAGGGATCAGCTCTTAAACTCACAAAAAAAAATAATAATAATAATAATAATAATAAATAATAAATAATAAAATCAAGTGCGCCTCGGAAAAGAGTGGATGGAATGTTTGTGAATTCACTTCTTAAACTCTCATTAAATGTATTTCTAAGGTTTGAACTCCCGATTTTATCTTGAGATATATTTAATTTGAAAAAAGAGAATGAATGACATTTCTAGATCCTTTTTAATTGGTGGAAGGAAAAAAAAAAGAGAGAGAGAGAGAGAGAGAGAAAAGAAGATTAAAGAGCGTGAGATTAGCTCTCTTGTTTTTTTTTTTTCTTTTAATAAATAATAATCAAATTTTTAATTTTGTTTAATAAGTGTGCTCTAAATTATACCAATAATGTGTTAATTTTCGTAGAACACAAAGCCGGTGTCCTCTATGACAAGGTCATACCATTCCATGCCAGAAAGATTGGAGTTTGTTATTGGAAATGGTCAGATTGAAGATAGGAAAACGACTTTTGGCCAATGGGGAAAGGGCCTGGTGACACAAATGAAACGAAATGCAAATAAAAAAACAAAAAACAAAAAACAAAAAAAAACAAAATTTGGAGCTTTCGTAGGGTGTCCCTCCTATATATGTACACACATATATATTGCGTATTTTTTGAATGTTGCATATAAAAGACATAGCTACTAAGAGGCATAACATAACGATAATACAATACCTGACTTTATTTAGACGTGCATAGTTCGACTCCCCTTAATCCAAGTTCAAAAAATAAAAAAAGCCCCAGGGGTTTAAGCCCTCTTAATATTTTCTTGCTTGCACTTTCAAATGTTGTGCCTGGCCCTTCCCTAGAAACTTTTAGAGGGAAAATAATAATAATAATAATAATAAAGCCCCCTTGACACTTTAAAAACTTTTAATTTTATTCCCCCTAAATTTGAAATATTAGTTTAGATCTTCCAGGCGAAAAAAAAAATTGCAAAAATCTTTTTCTCTTTATTGGCGAGATCTTTTTCACTCTCATATATATAATCTTTCTTCCTCCGTTTTTTTTTTTTTTTTTTGGGCGCTAGCATACATATAAGAGACAATCACAATATTTAATAATCATTTATTTTGACTAAAATATTTTTTGTAGTTATCAATCTTTAACCAAAATTCCTCATTGTCATCCGTCATTATAAGTAGAAAGGGTAAACTATACAGTTCTATATTATTTAAAAATGAATATATGTGATGGTTTATAAATAAATAAACTATCTCTTAATAATATAAAGCTTTTTAGGATGAGCTCAACAGTAAAATTGTACATATATGATAATATTATAACAAATAAAGACACATGTGGTTACAATGACCACGCCATTATTAGATATTATCAGTCTAGTGCCACCAAAAAAAAAAATGCATCATTTGAAGAACGTGACGAAAAATATCCGACACAAATTGATATACAATACGGTATAGTATTTAAACATAATAGCATTCTTTTTTTTTTTTTTTTTTTCGCTGGTTCATAATAGTATTTTTTTATATACTTTATTGCAGAATTCTCATAAATGAATAAATGAATTTTCAATTTGTACCACATGTAAAGCTGTAAATATTCCTCGGCACCAAACTTCTACACGTGACCTCTTCTGGGCCACCGAGGGCCACTGCACAACACTTGTATTATTGGATTGCGGTTAGATGTGGGTCGGCAAACTACCACTTACGATAAGAGAGCTTGAAAAAAGAGGAGGTAAAAGTAGGGTGAAATCTGATAAGTGAAAAAGGAAAATCTAGATTTGGTTTTTTAGAGATCAGGCTCAGAAAGAGAGGTGAAAAAAAGGGGTGAAAAAGAAATGTAATAAGAAGTGGACTCTAGAGGGAAAACTGATTAATTTTTAGGGTGTCAATCATACAGTGTCTATTTGCAGGATGTAGATAGGATGTTCATTTCAGCTCAGCATCGTGAATAATGTAGATAAGATATGATACTATAACTGGTTTCAATTCTGGCCTTAAAATGTTTGCCAAAAATATCCAAACACTCATCTCTCTTCCTTTTTTTATTTTTTTTTTATTTTTTTTATTTTTAAAATTTTAATTTTAATTTTAATTTTGATTTTCCTCAAAGATCAATGAAACAATCCATAAGCTTAATTAGTCCAACTGCCCCAAGTATTCTTTAATAGAACTCCAACTCATGATGTTCGGGGTTGTATCTTTTATAATACTTCCCATTTAATTAATATTTGAATTTTGAAAGATTTGTATTAGGTTTAATACGAGATTTAAAAAAAAAAAAATTTGTTAGAAATGAGCATACTTTCTGTGATCAATTTAACAGGAAGTTAAGTCAAATATGATAGATTACAATAATTTAGACAAATCATACGATAAATTGTTAAAATTAAAAATTTAATAGATAAGTTATCAAAATGTGATAAATTTAAGAAAATAATATTACCCCCAATATAATTTTTCTCCACTGACTTTACCCAAACGAAATATGTATTTAAGGGTAAGAAATTGGCTCAAACTGAAGAAAAATTAAATGGAAGAAAGAAAGAGGAATCTTCTAGGAAGGAGGAATAACTAAAATTAAAAATAAAAATAAAAAGGAAAAGGAAAAAGAAAGAAAGAAAACGATATTAAACTCTATGGAAAAGGTTGATATAGGAATATTTAAATGAAAATTAAAATTAAAAAAAAAAAAAAAGTTTGGTAAACACGCAATCCCAATGAAACTTAAAGAGTAGACAGCAGTTAGCAATGACAATGATATTTATTTATATATATAATTAATACAACGTTGCTTCCTCAAGCAATCTACCAGCAAAGTTATTGCAAGAACCATCTATGTGTTGACTATAGCTTTCCGCTTTTCCCTCCTTTCCCACTTGCATTGTAAGTACTTCCTTTCAATAAGATTACAAAGTCGATATTTTTGTCAAGTTTGGGATATCAAATAATTTTTAGAGAAAAGTAGTAAATAACAGTTTTCAGTAAAAAAAAAAAAAAAAAAAGTAAATAATAGTTTTCAATAAATAACAGATGTAAATACAGTAAATAATAAAATTCATAAGTAAATAATCTATTTACTAGAAGTAAATTTTGTATTTATCAAATAAATTTGTCAATTGTTATTTACTTTATATTTCGAAAAAAAAAAGTTATTTATTATAATTTTTGAATATTTTTTGACAACTTATTTGTTGAACTAGTAACCCTTTACCACTGTCATTTCTGTTGTCTGGTGGCTACTTATAACTCGAACAAGATGATTTCTGAGCAAGGAAAATTTTCGTTGCCATAGTCAAGCGAACATCACTGAAAAGTTATAGCGACGAATTATGTGCTTTTTTCGTTTCATATGTCTATCACCTCTATTTTCGAAATAAGATAAAAAGGACGATTGCTTCGTAGATTTGGCTCATCTCATTCATAAACGACAGAGAAATTTTTTTTTCCTTTTTTAGAATCATCCCTCCTCTCATTTAAATTTCAAATATATTTTGCACGATAATATTTTTGAATTTAAAAATTTTTCTCTTATACTTCAAGTTTTAAAATTCCATAGCTATTCATTTAATATCTCCAATTAAAATGATTAATTTTTTGATTTGTTCGTAATAAAGAGAGGAACAAATTTATATTCATATCATATTAAAATATGATAAGAATTTCAATTTCTTCGCTAATTCACCACTTAGTCAAAAACTCGTCATTAAATGACGTAAGATTTATTTTATTTTATTTTTTGCTCAGGACGTAAGATTTGATATGGTCGTGTTTAGAGTGTACAAGAACTATAGTGATAAAAATTTTCGCCGCTGTAATTTCAATTATTATTTGAGAAACCTGCAGCTATGATTTTTTGTTGCCAAAACATGCTTTAAAAAAAAAAAAAAAAAACTTTCATTTTTTTTAAGAAATAAATTAATTTAAATGTTAAATTTATTTATCATATAATTAAAACATATCAATTGTAACTAACTAATAAATATTGGAGTTTAATTAATTAATGTAATATAGTCAACTGTAGTTAAGATTTTATAAGAAGATACTCGAATAAAATTTGAATGCAACTAGCTAGCATATATCAATCAGAAATAAATATGTCGGTAAAAGCCAAAAGTTCTCAATTTAGTTACATTAACCTATAATGTACCACAACATTTCATCAAAACATTTCCTTAAAACTTATCAAAGGAATGAAGATCTCCCTATCAATCTATGATATATGAGTGGGAAAAAATCCCCGGATAAAACGCCTCCTTGAGGGTCTCTTTATATCGGTGAAAGGAAGGGCAAAATTGTCCGAATCCTTCTTATTTTAGTTGGGTATACCATGTTTTAGGAACTTGTCTTGATCATCAGCTTTAACATTAACATTTGGCTAACCATGAGGTTTTAGAACATTATTCCCCAATGATCATAAACAAGAGAATTCACACAACCTCGGCTGATAGTGTGGCTTACCCTATTTTGGAAACCTAATATTTTAAATTTTCACCACCTTTTATGATTATGTACGTCGGTCCCACTAGCATCCCATATCTACCCAGCTCAAAGTTAAAGTTCGCTTCCGTTGGGCTTTCAAGTTTGAACCTAAGAGTTTTATTATCAAATTTTTCTTTTCATAAAAAGTTGACAAAAATTATAACTAATTTTAAAAAAGTCACACAACTTCAACCTAAAAATTCCATTCTAAACCCGTACATCAAACTCAAGCTTAAAACACTCTTTGAGTGGTATAGAGATCCTTCTTAGAAAGCCTAATTGACTTAAAATTCTTTAGAATTTTTCATGCGTTTTGTTGGAGCATGATAGATCAGATGGTACGACGTGACTAGGGTAGAAGACGTGACATTCTCCTAGTGATACGCAATTGGACTGAGGGTGACATGGTGCTCTTGCGGGGCTTCCAACATGAAGATGGGGCCGGCTAGACGCAAAGAGATTCAAAGGAAAGTGATTCCTAGGGACCCCTTGGCTTGTGTAGATCACCAAGGCTCCTCCTCAAATTTGTTAAATAAAAGAAACCACAAGTCGTTGTGAGAGATGTGAGGAGAAGATAAATAGTAGTGGAGAAAGGGAAAATGCTAAGTAGCTGTCTCTGACCGTAACCCAGAATATGCTATGGTAGGTTCTAATAAGGGGGAATAAGTGTGAGGAAATGATGATTCTAGGATGAATTTGTACGTTTCTAAAATGATTTTGGTAGAGTTTCTATAAGGAGGAGGAATGGTTGTTTCTTTGGAGTGGAGCTAAGGGGGTATTTATAGATGATGAAAGTGCCCTGGGTTGACTGAGCTGGAGGGAAATGGCATTGTTGCATGTCTTCTTTTTTTTTTTTTTTTTTTTTTTTGGCATCAATCAATCACCTTTTTCATTCCATAAAAGCGAAATAAAAGCAAACAAAACTCAAAAAAATATATATGTATATCTTTTTCTCTTCTTTTCTTCTTTTTATTTTTATTATTTTTATTATTATTTATTTTAACACCCCAAACTTAATTATTTACATTTATACTTGGTTTTTTTTTTTTTTTTGGTGTAACAACAAAAATAGATAAAATACAACCACCAAAGAATGATTCAAAACCCAATCCTAAGCTCATGTTGAACCAAAATATACTCGATACAATGAGAAATGCATTTCATGCCTAAAGTGATGGGTTAAGTATTTGGTGAATTCTTTGATTGGTTAAGTTATACTAGTGTGGGTGAAGAACAAATTGGCTTAAAGGCTAAAAGGGGACAATAAGGGATAATTTCCAAAGGGTTGGCTAGAACGGTTTAAATGGTGAAAAAAAAAATTTGCCTAAATCATCTCTCCATATTACCTAACCAAGGATTTCGCCTTGAGTTTCACCAAATTGGATTCTAGAGCCCTTGACAAACCATGAACCTAGCTAAATGAATAATTGTTGTTTAGTTATTTAAAAAGAATGAGTGACTAAGATTTTGGTGCTCAAGTAAAAGTCAAAAGTGTCACTAGCTAGCTTGGGTGTCAAGCACATGGAAATCACAATTTAAAAGCATTACAAACGACCTCAACAAAACAATTTGTAGTTGTCACTAGCATTGATTCATGGTCATCTTTTGAATATATATATATATATATATATTCAAACGAAAAGAACACAAATAACAAAAAGTATGAAAGTAATAACATAAAAAGAAACAAATAACACACAATCCACAAAAAGGATTACAAATAAAAACAAAAACCATAAAAATCATGGGCAACCGGGTACCAAAACAACAATAAGAACAATAAGACTAACTAAGTGTCTTACCCCCAAACTTAAAGTAAAACATTGTCCACAATATTTAAGGAATGAGAATACTTACCTGTCATGTCTTGCCTCCTTCTCGTCATCTACTTGAATATTAGTTTGGTTATCCCCTTGTTGCTGTAAGGCTCTGTGATACGCTAGAAATTCATAAACTTAATTTATGAACTATTATTATAGATTTCCTTCATTAATATACTTCTAATGAATTATTTTGATGAATATCAATTTCGAGATCATGAAAGATTATATATGTATCATTAGTCTGATGATGTCGATGATTTTGTTGGAAAAATCGGATCCGGTATCGGAGTTACGGCGCAGCGGAAGTTTTAAAATTTTTATGTCGTTTCCGGAAAAGAAGCTCATGATGCATATAATAATAAATTAATTCATGATCAAGCGTACCTTATTTCTTGGATTCCGGAATTGCTAGAGCGTTTGATCAATGTGTCTTCTCTACTATTTTCGAGTTCCACGTCTCAGAGTGTGTGTGGGCACACGTACTATGAATCCAAGCGACCAGTAATACTTTCCGAAGTTTAGATCCCTCATTCTCAATTTCGATGATCCTCGTTGAGAATTTGATCCAACTTCTTTCTTCAAAACTACAAAACAAGAACCGGTTAACCTCCTATGAAAAATTATCACTCGGTTTAACCTTTCTTGCAGTTTTGATTCAATGGAATTTTCTTTATTTTTCTCTCTCACAAGATAGCCGAATTTTTGATGTGGAAGAAACCAAAAATTTTTTTCTCCCAAAAAACGTTTTCCCTATAGAAAAAAAATCAAAAAATTGGTTTTTCAAGAACTCCTAGCCTTTATATAGTATTCCAATCCTTTTCAAAATTTATCTCCTTCTTGAAAAATAATTAATAATTATTTTTCCGGATAAATCTTGAACCAAAAGATCATACAACTTTAGGGCTAGATTCATTGAACCTAAAAACAATTTTTCAAGAGGAAATCTCAACTAAAAATTCAGCCACAAGTGAGATAGATCATGATTGGTGGTTCAAATTTTAAATCAAGAATCTAGACTAGCCAAAAGATCCTAGTCCTATCTAGATTCAAACTTCTTTTAAACTTTTTCGAACTTAAATAGGATTCACATATTTGAATAAATATTTTCCATAAACATTATCCATATTAATTAATTTAAATCAATGAAATATTTCAAATTTTCTTTTCTCACAAAAACCGTGCACCTCTTTAATTAGAAAAGAAAAATCAGTGAAATAATCTCTATTATTTAAATCAATTAATAATTTAATGTTAGGAATATATTTAAACAATTTTGAAACAAAATTTTCTTCCCTCCACACAATTAAAAAACGTGCACCTCCTTTAATTAGGAGAGAAAAAATTTTGTTTTCCAAAATTCAAGCACAATCCTATTTTCAAAATTCAAATTAACCAATCACATGTTGACAAATCATTTGTCTACAAATTTCACATGTCCAATCCTTTCTGGATTGCATGTAAGAGAGTATCATGTCTTAATAGACATTTTAAAATTCCATTTATATTTTACCGATCTCATTAGGAACAAATCCCGAGACGTTTCGTGGAACTATATGAGTTAATAGAGAGACCCGATAGAAATATGTAAAGAGACTCCTATAATTGTGAAAAATTAATCCCAGATTAATTATCCATCAATTATCAACTTCAAAACTATTCCACTAAAAGTTTGAAACTGAACTCCTGTTTACATACCGTATTACGAAAGCTCTCTCATGTAGTGCTTCTTCCATGATTTATTCGTCGCTTGCTTAATCCCCATATGTTATCCATGATTGAATTAAAGACTTTTTCGGTTTTACCTTTTCAATCATTTTAACTTAAAGTTCAATTATTCTCCATTAAAAGAACCACCAAGTGTAAAACCATACAATTGGTAAACCACCAGAGAACACAAAGTAAACTGATGGTCAAGATCTTGTTATACTATCTTTCAATTCTTGAATAATACCTTTAAGTAGATAACATTTACTATCATTAAGATAGCTATGGATTCCATATCTATGAATCTTGATTTCTCCATCCATAAGTCATGTACCCAAAACACAAGTATGTTGATCATGAATTAACAGTGTCTCACATTTAGTGCATCAAAGTACATAAGTCATGGATGCGAACTCAAGTAATCATTTCAGAATTAAGATTAATGCAGGATGATAATCAAAGCATCATTGATTCTTATAAACGGAATTATTAAACCGAATCAATTAACATTTTAGGTCCAGTCCAATGTTATACATCAATACTGGTATACATTAAAGTTTTTACTCAGAACCTATCCGATGGTCAAGACAAACTATCCCTCAAAGGAAGTAGACAACCTTTACAATTTTATCATGAATAAGATTCCCAAATCTTATTCCGTTGATTGCGGACTATTTATTTAGACTGTTATCAAATTACCACGTCTTCTATGCATACCCCGTATACATATGGTAATTCGATATATTACCAACAGCCTAGGAGTATTTTATGTTTGCTCAAAATAATCATACAATCAACAAATGAAAGTAAATAGGACACAACTTATTTTATGTTTGCTCAACATATGGTAATTCCGTTGATTGCGGACTATTTATTTAGACTGTTATCAAATTACCACGTCTTCTATGCATACCCCGTATACATATGGTAATTCGATATATTACCAACAGCCTAGGAGTATTTTATGTTTGCTTAAAATAATCATACAATCAACAAATGAAAGTAAATATGATACAACTTATTAAACATGAATAACTTCCTCTTATTAATATCAAAATGTCATATTTACAGAAAATTCATAATATTGATTTTCTATTCTTATGGCACATATAGATCCCAACAGATTTAACAATGTTGAATTTCTCTATTTAAATGAGAAATTTTAAATAAATAAATAAATAAGTTGAACGACATATAAATTTATACAAAAAAATTGTTATGTCGTATTAGAGGGATAATGTTAATTTTTGGGTAGAACTCTGATTTTTATTTGTAGGTCAATTTAATAATCTTAGCATTTATTTTTGATCATATCAATAGTTAAGCTTTTGGAGTATGATTAGAAAATTAATGTGTCACATAGATAGAAGATGAGTGATTAGTATTTACTCTTAGAAAATCTAAAGGTGAAAGATTGATCAAGATTTATGCTTAAATTTGAAATCAATGGTGTAGATTTTATATTAAAAAATCCTAGGCAAATCAATAGCCAAATTTTGGATGATAAGTAACCAATGAGAGCTTAAGGTAAGGATTGATGTGATGGAATATCCAATGGATGAGAATAAGGATGACAACTTTAGATCAATGGTGGGAATTGGAAAAAATAAAAAATAAAAACAAAATAAAAAAAAAATAAGAAGCCAAGGAGAGGATCTGGATTTTGGGTCAAAAAAGTAAGAAGAAAGTTGAACAAATGAGAGAAAGGGAAAATGGTACATGCATGCAACTTCATGTAAGAGATGACATGGTTTATTTTGACAAGTTGACCCAAGGAAGAGACAAGCCTTGTCTCCACTTTGTTAAACCAAATTTTCACCCCAAAAACCCTTCCTTGAAGTGGTGGCAATGAAGGAAGAAATCAATCAAAAATTTTCTAATTTTACCCCTCAAAATACAAATCTCCTAAGGTAAAAGTTGGCTGAGAATAAGTCCCTAACACCTCATTTTATTCTCACACTAGTTAAACTCAAAAACCCTAGCTTCTTTAGCCACTACCAAGCTCAAAATAAAAAGAAGAACCACCAACACTATTCTCTATCTTTAACACCACTCAAGCACCTTCCTCCCTTCATTTTTAGGTTCTAAGAAACCTCGTCACCAAGATCAAAGAAGTGAGAAACGGAGTTAGAGGACGTTTTACTAAAGGTAACCTAGTGGTATTATTTGCGTTTTAGTCATTTTTGTGGAACTGAAGCATGATGTTTAGTTATGATCTTAATGTTAGATTTTTTCTTATCTAATAAAAAGTTTTGAGAAGAACTTAGGAGGTTCAAGATCTTAAAGGATCCCTGGAGCATTTCGGTAAGATCTATGAACTTTGTTGAAATTTGTAGTGGTTGTGGTAATATAACATGCATTAAAAACGTTAGTATGAAAAACAAATTATATATTAAGATTCTACAGAGGATAAGCTTTATTTTAGGCTTTGGAATCACTTGATTTGCTTTTATATGTCTAAAGTTATGTGCATTTGAAGTTGTGACACAAAACTATAGAGAAAATGAACTTCTAGGACACAGCCTAGCCACGGGTTTTGTGATTTTTGAGTAAGTAAACCTTAACTTTTTATAAAACTGTTCACATCACACAAAATAGACATTATAAGCTTTCTAATGACATATCTTTTGTCTTATTTGAACTTGTAAATAAATTATTATCATTTTTTTAATCTCATCCATGAATCTGGACTTGTGATTCCAAGGTGGAACCAATAGTAACAAAACCTAAGTTAATAATATGAAAGGCTCAAGCACTAAAAGAAATAATTTTGCCGCTGTAAAGTAGACATCTCAAGCTTTAAAATAAGATATTATGCGTTTAAAATGGATATGTACATAAATTTTAATAAATTGCATAATATTGTATTGTAATCTGGTAAACTAAGATTTTACTATAAGACACTTAGGAAAACATTCACATTAATGTTTGAAATGCTTGAAATCTTAGAAAAAAAAATTATGAAGACAGAAACTAAATGTTTCAAGCTTTCCAACAAGTCATCAAGTGTCTAAAACGGGATTTTACACAAATCTAAATAAAATCTCACAAGTTAAAATCTTACATCGATAAAATGATTAAACATTAAAATGTGACATGAGGGTAAGTCATAACATAAAAATATATTTAGTTAGGAAATGAGTTGGTATTAAGTTTATGACCAAATAATGTGAAAATCCGAATTTTATAAAATTAAATCACAAGTTTAAATGGGCTAAGATACAGTATATTAGAGGATCACTGGACTTATACTAAGAGATTACTTTTGCCCAATTAAATGATCATAACTAATGGAATTGGACTCTACAAGTCCAATAATAGATAGGAAGTATACACTTAGGTGACTCTTTCTCACCTTGATTGATTGATTGATTAATTAATTAATTAATTAATTCAAAACCAAATATAATTAATAAAGTAATTAATTATAAGAGTTAGTAAGTGATAATTAAGATCTTTATATTGAATAACTACATAATTATAATACAAGATTAATTAGAGATTAATTAATCATTAATCATTAATCATTAATATAATCATCAAATAACTATGGGTGATTAACTAAAGATTAATCTAACATTTATTATTAGATTAATCCAATTATTAATTATTAACATCAGAATTAATAATTAATAATTATTATATAAGAAAGAATATTTAAGTACCATAATTAATCATTAACAATATAATTATTAATAATTCAATAAAAATTATGTAATTTAATTATAATTACTCAATTAAATAAGGTAATAATTAACTATTACCTAATTAAATTATTAATTAATTAATTAATCAAATAATTAATTATTCAATTAAATTTAAAAATAATTTAAATTAACTTAATTATTAATAATTAGGAGAAATTTATTTTAATACTTAATAATTAATATGAATTAATTGTAAAAGTTAATTATGATATAAGTAAATTAAGCTCATTTTAATATATAAAATAAATAAATAAATGAATAAAGTAATATAACTAAGATTTTGTCTAATAATGAGATATTGTTAAATCAGGACAATTTCTCAAATCTGCGAAATAAGAGATACCACTCCAGAAGTTTAACCACATAAGACAAGTAAATACAAATCTCACATACAGTATGAAACAAAATATTTTTCGTTATTAATATTCTATGTTATTCTATGATCCTTGATGAAGTAATGAGTATATGAGTCATATGTATTACGTTGATTAAATATTTAATGTACATAATTTTTCTTACAGTGATATAATCGATATTCCTCACAGATATATATATGCCGCAATGATGTTTGTAAAGTGACATGTAAACCTATACGTTGTCACAAATAATAAGAATGAGGCTAACAAAAAATAAGATTAAGTGTTGTACCAACCTCCAATTAGTGAGAGGATATGATAAGAATGAAAATTATAAATTATGACCTTAGAGGTTATTAGAATGTCATTCCCCCAACTCTCCATTGGCTGCGTGCGTATGAGTACAACATATTAGGTCTCAAGTAAACAAGATGTGTATATAATGAAGTAGAATGGAACACACATAGATTATAAGCATTTTCGAGCATTCATGATGTTACATGTGATGACATGATTTTTGATAAAAATGTTTTGTGAGATATTGTTTATACTTACTGAGTGAAAACTCATACGTGTATGTGTTCGTGCTGTAAGTAACGTGGGTAAACAGTCCATTACTTAGATGTTCTTATGGACAGACGAAGCTGTGCGGAGGCAATGAAGGAAGGGAGTGAGATACCACCACGAATTTAATTCCCGCATTTAGACTTCTTAAATTATTTTGTATCGCTTAAATTTATAACTATGTTCCAATGTTTTGGTATTACTAAACTAGTATGAGCACTTTACAGGAAAAAGACTTTAGACTTATTCCTTTTAATTTACATGAAGTTATAGCTTTTAAAATATTATCTAGATATGAATTTGAATAGGATATTTATCATCAAGAAGTTTTCACTTCATTCGGTTAAAAATTTTAGTAAATTTAGTTTTTATAGTACGAATATAGATTATAAATATTTTTTTTTGTATTTTTAGAACCAAATGTAAATAAGTGTTACGACTAAATTAAATAAGAATAAGTAAACTAGTTAATGGTCTGAAAAGTTAGGTCTTTACAGGCTCGTTGATAAGGCTGGCGAAAGCAGTCAGGGAAAGGTGGCATCTGAGGGAATCCGGTCATGTCACGGCCTGAACTAAAGCCGAAATGTTGGAACATTTACTCCATGGTGTTGAAACAAGAGGCTTCATATTTCGCATGCACTAGGTGCCATTGACGATCATAAGCAAGTTGAGCTTGAATATCATTGAGTTGCTCCTCATGATGCTGATACATCTTATGAAGGTCAGAGATTGACACTTTAGATTTTAGCCTAGCTGACACTCTTGAAGGTCCCACTTCATCCTTTCCCTCTTCCGGCTAGTTATTCCAAATGCGAACTATGCCGTTGGGATCAAGGGCCCGAATGACTTCGCAAACGGAATTGTCTGTAGTGTTGATCCCTGCCTTCTCAAACAACACAATGAATAGTGATAGAATAACAATGCAACATTGTTGATGTTGGCAGTGTGGAGAATAGTGGTGTTGATAATTGCCCCAACATTCATTCTCATTCCCTTATCAATGGCATAAAGAGATAGAGCTTTTTTTTTCTTGAATATTTAGACACATGCATTGTCGGGTACAATCTTGCATTGATGAAGTTGAACCATACATTCATGTTCTTTTCCAAATATTTGGAATCAGAAAACGCCAAAACACCAGTTGAAATATTCCATTGAGTTCGTTTGAAACAAATGGTGTCCATGACCTGTTGCATGTCAACATTTTTGGTATAATCAGCGAGGTCGTCTTCTGCTGGCGCAACAAGGCTAAGGTGCTAGTTAATGGTTTCTTTATCAAACTTTACTACTATTTCACAAAATTTGGTTTTATAGTTTCGATGCTCCTTTTGTGTTTTCATAGAATTCCCGCATGAGCGTCATAGATCCGTCCTTGGGGGGTGGGGGACAATACGTCGCCCATCCACGGGTTTGGATGGTTTCTTGAATAAGAGTGAAGGCTGGGTTATTTAAGGTAGAGAAACCGCTTTCTGTGATGCAAGCTCTATTTTTATTGTAGTTATTGCATTGCTCCTCTACAGCCATTGAAACAAAAGCATTCAAACTAGGCCCAGTATCCCTAGTCTTGGAACTCTCACCACTTTGTATTTTAGCAATGGATTTCACCGACATTTTTCTTAAAACACTAATTACCAAATAATCTCAACATCAAACAAGAAGCACCAACTATCAACAAGCACAAATCACCCACAGTATAACCAAATCAACCAACCCACTTCCAAACCTCAAACAACCAAACCACCTCCGCAAACCAAATTAAATAACAAACCAAACCACAATTGCTAATCACCTCCGCAAAATCAAACCAATAACCCACAATATAATACCCAAAACAATTAAAATCTTCCACTTTTTACATCAAACAAACCAATCTATCAAGACCCCAAATAACCAAAATCTTCCACAATAGCAATTCTTCTACAAATCGTCAGGGGAGGCACAAATTGGTTACCTTGATGTTGATAAAGAGTGAGAGACTCTCAATTTCGTGCTCCTTAAAGATTGAAGTCTCCTGTGGAAAATGAAAATAGGTATGGAGGTTGAGTAAGAAAGAGAAAAGGATGAAGAAGATGATTATAAGTGAAGAATGGGAAGGAAGATAGTTGGGCAAATTGAGATTAGAGGGTGAGATTGACAGATTTTGAGGGAAAGTTTCCAGTTGGGGGAGATTTAGGTGAAAATGAGTAAGAGATTAGAGTTGGAGAAGACATAATGGGATTTGGGACAAAATTTTCAGGTTATAGGGGAGGCTTATGAACACGCGCTACAACAGATCTTTTTCGTGCAATTGACTAGGTAAGGTCGATTTTTACGGGAAATTCTTTATTATAATTTTGGTTTAAGTTTTTATTAGAGGAATAAGTTATGGAAAATGACATGTGAAGGACAAGAATACATATACAAAAGATACTGATGTTTACAAGGGAAGATGCTATTCATCCAAGTTCATTGATTATTTAACCAATAAGCTAAAAGGAGGGTAGGTAGGACGCTTGTCATTCTCATAAACAATTTGGGTTCAAGTCGCTCCCACTACGTTAATTGGAGTATATGGAAAGAAACTATGTGGCATATACCACACAGAACCACCAAGACTCGGAGATTATCTGAGAAGTCCAATAACTCCTCTTATAACCATTTAGTTTCAGCAATTAAAAAAAAAAAAACAGTAATTATTTCTCAGCTTCTACTTGTAATTGTTTGAAAGCTTGAAATTTGAGTACCATATATATTTTATTTGCTTCATGTTCTGCTTTGTTTTGAGCAGAGATGATTTGCTTTCGAAGGAATTTAAGCTGGTTAATTAATGTTGCAAACTACTTCAGTAGAATTTGTTTTCCACTCATTTTCTAAATTGTTCTTATATGACCATTTTACGTGTCCTAGCTATTACCGTAAAGAGCGAATTTATTTACTCCTTTCATATTTGTTGGGTTAGTTAGTTAGTTTTTGTTTTTGTTTTTTGTTTTTTGTTTTTTTTTTTCTATTTTTACGGACAATCTTGAATTCATTAAATTCGATAGTTTAATTATTAGGGGGTGTTTGGTGAATGAGTTTAGTTTAAGATTTTTAAGTTTCAATAGTAATTTTTTAGAAAAGACAAAATTTTTTTTCAAAAAAGACAAAAAACTTTTTCAAAAAAAGACAAAAATCATGATGAAAAAAGTATAATTTAGTTTAAAATATTTTAGGCACCAAACATGCCCTTAAACTTTTTTCATTCACACAATCATCCCTTTCAACTTTTAACTTTTAGCACCATCATTTTTTTTTCCCCTCAGTGGATGTTAAACACTTTTTTTTTTACATGATAGTCCAAGAATGGTAATAGGGGTCGTTTTTACTCACTTTCAATGCAAACTCATTTTAAAGTTTAGATTCAAGTTGAAATTAAATTTCATTGGATTCAAATTGTTAATTGAATTTGCACAGAAAAAGCCTATTTGTTATGAACGTATTGCAAATATTTTAACGATATTTCACATCATAAAAGATAAACCTTGAATTTAGACTACTAAATGTTATTAACAAGGTATGATTATTAAAGCAGTTCATGACATGAGCCAAAATGAGTAAGGAAGTGCATTCAAGTAGTAAGAATTGGAGGAAGAATCTCCGATTTTGAGCCAAGAACTCGAGCTTCGGTATCCGGGAAACATTCTGTGTTTGGTAGAGTTGTCACTTCACCATTTTCAGTAACTCTAATGGGGTAGCTGAGCAAGTGGCCCGGCAAGTCATCGTCTAACGTCTCGCAAGAGTAGAGATCCCAATTGTTCTCCGCGATCCCGTTCACCTTTCGAACGCATTCGATGCTCTCCGGTTTGAGGAATGTTTCATCAAGCATTCCCATGTGTTCATACCACAATGCCAATCTATGGCCATGAATGTGTCCCCTGGCTAGCTCCGTCGTCGAAAGGTGATGAGGTTGGTAGGCTCCGATGGCAATCTCGGTGTCTCTTCCACCATCCATTGATCTTTGATTGATGTTGGCTGATCCAATGATTATGTATTCATCATCAACTACATGAAACACAACATTTTTCCCGTTTAGTCTTACATAAGTTTTAAATAACTTACTTCCTGTTTGACATCTTGTTTTAAACTCACTTTCCAAAAAAAAAAAAAAAAAAAAATCTAAATTTTCTTGCTATTTACTATCTAAATTGTGGGTTTGAACCTGTGCTCCAAACACAAACAGAAACGTTAGTGACAAAGAAGTTTGTGATAAAGTAGCATACCTATCATCATCTTGGCATGAACATAAATCATGAACCTTCTGGAATTTTGAGCTCTGTAGTAATCCGAGCCATGTTCTGGTTTCTCGGGAGGTTCATACTCTCCATGCTTCTTCTTCTCCCGATTACCGAGGCAAAAGAATGCCAAGTAGTCCTTGGGGTTGGCATTGAGCCCTTTAGCTTGGAGAGCTTGGAGAATGTCTTTGTACATCATCTCCATTGTCATCTTTTGCCACTTAAGTATCGCTTGAACAGAACCGCTTTCCGGGATGCCCTCTGGCCACATAGGAATTACAACATAGACGGTGAATCTCTCGCCGGCTTCAATCTTGCTAACAATCTTTAAAGACAGCTCCTTTGGAATAAGATGCAAAGCCCCAATGTCATCCGGTTTAAGTTCATTTGAGCTCCAGCCAAAGGAGCTTCCGAGAAAATATTGATTCTCGATGTAGATGAAATTCTTAGCTCGTCGAATGGCGTTGATATATGCATTCTGAATGCTTCTGTCGAACACATGATCTTTTCCGCTAACAAGACCAGCTTTAGTAGCATCATGTGGAGATTGAGGGAACCCGAAAGCAGCTCCTCCATCGATGGATTGGAACAATTGCACATTCCAAGTCTCTTTTTCCTCAGAAAATGTAACTGGAGACGGCGGGATAAAAGCGTCGCCTAATTCTCTTAATTCAAGGAGGAAATCCTTGTGACCTTGCTTTCTCCACCTTTGCTCGAAGCTGAACAAAACATCCCAAGCAATCGGCCCTTCTAACATGCTATGAATGTCGTGCCAAGGCTCTCTCGGTCCACCTTTATCAATCGAGGCGCCGTGGAAATTAGGCTGATGGAAATCATGACGGTGGGCGGTGTCAAGAGTTCCGAAAATGGAGTGAGAAGGAGTGTCGTATCTCCCATCACAAAGATCAATACCACCAACGAAGCTCACAATTCTCCTTTTGTGTGAAATTCCACCAGGAATTTCGCTGTCCACCACGACGATCTTCTGGTGATGCGTGAACATGGTAGAAATCTCCAACTCTTTGAACATACTTTGCCCGCTGTCTGGATTTCGGGGACACAACACGCAGTGGACTCCCGTGTTCTCGAAGTAACTCTCGGTGTCTTCATCGTGTGTAGCCATTACTCCGTCTCTCTTAAGCAACTTCAAGGAAGTCCTGTCATCCCAAACAAGCATTAGCACTCGGACGCCTTCCTTGGCCTTCTTTATAAGAAGCTCGCCAAGGTTTATGTCATCTCCGTTCCTCTTCCTCCTAGTAATGTCCCTTAACAAGGGAATTCTAGTACAAACAGACCAGCCAGCTATGTAGATTAAGTGCTTTGCATTACAAATGGCGTCGAAAATATCTTCCCAGCAGCGGTTAGGCTCGTAAAACTTGTCCCCATCAAGAGTGATTTTGGGCGCAAATTTGTCAGGGACATGAGCATCTTGGTAAAGGGTAACTCTGCAATCATTCCTTTGAGCAAAGAATGTGTAAGGAACCCCCGAAAAGTCGGGACTTCCAATTCCTTTCGACCAGTTACTTTCCCTTGAGACATGGAAAAAACGCAATTTTACATGGATTTTGGAATGATCGTGTAAAGGCTTGTGCTTGTGATCCAGGAGAAGAAGCCATCGGTCCACTTCTTTACCACTGAGAAGTTGACCAGCCGGCAAGTAAGCACTTCCGATCACTTCTGCGCCGATGTGATTGTCTTGTTTGACGGTGAACACGACGTTGGACGCCTTATGAGCGCAGTAAATGTGAAAAGACTCGTTCCATTGCGGATTCGGGGTTTTCTTTACGAGAACTCTAGTGCTGCCAACTCTAGTATTTTCTAGATCTGTTGTGGCATAGAGTTTGGAAGTTCCTTTCCCGGACTTAAGTATTTTCTCTCCAAATTTGTCAATCAACTGAAGAAAAAGTCATCGAGAAATGTGACGAAATCAGAAGCAAAGATATCAAAGAGAAGTGATATATTAGGAAATGAAAAACGTAACTATATGCAACTTAATTTGCTTATCAAACATTCTTCAAAAGCAGAAAAGAAGTTTAGAATCAAAAAACCAAAAATAAATAAATAATAATAATTTCTTATTTCTTCGGTACAGCTTAGAAAAGGGCAGGCCTAAAAGTTGATTTAAACTCGAATAATTGGATAAATTCCAAGGAAAATAAGATAATACCTTGCAGAAGAACGTGTAACAATTTTCACCAGAAAGCTTATCTACCTCGTATATTGTCACGTGAAGAACTCCATGCAACAACACTTGCGCCATAACTCCAACTCTCTCTCTCTCTATATATATACACACACACACGTGTAAGTATATATATATATATGTGAATATGTGTATGTATGTATAAATTCTCACAACCCCACAAATCTAAATCACTTAAATGCAATTCAGAAAAGCAGAAAAAGCAGAAAAAGCAGAAAACCAGTACTGCAATGAAATGGCCCGAAAAGTCGTTTAGAGATATTCTCAGCCAGCAAGAATGAGACGAGAGAGTTGAAGTCGAACAATCAAATTATAAGGATGACCAAGTAAATCAAGACATCTACCTAGTTGTTTGAGTTTATTTGTTTATTTATTTTTTGGTAGTTGCTTCGAGGAAATTAAGGCCTCGTTTTGAGGGCACTGTTCCAAACAATAAAATACCGTTTGGTTGGCAAATGGGCATTTGGAGATTTTTAAATTACCGAAAGTTTTTTTTTTTTTTTTTTCTAAAAATTTACTGTTTCACAATTTTTTTTAATATGAAAATCAACAAAATTTGCCTCTTAAAACATCTCTTTTTTCAATTATTTTTCTACTAAACATAAAACTCTAAAACGACTTTTTTTTTTTTTTTTTCAAAAGTTTTTATCCCAAGCTCATATTTCCAAAACTCTTATCAACTATAAAAGTCCCAACGACAAAGCTCAATTTCTAAAAGTTCCCCAAACGGGTCAAAGATCTGAAAAAAAAAAAAAAAAAAAAAAAAAGTGATGAATCTAAGTGGTGACGTTGGTAGGGCAGTTGAAGAGAGAAAAACAAAAGAATAATCAAAATATTTAAAAGATTATTTTTCATTAGTGGTGCAGTTAAACTAGGAGCACAATGCGCTAAACAAGTTGGTTTTGTTTTCTTGTCTTTGCCAGTTCAGTTCTAGTGCAAATACAGGAGAGAATATTAGATATAGTTGGCTTTGCTTTCATGACAAAACTACTACAAGTCATTATTTTTGACATTTTTCTTCTTTCTTTTGCTACAAAAATTTGATTAGTTAAAGTAAAAGAAAAAAGAAACCAAGAATGGAAGGAGACAAAGAGGAAGAACCATATTGAAAACACCGCAACAAAAGACAACTTGTGGAGGATCATTTTGCAAAAATAATGTGCAAGAATGTCTGTTTTGGAAGGTGGGATTTTGGAGAATTTGGATTTACTTGCCTTTCTATGACTAAGAGAAGTGATGGATTTCTCGCTGTAGTCTAATGTTACTCCAAATATTTGAGACTACGGGTCTATTTGATAGAGTTTGGTAGAAGCTGTTTATGTCTTCTTAAAGATTCAAAATTTACTTTTTTTAAGTGTTTGTATGATTTGTCAGAAGAACTTTAAGTTTTGAAAAGAGTTTTGATTTTTAGAAGAGTTCTCAGTCAAGTCACAAACCATGAATTCCAAAAAAAAAAAAAAAAAAAGCTTTTCTAAATAGATTTTGACACTTGATTCTTCAATTAAACATTATAAATTACATTTTAACATTAACATTTTTTGGAAAGTTCTAAAAGTCATTTCGACCAATTAACCTCTTTTAGAAATATGTTTCCAACTATTTACCGAAAAGATATAGTTTTTACTTCTTTTTCTTCCATAAGCTTTACCAAACTAGTCTAAATGTTAGATTTGGCTTAGCTTGGTAGGTAAATTGATACAACTATTTTACTTTCTTATTTGGTCTGCTCGAGTTCATAACAATTAATATTGACTTGATGGAGGGATTTGTGGTTTTTTGTTAATTAATTGGGAAAATTGGACGCGGAAATTAAGACCAAAAAAAAAAAAATGTAAACAAGAAAGTTGGATGGTCAAAAAATAAATAAATAGATTGCTAATTCCATACATACCGTGTTATACACCAAGTTGACGTATAGAAAAATGTTAAAATGTGCCAAAAGAAATAAACTTTTGCAAATCACATTTATATTACTATGTGGTAACGTAAAACCTTATAATTCCTTTGTTTTTATATTTTATTGCGTAGCAGCTAGCAACACTGTTTACATGTTACCAATTTTATTTTACGTGTGTGTATCACTGGTACTCACGTGGATCATTGATAATTATGTTCTCGTGTAATTTGTAATTTTATTTGAAAACATATATGGTTTTGTAAGTAGAAAAATTGATTTTTGATGGATGTTAATTTTGGTTCATCAAAATGTTACGCATGCCAAATAAATTGATGTTAATTGATATTTCTATTGTTATAGTTAACTCGAGAAAAGGCACTAATATATAGACGTAAATGATTATCATAAGAGATTCCTAATATACCATGCGATTCTCTTTCTTAATATATTATGCGATTCTCTTTCTTGAAAACCTACACTTTTCCAAATCCAAAAAACATATGGAGCTCTAGAATTTTTCAAATACTCTATTTGTATTTAGTACTCACTAAAAAAATCATACCAGGGGTGAATTTCTTCAAGGTTGATGCGAACAGTTTTTTATTTTATTTTTATTTTTTAATACGGTATTTTTGAAGGTCAAAAAAGGCACCCGAACTCCCATATTGACCTTTATATTAAGACGTTAATTATTTTCTGCTTCCGTTGTCATTATTACAATAAAGATTAATTATGGAACTAAGTCGAGGATAATAAAGTTTTGAATACTTGTCTGCCCATCTTCTAGATACATAGGAAGATCAAGTCTATGCTCTATATATATTCGTATGCATATTTGTATGTATATTTATAAACTGTTTTCTGATGTGATATTTATCACCGCATTATGTGGACACCAATCTCCAATATATTTTACAATTTTATTCTTTTCACCTAGACTTATATCATCTAGTGATTAAATAAGATTTATAAATATATATCTAAAACTGTTGAGTCGTTGACCATAAATTAATAGACAAGTTGAGTCTTCATTCTAGTTTAAGCTTGTGTTTGGTTAGTCGATTGGAGATAAAAATTTTTAGGTTGAAATTTATTGACTTTTCAAAAACTAATTATAAATTTTGTTAACTTCAAAAAAAAAAATAATAAAGACTGAAATGAAAAAATACGGTTTGATTAGAATTAAACTTACACCAAACAAAGTCTAAGTTGAGAATATAACAAATTTTTTAAACAGGTTTTTGCTTTTGTTTTTAATATTCACAAGTTTTTTTTTTTTTTTTTTCAACTAGAGCTACATGAAAAGAAATAACTTAAATGTAATTTTTTTCTTTTTTATTTAATAAATTTTGAGTTGAGATCTTGGCGTGAGATAGAATTTATCTAAGAAGTGCCTATCTTAGCTAGGATGTCTCAGGATGCCTTGATGTTAGTTGATCTCTTTTTTCAATTAAAAAGAAGAAGAAGAAGAAGATAGACTTGCCAATCATGCTGTGCTGTGCCAGCCCGACCTATAATTAGCTAGGTCCATAAGTGCATCATGTCATGCTAAGTCTGGTCCATCGAAATTTCGTGCCATGGTCATGCTAGCTCATGATTCAAATCCTTATGCCCTGCACAGCCTATCAGCCTAGGCACATCTTGTGCTCGTGACGTGCCGTGTTTGTGCTTTTATTGTGCTTAGTCTAATAAGATTATGGGTTAGCCTAAAGAACCATTACAATATTTTAAATTGTTTTTTGGTTAATAAAAAATTAACACTTTTCAAATAACAAATAATGTTATTAAAGAAGTAATCAAATCTATTAAGGTGATATAATCAAATCAATTACAACTATGAAGAAATAAAAGAAATATTTTAAATATTTTCTAAGTCAAATGACTTTATTGCATAGATGTAGATATATAACTTTTTGATTATGAAGTATATTACGAAAATTAATTACTACAAAAAGAAAAAAAAATCTATTCGTCGCGCTAGCTCATCATGCTCAATGCACCGTGTCGTGCTTGATTTGTACCCATACCATGCTTGTGCTTATCATCATGTCGTGTCGTGCCAAGTCCACATGCTTAAAATTATGAGCTTGGCATGGCCCACCACCTCATGCAGTGCTTAACTCGGCCCAATGTAATCTCGTGCTGAACCGTGCTTGACCTAGAATTTTCTATGCAGTGCCATCTAGCTTGATGAGCAGCCTAACCCAATTGACATCCATTGTGTTTAGCCTAAATACCACTTTGTCATCCACTGTGTTTATACTGGCAATGAATTGTGATTGTCTAATTTTGATTGAGCCCAATTGACATCCACTGTGATTAGCCTAAATAGCCTGTATGACAATCTAAAGATAATATCCAAAACATCTATTGTGTCCAATCTAAATACCATTGTGTCCATTTTATTAAGCAAATGCCTAAAACACCCATTGCATTTATAAAATCAGTCACAAGAAACCCATGAAGCAATTAAATTTTTGAAAATACAAGTTTACGCTTCCCAATCTATAATAATACAATTTAAAACATTATTAAACTAAACAATTAAATAAAACAATCTTGAAACTTGAAACACTTGTTCGAATAAAAAATTATTTGATTTTTTAAAGATTTTTTATTTAATTTTTTTTTTTTAGTTAAGCCATATTTAAAATAACATTTATGATAGATTTGTAAGGATAATCTTGACATTAATTTAAAAAAAAAAAAAAAAACCTTAGTTGCTTCATGGATTATTTTGTGATTGATTTTTACAAACATGTGCATTGCAAACATTTGAATGATAATACGGACAAAAGTGGTATTTAGGATGAATACAAGGAGTGTTTTGGGTATTTGATTAGAGAAAAAAAAAAAAAAAAAAAAAAGAAACCCCCCCCCCCCCCCCACACTCCAGTTAAAAACCATTGCATGTAATTAGGCATTTTACAATATAACTTGTATTTTATCCCCAAGATTCCTTGTCTAAATTAGAATGTATTTTATTCTATCCAGCCAATGAAAGTTAATAGTAATAACGTAGCAAAATGTGCATTTCAAAAAAAAAAAAAAAAAGAGTAAAATGTTCAAAACCATTGCCACTACCTACACTTAAAATAGACGATGAAAAGCTTTTCGATTATATTCCCCCAAGAAATAGTTCGAGTCTGGTTCATCATTACAAACGTTGTTAAATTAACAAAAGAGAGAAGGAAAAAAAACTGGTTGGAGGAGTGTGTCGGGATTAATTTACGGGCTCATACGATATGAAGAAGTATTGGGACTGAGATCTTGAGCAACCTGGAGAAGGTGTTCAATATTAATGTCAGGATAATGTTGCAACAACTTTAAGTTGGCCACAAAATCACCACTCAATAACCTGCTCTTTACACATAGCAGCATTGCGCAACAGACTCTTAGAAGCATATCCTGCAAGAAATGAAGAACCGGATACTGTTAATGGGAAGAAGAAATAAGCAAGATCTGAGTCTCTTTTGGTTCGGGGAGAGAGAGACCTGAACACCAAAAGGGTTACTCAAGAGACAATCCCATATTCTCATGATGGATTGGAAATCGAATTCTTGAGTTAGTAGCAATGTGATCCACCTGAATGCGTAGTACTGCGGTTTCACCTGCATAAAAGGAACACATTAAGATCACAGGTTGACAATGATATCTATTAAAGCAGTGGAATTCAACGCATTGATCAGCACGGCCTCGGCAACATACTGGCTATGCATAAATTGATCAACGTAGTTGTACTAAGTGCAGCTGATCAACGGTTAGGAAAGAATTGTCTAAAAGAAACTTTTATTTACTGCATTTTGTTTTGATATACCTTTGTAGTGAACTCAAGATGTCTCCAAAGCTCCTCGTCAGTTGCTCTCAATAACTCCATTAAGCGAGAAAGAGTGGAAAGTATGCCAACCGTACTATTGTCCAGTTGCTGACAGAAGTGATCCACTGAGTCGCTCAACAGTCGAACAAAACAAGAGAAACTATCTGCTTCTGCATTTTCCTGCAGTGTTTTGATGGTGAGTAACTTTAGCCGACGTGTAAAGAGAAGACGGAGATCAGGATTCTTGTTTGTAGTAGTAAGCTTTGTACATCTAATTTTCTGATAAGGGAGTTCTTACAGCATTTTGCTCATTCGGGTCAGTACTAAAAACATAGAATATTGGTGCCAAGACCTCATTCATGCCTTGGACATAACGTATTGCCGGATTTAGCTTGGCAAACAGGAGAAGGATATTTCTCATTGCTTCCTGAAAAGTGGACAATCCAAACACTATATCTAGTCAAAGCTGTTCAGATAATTTGTTTCACACTCAGCTTGAAAAAAAAAATTTAAATAAAAGGAAAATGAAATTTCTGATGCAGGGAGAGATACCCTTTTCTTCTTAATGGAAGGTGAGTCTCCTGAGAAGAATTTCATGTCGGGGTGTGTGCGTTGCAGATCACGATCTATCTGTTCGGTAATCTCTGAATGCTGGAAATAAAAATGCCCATTATCTGACTAGGAAAACAAAGGCAGCCAAGATGAAACCATGAAAAAAGAAGAAGCGATTACCTGAAAGTACTGATGCCAAGCACTAGATTTCCCAACGCTTAATGGATGATCTTCCTGCGAAATTTCATGTCGCTGCAGCGGTCCATCAACATCAACCTCAACAGGATGGTCAATAGGACTAGAATCTCTGTCTATTCTCCTTGTGACTTCTGACTGTCTAGATTCAAGATTTTGATAAGTGAAATGTTATAACTAGCAAATTAAGTACATAGTTTGTATTGTATTTATATGTCACTGAATAACTTACTACAACTAAAGTACTCTTAGTTGTGAAGTTTGGTGAGAAGCATCTTACAGGACTCACGAGAAGCTCCTCTTTAAGCTTAGCATATTTCATTCGATTTTCTGCAAGTTCTTTTTCCCATAAGTCCCGAGAAGGAGGTAAATAACCCAAGAGTAGCTGCTCATATCACCATATAAGAACAATCACTACTTCAATCTCCAAATTCCGCATCAAAGAGATTGAATGGACTTAAATCCTTGTTTTCTCACACATGAAACACGAGCTATCGAGAATCATCTTTCAGGTGAAAAAATTACAAATTTTTCTTCATGTGCACTTAACAGTCCAAATCCTTGGTCATATCAGCATTAGCCTAATATAACGCTGTAAAATACCTTTAAGCAGCTTATTAGTCAACCACTTATGGTAAAACTCTGTAGAATAGAAAGAAGATAGTTCGTATCTTCGAAGCCCTGTTCTACTAATTTATAGATATGCAGAATAATTCCCGTTGCATACAAATAGAATGTATCGTCAAATATTTGATGTAATTCCACAAGAACTAGTTTCATTCAAGTAACAGAATTTAGTCAATTGAAAGGATGTTCAAATTGATCTAGAGATCATTTTGGTTCAATTAGTAATGAGGATTCAGGACATCACACATAGATCAATCAAAGCGAGATTCAACAACCAGAAGAGAGTTCGATTTGGAATCATTCCTTTCTTCATACGGAACGAATAGAGATACTAGAAACTCTTTTCGAACTATTAAACCATACCTTCCAAGTCATGGCACGCAAACTCCCTCCATTAGGAAGCCCTGTACTAGCAACTCTTTGCAACTTCTCTAAATTAATCTCCGGCCGTGAAAGCTGAGACAGGAACCCAATAAAACAGGGAAATTTTGTCATGACTACAGGCTATAAATGAAACCAGCTTTACAAAAGCTTAGAAAAATCTGGGACAGTTTCGTTTATCCTTTCTTCTCCAATTTTCCCACTAACCAAACACAAATCAAAACGCTTCCAAAATGTCCCACGTTCCCTCTAATCTTACCCAAAACAGCAAAAGCAAACAAAAGTAATTTAAGGGAAAAAAAAAAAAAAAAAAAAACCCAACTCACAAAATTCCAACAAAAATCAAAGACTTGGCTTTATTTTTCCTTTTTTTCCTCTTTATTATTATTATTTTTTCCTTTTGCATTGGTGAAATTAATTTATTAATAAACGAACAAAATCTCACCTCAAACTCAAGATCAGACCTTTTCTCATCGGCAGCAATGGCTTCCATCACCGAGACCAAATCCACGGGATTCCTCTCAGGTTTCTGCCTAACCCGAAAACCCGATTCCCAAGATCCCTCAACGACGTCGTTTTCGCCCTCTCGATCGGAACCAAACCCATTGGGCTGAAACGTCTCCAGCTCTTCCCCTAACTCCAATGCCGGATCGGACACTAAAAGCCCTTCTTCTCTGTCTTCCGAGCCGGCAGCCAAGCTTCCCAGCCGGTCCGGCAATCTCACTTTGCCTCTCGGCATTATCGCCGCCGGCGAGGGGAGGGTTTCGACGTGTGATTGGATTTGAAAGGCGTTGTTGGGAAGAGACAGAGAGGCAGAGACAGGAGTTTAGGGTGGTGGTGGGGGGGAAGAATGGTAGTTTGTTTTAACGGTTGAACGGTAGTTGATCCGCTGGTCCCATGTGGGCCAGTCAAGATGTAGGAGATGAGATCAAGGCCGTTCGTTTGTCGTCCTATGATTTCTGATCATCTGTTTTAAATTTTTATGCCTTGAAATGGCGGGAATGAAATATATCCAAATTGTGTCATTTCCTTTTGGGAGATAAAAGTAATAGCAGTTTTTAGAGAATAATTGAAATAACTAGTTGGTTTTTAAAGTATTTAAAGTAAATAAATTTATCAAGTAAATGATTTATTTACGTAAGATTCACAACGTAAATGATTGACTTTTATATTGTAAATATCTCATCTACCTAGTAAATTTTTCATTTGCTTCATAAATCTGTTTACTCTAAATATTTTAAAAACTTGTGTTGATGGGGCTCGGAAGATCTGGTAAGTGATATGTTGAGGTGCTTATGTGGTGATCTTTAGCTAATTGGTGATGATTCTGACTAGGGCATAGACATTGAAAGGCCGGAGCAATGACTAGAACAAGGCCTCCATCAAGATTTGGGTTTGATTAGGCTCGTAGAAAATCAAAAAAGGATGGCTCTCAAAACATCCTTTGTTGTCAAATCACCGGGAGAATTTGCAAAACAAAAGAAAAAAAAAAAAAAAGAATATGGTGAGATCGAAGAATGGTGGGAGGAGACTTAGGAGTGAACAAGGGGTGGGTCGGGAGTTTCGGGTCCGGGTGGTTTGGGTTTTTTGAATGTAGGGTTTAGAGGAGTGGAAACCGCAAACCACTCGAGGGAGGCCGGGCAGCTGCGGGGTGGCACACGGGCATTGCTAGTGGCTTGGCCGCTTGGGTTTTGTTTTGCCCAACGGGCTTAGCTAATAAAAAAAGCAAAAAACAAGTGAAAAAAAAAACACTTAAATAAATGAATTTACTTTTGGGCCCTGTCTTACGTACAACACTTTTTTGAAGCCCAAATCTTGTCTAAAATAGATTTTCAGCCCAATGACAGAATTAAACCCTAAGGCCACGTTGGTTCAGGGTAATAGAATCGAATAGTAATGGAATGGAAAGAAAAAGAAAGGATTACGTTGTTTGGTTTGAATTTTTCTTAGACACTAGTTTCTTATGCACGTCCGATGGGCGTGCGCTCCGTATTTATTTTTTTAACTTTTCTTTTTAATTTTACAGATTTAAATGATTTTAGTGTCTATATAAATAAGTAATCAGTAATGTGCTTTAAACTATAAATTCTTTCCACTTTTTTTTTTTTAATTTTACATACCTAAATAATATTAGTTTTTACGTTAATTATTGGTAATTATGTTTGTCTTTTAAAATTTGTAAATAGTAGGAATTTTACTGGAAGAATAAAGTAGATATGAATGGAGATAATGTAATTAAAATTTTCCGTTGATTTAGAATACTGGAACAGTAACTTTATTCTTCTAAAGTAATAATGATTTTATATATAGCAAAGGCTTTTTTATTTTTTCTAAATTCAAAAAATGATGGAGAAAATTTTTAGGAGATCTAGATTACAATTCATGATAAAATTAAGATGGAAGTTAGGCAGTAAAATTAACATAAGATAAAATTTATTCTTTGTAGGGATATTTTTTAGGGTATATATTAACTTGTTGTATTCTTAAAAAGTCTAATCTATTATTTGATAAACTTGCTTTATTGATAATCTTTTACAATGATACCATAATATTATATTAAAAGCTCGTTATCAAGGGCCCGCATGTAAATCATTCGACGAATATTCTGGTGAACATTTGAAGAGCCCTTTTGATAACGCTTAGATGGACATATTAAAGTTAGTTGTCTCTTTCTTAGACTCTCGATTATCAAAAAATATTAATAAGCATTATTTAAATTTAACGAGATTTAACATTTATAATTGTACACTGTCGATGAAGTTCAAATAAATACTCAATCAGTGCCAAAATTTCGTTAAGTATTATAATATTTTTAATATGATATTTATTTTATTATATGCCTTGATTAACATTTTTTAATTTGTATCTTCGTTGTCGTTATTAACACTATCATCTTAAGAGAGAATAGTAGAGCAGGTCAGAGATTAAAATCAAGGGAAGGTGTAGTATTTGAGAGACAGATCTGCAATTGGGAAACAATGCCTGGTAAAAGACAAAGCAAGTATTTAGAGAGTGGAATAGTACAACACTTGGCAAAGGGTAAGACATCTGCAAGGAGACTGACAGCACGTGTTGGAGGAAGTCAGAGAAAGGGCAAGGGTAGCGAGGACAAAATTGATGCCCAAGCAAGCATAGATATACTAATAGATGTTGAAGCAAGCATAGACGCTAAATGAAAGAATAGATGTTGAAGTAAGAATTATTCACTCTATGAATATGGATATATATATATATATATATTAATACATTATGGAATGGAGCATGCTTAATTTTGTTTGGACAAAATTACCCTTAACAATACAGTAACACCTAGTTATATTGGAGGGAATGATGATTCACCCAAATTCAGTGATTGGGCTTTCAATGAGAAAGGCTTTTCCAACCTATATTTTTCAACCAGACATTGAAATTGGGCCCATTCCTAAGAATGCCATTCCATTCCATTCCATTACCCCCCGACCAAACTTCCCAAGTCTCTAACTCTTTCTTGTAAATGGAAGCAGTCGCCTGCTATATCCTTCATATGTGAAGAGATTATTCATTTGTGTTTGAAGGAAATGAGGAGTTCAAACATCCAAGATAACACCCCCCCCCCCCCCCCAAAAAAAGAAGAAGAAGAGCCACTCACCCGTTGCAACATGTTGGCGGGTGGGTTCAACCCACCAAATGATGGGTTGCTGACGCAGACTCGCCAAAGGCGAGCAAAGTGGGGCGGTGCGATGCGGTGCAGTATGCGGGTGCAAGACGGGTTGTATGCAGCCCTAGGAGAGTAATCAAATAGTTGACAGAAATTAAATGGGCCTATATAATTACTCATGACTCACCAAATTACGGTCCACGCAAGTTCCCTGAGCATGACCTGGTTTTACGAAATGAACCCACTTGCATCACGAGATGTGAATATTGGGCTTGGACCTTATAATAAGGCTTTGTACAAATATAATTATTAACAACTTGCTATACTTAAAATTATTTTTCATAAAATACTCTTTACTGTAATTTTCTGCTTTTGATTTTCAGAAATTGATAAAGCCATAATTTATTTATTATTATTATTATTTTTAACTCTTTAGCTACGTTTGGTATTGTTTTGAAAATAATTACGTTTTCTGATAAAATTAGTTCTTGGAAACGACTCCAAAAATAGCATTTATTTTGACAGCACTATGAAAGATCCAGCACAGGCATTTCCATGGGGTACCCTTAAGAAAGATCGTTTTCTTTCCATAACAATATCATTAATATACAGCTAAGTACATATACACACATAACCTAAGGTACCCGTCCATATATATTTTCGTTAGAAAAGGTTTACATGATAGTACCGAAATTAACTTTTCTACACTAATAAAACAAAATAAATAAAAAAATAAAAAAGAAAATTGTATGATTTTATAATACTTGAAATAAATAAAATAATTAATAATAAATTTATTAGGTATTATAAATATTTCTAAACCTGTTAATTATTTAATGTAAAAGAGTTATTTACTTATACATTATTATAGGCGGCCTCTTTCGTGTCCTGTTTATTACCATTTGTGCCGGCAGCTCCCAATATTTTTAAGTAAATTTTCAAGCAAGCACCAACCTGTACGACTGAGATACCTGAATACTTGTCCTTTTACTCTGTGAAAAGCAGTCTTGTTGTAGCTTGATCTTCAAACTTATCTCTCTCTCTCTTTCTCCTATGACCATGAACTTGCACAAACTAACTCACCAATGGTTCCAGCAGAGAACACCCAGAAGCTATATATGTTTCACAATACGAAAACAGACGCAAACAATTTGAAACAAAGAAGAAGAAGAAGCAGAAGACTCGTAAAAACGAGAAACCCAGTTGGGGTATTCAAATCCCCAACATAAAAACATACACAGATAGAACAACACTGATGGAGACGGGTGGTTTGCAGATAAGGGATTAAAATGGAGGTCCTGTTGCAAAACTAACCCCAAGAGAGAAAACATTGCAAGACTAACCTCCTTCATTAATCAATTTTTTGTTTTCTCCAAAATACCCTTTACAAGTAAAAAAAAAAAAAAAAAAAAGATATATGAGATAAAAGGGGATCTGAAGGGCGGGAAAGAGGTCCATCTTCTGTTACAAAAAAAAAAAAAAAAAAAAAACTGAAAAAATCCGAAACCCACTTTGTTCTTTCATTGGTTTCGTCTCACCTCAAAACTATCATCATTTTTTATCTCCATCATCCCCTCAAAACGACCAACCTTATATTCCGGTTAACATCATCGATTTCCAGCTATAAGGAAAGGAGAGGAAGTACTGTAAAATTTTGGTAAGTTCATCTCAAACCCTCAAATTTTTTTATTGAAATCGTTTTCAAGGTTATTTAAGGGTTGGGCATTCATAGTTTGGGAGCTTAGTATAGAAAAATAAAATGATTCAACCTATTTTGCAATAATTTTTGGCTTGTAAAATCTGTAAATTCGCAAATCCAGTCCAAAATCAGTACAGTGACCTGACCGGCTAGGCCGGTCCGGCCGGTCATGCCAGTCAGGAAAACCAGCAAGCCAATCAGGCCGGTCAGGAAAACCAACAAAAAAAAATTCACATTTTTCATAAATTTTTTTTTAATTCTTTCATAACAATCTTTATTGTTTTCTTATTTTTATCTTAAAGGAAAATGAGTGAGATTATCATATACTTTCAATATGATGGAGAATGGAAGGAGAAAGATGACGGGTCATATGAATGATACAGAAGGAATAAGGAAATCAAGAGCACAATAATACTCGATGATCCGGATAAGGTGAAATATTCTAAAGTTATTGATTGCATATTTAAAAGGCTTCATGTGGATCAGAAAAGTACGGAATTAAAAATAAGTTACATTCCTCTGTGTACAATATCGTCAGGTCCTAAAAGCATTTTGGATGATTTTGATATTAAGTATTATCTTTTAAACTTTTGTAAAATGACACAACGTAGAAGTATGCTGTATGTTGAGCTCATGAAAAATGTTGAAAATAGTGACGACAATGATAACGACTATCTTGAAGTTGAAGGAGATAGAGGATGCAATATGGAAAATGATGGAAATATTCGAGATGAGTACTCCAACGTTAACATGGAGCCACCAAGGGTCTATGATGCTGCTTCTGCACCAGGCAACGAAGGTGATGTTTTAGACGTGCCTGCCTTGGAGGAACACCCTAATCAGGAGACAACAGCATCTGCCCCAACTCCGAAACGACAACGTTCATGCGTAGAAGTAGACTCGGTCATGGATCATTGTGAACCATTAGCAATAGATGACAGTTCTGTGTCTTTTAGTTTTGATGATGGCATTGGTATTGCAGTTGGTCAGGAATTTGAAAGCAAGAACGAGGTGAAGAATTTGGTTATCGATGCTTCGTTGAAAGCTTGTTTTGATTATAAAATAGTCAAATCAACCACAAAGTTGTTTGTGGTGAAATGTACCGTCTTAGATTGCAAGTGGGCATTACGAACTGTGAGGATCACGAACTCAGATCGTTTCTCTCTCCGAACATATTACAACACTCATACCTGCTCTGCTAGTTCGGTGGATAAAAGAAACAGACAAGCATCTGCAGATTTTGTTTCAGATAGGTTAAAAAAAGCGTTTCCAGGCCAGCTCGAGACACCTACCCCGAAGGGAGTGATGGACATGATGAAAAAAAGTGGATTGTCAATATCCTACCACAAAGCGCGAAGGGCCAAACTAAAAGCAGCAAGTGATGTTAGGGGAGCACCAGAGGTCAGTTTCGAGATTCTTCCTAGCTATCTGCACATGATAAAGTTAATGAACTCGGGCACGGTCACACACTTGGAAGTAGACAAAGATCAAAAGTTCAAGTACCTTTGCATTGCATTGGGCGCGTGCATCGAGGGATTTAAAGCAATGAGAAAGGTAATTGCGGTTGATGGAACGTTTTTGAAGACGAAATACAAGGGAACAATGATCATCGCCACCGCCCAAGATGGTAACTACCATCAATATCGTCTTGCTTGGGGAGTGGTTGACTCGGAGAATGACAACTCATGGACATGGTTTATGACGAAACTCGAGGAGCTCATACCCGACGATGAGGAGCTGGTCATAATTTCTGATAGGCACCAAAGCATCCGCAATGCAGTTGAAAAGGTATATAAAAAGTCTCACTATGGATTTTATGCATGGCACCTCTCTCAGAATATCAAATCACGTGTTCACCGATGATCTCGTGTTAGAGCCGGAAAGGGTACAGGTAAGGTCAATATTAAAGATACCGTCGCAAGTATTTTCATGAGAGTCGCTGCGGCATACTCTGAACACGAGTTCAATCGACTCTACGATGACCTAAAGAATAGATATCCTGCCGCCGCAGAATATCTTGATCATCATGTAGATGTCAAAAAATGGGCAAGGTGTCACTTCACAGGATCACGTTACAATATCCTGACTACCAACGGTGCCGAGAGTATTAACAGTGTGTTAAGGAAGGCAAGAACATATCATTTGCTGCCCTTGATTGATTCAATTGTAAAGAAAATCTCTGAATGGCTCAACAATCACTGTAAGGAGTCGAGTCTTGGATCTTCCTCACAATTCTTAACTCCAATGGTGGAGAAAACACTACATTCAAGATACAAAGAGTCCACAATCCTGACTGTGAAAGAACTAAACAGTACTACACTGGAGTATTATGTCACAGGATCGAATGGCAGTTTCTTGGTTGATCTTGGAAGGGGAACCTGCACATGTAAAGTATTTGATATCGACAAAATTCCTTGTGTCCATGCCCTTGCAGCATTCCCAGGGAGTAAGGATAAAATGCATGATTTATGCTCAAAATACTATCTAAAGGAGGTATGGGCATTGGCTTATGTCCAAACCGTTTATCCCGTCCCGAGCTCATCAGAGTGGGTTATCCCGGATGACATAAGGAATGAGAAGGTATTGCCTCCTGATTTCACAAAAAAACGTGGGAGGCTTCAACAAATCAGATTTCCTTCGATTGGAGAACATCGGAAAGGCAAAAACAAGCGATCATGTCTAGCAACTTCTCATGAGAGCTCAGAATTTACAACTCCCCTTTGAATATATTTGATCGAGGCAGATTTTCATGTTGTATGGTCGTGGTTTTATTTTTAACTTGTCCTAAAGATTTTGGACTACATCTTTATATTAGTAGTTGAATTATGTTTGTAGTAATGAACTGTATTTTGGATATTATAGTGGCTGAAATCATTTTCATTGTATGGTCTATTAATGAAAGTTATCACAAGCAAAATATCGGTTGTATGTTCGTAACTCATATATTTACGTAAGAACAGACCAAACTTCTCGCTTACCTAATATGACGTAGTATAAATTAAAAATATTACTTAAGAGTCAAAAAGTTTTTAAAGTTTCTTTTTTTTTTGTTACTTAAATTTTTTATATTTGAAAAAAAAAACAAAAAAAACAACCAAAAAACACCGAGCATAATTTACTTGCTGTTTTTCCGGACCGGCCTGAAAAAACAGTGAGCAAAATTCAGGCTTGACCAGTCCCAGTTTGGCCTGACCAGGACCGGTCAGGCGAGTTTTTGCTCACTGTTTTTTCGGACCGGCAGGACCGGACCCCCGGTCTAGCCGGTTCGGTAAAACAGCGAGCAAAAGTCAGGCCTGACCAGTCCCAGTTTGGCCTGACCAGGACTGGTCAGGCGAGTTTTTGCTCACTGTTTTTCCGGACCGACGGGACCGGACTTCCGGTCCGGCCGGTCCGGAAAAACAGCAAGTAATTCTTGGTGTTTTTTGGTCCCTTTTTTTTTTTTTTTTTTTTTTATTTTGTAAGAACTTTGGTATTGCTAAAAAATTTTTTGACTCCTAAGTAATATTTTTAATTTATACTACGTCATATTAGGTAAGCCGTGTTCTAGCTTTTTCGCTCTTTTTTTAATCGGACATACCGGTTTGGAATTGAAATTCTCTGGACCGGGCTGTTCTCCTTTGTTTTATTTCCTTAACCGGACATGCCGGTCCGGAGAATTTCAATTCCGGACTGACATGTCTGGTTTAAAAAAAAAAGGGAACACCCCGGTCCAGAGAATTTCAATTCCGGACCGGCATGTCCGGTTTAAAAAAAAAGGGAGAACACCCCGGTCTGGAGAATTTCAATTCCGGACCGGCATGTCCGGTTTCAAAAAAAAAAAGGGAGAACACCCCGGTCCGGAGAATTTCAATTCCGGACCGGCATGTCCGTTAAAAAAAAAAGGTAGAACACCCCGGTCCGGAGAATTTCAATTCCAAACCGGCATGTCGGGTTTAAAAAAAAAAAGGGAGAACACCCCGGTTCGGAGAATTTCAATTCCGGACCGGCATGTCCGGTTTAAAAAAAAGGGAGAAAACCCTGGTCCGGAGAATTTCATTTCCGGACCGGCATGTCCGGTTTAAAAAAAAGGGAGAACACCTTGGTCCGGAGAATTTCAATTCCGGGCTGGCATGTCCGGTTACAAAAGGAAAACAAGGTAGAACACCCCGGTCCGGAGAATTTCAATTCCGGACCGGCATGTCGGGTTTAAAAAAAAAAGGGAGAACACTCTGGTCCGGAGAATTTTAATTCCGGACCGGCATGTCAGGTTAAAAAAAAAGGGAGAATACCCCGGTCCGGAGAATTTCAATTTCGGGCCAGCATGTCCGGTTTGAAAAAAAAGGGAGAACACCCCGGTCCTGAGAATTTTAATCCGGATCAGCATGTTCGGTTACAAAAAAAAAAAAAAAAAAAAAGGTAGAACACCCGATCCGGAGAATTTCAATTCCGGATCGGTATGTCCGGTTAAGGAAATAAAATAAAGGAGAACATCCTGGTCCAGAGAATTTCAATTCAAATTGGTCATAATTTTTTATTTATGAAAAATAACGACCATATAAATTTTTTTAAACACAAGTATATCATTTTTTTTAAAATTTTTTTGAAATTTAAATCTGTTGTTCCATCCCGGCCGGACCAAGGATGGTCCAGCCGAAACAGGCTCTAGTCCGACCAGAACTGGTCCCGATCCGGCCAGACCAGTACATTTTTCGGCCGGAATAGTATATTTTCCAGTCGGACTAGGCCTAATCATGCTTTGGTCCAGCCGGACCAGCACATTTTCTGGCAGGACCAGGCCCTGGTCCGGCCGGAACAGTATATTTTCCGGCCGGACCAGCCTAGTTGGCCGGACCAGTACATTTCGGAGCAGTATATTTTCCGGCCAGACCAGGCCTAATCATGCTTTGGTCCGGCCGGACCAGTACATTTTCCGGTCGGACCAGGCCCAGGTCCGGCCGGAACAGTATATTTTCCGACCGGACCAGGCCCTGGTCCGACCGGAACAATATATTTTCCGGCCGGATCAGGCCTAGTCATGCTTTGGTCCGGCTGGACCAGTACATTTTCTGGCCAGACCAGTGCATTTTCCGGGCGGACCAAATCCTGGTCCGGCCGGAATTGGGCTCGGTCCGGCCGGAACAGTATATTTTCTGGCCGGACCAGGCCTAGTCATGCTTTGGTTCGGTCGGACCAGTACATTTTCTGGCCAGAACTGGGCCTGGTCCGGCCGAAACAATATATTTTCCGGCCGGACCAGGCCTAGTCATGCTTTGGTCCGGCCGGACCATTATATATATATATATATTATTTTTTTTCAAATATCATGAAATTTAAGTAACAAAAAAAAAAAAAAGAAACTTTGGTTTTGCTAAAAAAAAATTTGACTCCTAAGTTGTGATATCTGGTTTTTCATGCTACTAAGTCTTTGTAAAGAATTAATATGTGCAGTCTATGCAAATTTATGAAAAAGTTCAGTTCATAACTTTAATATGTGTGTATTGAGTTTTTATAGCTTGAAAAGACTCAAAAATGATAATTCGAAGAAGCAAATAGCCTTTTCGGACAAAAAGGAATGAAATCTGATCGATTTTAGAAAAGTCAAAATTTTGACCAAAAAGTCAACCGTTGACCCGAAAAGTCAAAGTTTGACCAAAATGGTCAAAATTACGACACATGAATTTTAAGATCTGCATTTCATGAAAATTACTGCAGAAACTCATTTTCTTTGACAGATAATGAAAATGAGAAACCGAAACCACCATAGAAAAATCCGGCGCATTTTATGAAGTCATGGGGCAGAAAGGGTTTGAGAAAACAAGAAAAATATTTTTCGACCCGATTTTCCCGACAGTAAATATAAAAGTCCAAAACTGTAAAATAATATTTACAGTATTGGAATTTAAATTTTTAAACTCAACGTTTCAAGATTTTCAGTCAACTAAAGTTTGATTCAAGATTTTACCTAAGAAAGTCATCCTTATCTCTTATGGTGTGGTGGACCAATGAGCTAGTGACACATAACCCTTGACAACTCACAATGAGTTGGCTTCCACCATCCTTTATGGCCGGCCACCTAGCAAGAAACAAGGCTAAAGTTTCAAAAATTTAGGGGCCAAAGTTCGATTTTTGGAAGTTCACTTGTGGTCTATAAATAGAAGAGCTCTCTATTCATTTTAAATGTAAAACACAACTAAACTCTTGCAAGTTTTCAGCTCAACCAAAACCGAGAGAGTGAGAGAGAGAGTTCAGAAAAATTTCTCCAAGCCAACCTTCACCACTTGCTTCGGGTAGTCTAGGAAACCGAGGGGAAGAGAAGAAAAATTTTTCTGCAGCCTTGAGCAGCCCCTGGTCGTGGGTTAGTGCAGGGGAAAGGAAAGGAAGAAACCGGATTTTGAAGGGAAAAAGTGAGCTAGAGAGTTCGGGTAGCTTAGCTAGCAAAAAGAGTGAGATTTAAACAAGTTTTGGAGCTTGATTTTGGTGTCAAGCAGCCCACGGGTTGTTGGGAGAAAGAAGAGAAAAAAATTCCAGATTTGGGGCAAGCAGCCCTTGTGTGACTGAACAAGGAGGGGAGAGCATTTGGAGACCAAAAATCTGATTTTTGGTGCACCAAGAGTGAGCAGCCGAACTTAGGAGCCAAGGGGAGCATAGGAAGGATTTTTGGAATCCTAACCCTAGAAGCCGAGAATCCACACCATTTGAGGTAAAAATTTTAAAAGTTTTTATCAAGCTTTTAATTGAGTTTTTAAGCTTATGATTTATGTGTATTTTGCGCAAAAATATGTAAGAGCATAAGCTCCCAAGCATGTGTTTAATTTGCTGCCCTATGAGCTTGATTTGCCGAGTATGCTAGGCTAGGTTAGTTTAGGGTGGTTTTTAGTTATGTGCATGCTTTTAATTGATGATTTGTGCATGAATGGCTAGAATGACATGCTAGGGTTTAATTTAGGCTTTATGTCCCCAATTAGGTCAGTTTTCATTTTGCATGTATGCTTTAAAGTTTTGTGAACTAAGATGCAAATATGTATGTGATGAATGCTTGCTAGAAACCGTGCAACCCTAGGCAATTTAGGTTCGGATTTTTGGGTTGCATGATCACGTGGGATGGCTTGGTTAGCCTTTAAGGGATGCTAGATGCGCTGCATGTATGTTGAACTAACTCCCGAAGTGGTCGGTCGAGCTAAAACCCGCGCCATAGGACGTAAAAATAAACCCTAAAAACGAAACTGCTTCTCGGGTTCCCCGGTGAGCAGTCTCGGTAAATGGTTACTGCAGGCCGATAGAGGCCGAATGGGTAAAAACGTAAAACACGAAAGTTGTAGATTAGGGTGTTTCCTAGGGCGTAACGTGGGCAGTTTGCCAAAATAAGGCTCCAACGGCCTTCTTTTTCAAGAAAAACCGTAAGTGGGTCAGTGAGACCCAGTTTTCAGGTTAAACCTGTTTTCAATTTAAAACTGGTACTAATCGGTAAGGAATCAGAAAATTTGCAAAACATGAAAGTTTTAGAACTCCTCGAGGACTAGAACTTTCGTGAAGGAAACTTTTTCTAATTCAAAATGGATTTTTAATTATAACCTGAAAAACGAAAACTGTGCAGAAATCAATAAATTTCTGTGCATGATTTTGTAGAACCAAACTAGGAAAAAAATTATTTTCGGACTTAACACATTATTTCAAGTACGGAAACTGTCCCAAAAGCAGTTTCCGACCCTTAAACGTTTTATAAAAATATGAGCCAAGATACACGAGTTTTTAAGAAGTAAGTTATGAGATTTTAGTTTAAAAGCTAAGTCTTTTATGGAAAGTGAGTTTTAAAGTAAAGTTTTAAAGAAAATGAATTTTAAGCTAAGTTTTTGAAGAAATATGTAGAACGGAAGGTAGCCGGGATTTAACACCCGAGTTACCGGGCTTAGCCCCAAGGCCCAAAGTTGACCCGAAGAGGGTTGACTCTAGCTATCAAAAAGGTTGACCTTGGTTAACCTAAAAGTAAATACAAGCCCAAGGGTAGGTGCTTGACCTAACCCGATACGTTTATACGTGGGCTAAGTATACGACAAGATTTTCAACGTAACCCTTTGGGTTATAAATGGCTTCACGTTTAGGGGGACATATAGCCGAAAACCCGCATAAATGTTGGTTAGTTACCAACATACTATGAAGATGGACTGGAAGTCTTACGTACGTCTTTTAATCAAGCAGGAGGAGCCCTGCAAGCGGAATCTTGAGGAGGAACCGCCAAGCAACAGACATAAAGACGGTAAGTACAACATCGTCTATAGCACAAGCTAATAGTGTTATATTATTAGAGTCGATGAAGTGCTCGGTGCTATATGCTAAGTAACATGTATGCAATATGAAATATGTTAAGGACATGGTTATATGCTAAGATAAGACAAGCAAGAAATCAAGTTAAGAAAATGACATCAGAAATGTATATTCACGCATAAACAAGTTTAAGTAAGAAAACAAGCACCGTGTCGTACCACCCGCGCCAGGTCGGGTTGGACTGTGGATTGAACTGGAATTGGTTTGGCCACCCCAGACAATCCATAGTCGCGCGCCGGATACGAACACGCAGACTAAGGGCCCATAAGAAGTAAGAACAAGGAAAATAAGAAAGCATAATATGGTCTATGCATTTTTGTATGTTATATGAAATGCTATATGTTATGCTAAGTATGCTATGTACTATATGTTATGCTAAGTGTTATGCTATGGTTATGTTATGATTTAAATGTTATATGATATAAGCTATATTGTTGTTTAATTACGGCTTAGGAGTTGTACTTACTGGGCTTTAGCTCACTGTTTTAAGTTTGTGCTGTAGGTAAGTCACCTGCTAGCTGATGCTGATGCAAGATGGAGTAGCGAGATCAAGCACTGTGAATCGTGGGAAATGGAATCGCTACGCGTTTTGCGGTATATTATTATAAGAGACATGAAACGTTTTATGATAGCTTATAGTTAATGTGTTTATGTACAGAAACAGTACTACACTATTTATGTTATGTTTATAGTCTTTTGAGTACAATAAAAAAAAAAATTTTCCGCTGTGTTTTACAGGCTAAGTAAGTAAGTTATATTTTATGAATGCATGTTAATAAGTACGGTAGCGGCCTACGCTAGGTGGGTCGTTACATAAGTAATATTTTTAACCGGACACGCCAGTCCGGAATTGAAATTCTCCGGACTGGGGTGTTCTACCTTTTTTTTTTTAAAACCGGACATGCCGGTCCGGAATTGAAATTCTCCGGACCGGGGTGGCATGTCCGATTAGAAAAGAAAAAACAAGGGAGAACACCCCGGTTCGGAGAATTTTAATTCCGGATCGGTATGTCCGGTTGAGAAAATAAAACAAAAGAGAACACTGTTTTTTCGGAGAATTTTAATTCTGGACCGGCCTGTTCGATTTTAAAAAAAAAAAGGTAGAACACCCCGGTCCGGAGAATTTCAATTCTGGACCGGCATGTCCGGTTAAAGAAAGGAAAAGAAAACAAGGGAGAACACCCCGGTCCGGAGAATTTCAATTTCGGATCGGCATGTCCGGTTAAGGAAATAAAACAAAGGAGAACACTATTTTTTCGGAGAATTTTAATTCCGGACCGGCCTGTTCGGTTTAAAAAAAAAAAAAAGTAGAACACCCCGATCCGGAGAATTTCAATTTCGGACCGGCATGTCCGGTTAAAAAAAAGAAAAGAAAACAAGAGAGAACACCCCGGTCCGGAGAATTTCAATTCCGGATTGGCATGTCCGGTTAGAAATAGAATACAAAGGGAGAACACCCCGGTCCGGAGAATTTCAATTCCGGACCGGCATGTCCGGTTAAAAAAAAAAAAAAGAAAACAAGGGAGATATAAGAAGGTTTTTTTTTTTTTTTTTTTTCAAGTTCTAAACTCTCGGGGTTTTTTTTTTCATAAGAAGGTTTTTTTTTTTTTTCAAGTCCTAAATTCTCCGAGTTTAGAACTTGGTGATCTAGTTTTTTTGTTGGCTCTTTTTGTTGCTCTCGGGTTTTCTGGACCGGGCCCTGGTCCGGCCTGTCCAAAAAACCCGAGAGCAAAGAAAACCTCGAGAGCAAAAAAAAAAAAAAGATCACCAAGGCTCTCGGGTTTTCAAGACCGGCCAGACCAGGGCCTGGCCCAGAAAACCCGAAAGCAAAGGAAACCCCGAGAGAAAAAAAAAAAAAAAAGATCACCAAGGCTCTCAGGTTTTCAAGACCGGTCGGACCAGGGCCCGGTCCGGCCAGACCAGGGCCCGGTCCGACCGGTCCAGAAAACCGAGAGCCAAAAAATAGCAAACAAAAAAAAGAGATCACCAAGGCTCTCGGGTTTTCAGGATCGGCCGGACCAGGGCCCGGTCTGGCTAGTCCAGAAAATCCGAGAGCTTAAAAAGCAAAAAAAAAAAAAAAGGGCTTTGGGGTTTTCAGGACCGGCCGGACCAGGCCCCGGTTTGGCCGGTCCAGAAAATCCAAGAGCTTAAAGAGCAAAAAAAAAAAGGGTAACTGAATGAGTTCTTTTAAGCCAAAAGGAAAAAGGAAAAGGAAAAGGAAAAAGGTCTAGAGGAGTTTATGCTTCTGATGTAGCTATATAGTTTATGCCGACGTTCATTTTGATTGTTAGAACAAAGTTGGCATTCGTTAGATACACTTAAACATAGAAGCGCCTAGATGAGTTCTTTTGAGCAAAGAAAAAGAAAAAGGTCAGATGAGTTTATGCTTTGAGATAGCTATCTACTTCGTGCTAATATTCATTTGAGTCCATGATTAATACTAATTTTGATTCTTAGAACTTATTTGGCATTTGTTAGATCCACATCAACATAGAAATTCTAAATGATTCTTTCATTGCAAAAAGAAGAATAAAATGAAAAGGTCAAGAAGAGTTTATTCTCCATTTCTTCTCATGTTGCCATCTACATCATGCTAAGTACAAATGGAAACAGCAAGTAGTCATTTTTGCTAAAGCTGATGGAAACAGCAAGTACAAATGGAAAACTCGGGAAGGAATGTATGCATGTTTTAATTCTATAGCAGTTGTGTGCTCCATCAGTGTTTAATTATAGATGCATGTTACTTCCTTTTTTTAGGACAAATCCACAACTGGAAAGCAAGTACTAGGAATTAAGGACCGGACAAAGAAAATCACTGGTTGCTACTTTCAGGGGAAGAAGACATCATTTAGTGACAGTGAGGATGAAGATTCTTCTGATCCCGAATGTTCAGAAAAAATAAAACCTGATGTCCATTTAGTAATTGAAAAGAAGAAGGAATCAAAATTGAAGTTTAATACAATATAAAGTGTTTAAGCAGATACATATATAAAATGTTTAAGGAACCCAATCGTTATGATAAATATTTATTGCCATCTTTTCTCTATAAAACTGAATTGTCGTATCGTTTATTAACTCAAAATTCAGCCCTTGCATATCGAACTCGATATGTTTGATGGCATATACGGCACAATCTCCCCTGCGTTAAACAAAATGTTTGTTAGTGTTTTTAGTTATAAATGAAAAAAAAAAAATAAAAATACAAAAAATTTGAAGTACACTTACGATTTTTCGTTCTGCGGATGGTTGATTGGACGCCGATAGGGCCATGGTGAAGGATCCAGTTGACCGAAATATCCAGATTCTTGAAGCAGTAACGGAATCATCTTCTGCACTGGCTTCATAAATCTATCGAGCTTGGCTTTCTCGGTGAATTTCCAATTACAATCAAAAACCACCAGCTCTGCATTTACCAGATCAACCTTCATCGAAACCCAGTGTTTTCCTCTTTCTCTGTCGGGGGCGTCGGCGTCCGACATGTCGAATAAATTATACGGGAAGTAGAGTGCCTTCGCACCATTCCAAGATTTTCCCATCTTCGGGCTGTCTCCTTTCATGTACATCTTCAAAACGTCGTATATGATAACATCTTCGCTGGCATTCATCACTAATATCTGACTGAAGATATCATCTAAAATGACGACGTCTTGATTGATGACATCAGGATACTTGGACTGTTTTTTGTGGAGTCCGTACTGTTGGAAAAATCGGATCCGGTATTGGAGTTACGGCGCAGCGGAAGTTTTAAAATTTTATGCCGTTTCCGGAAAAAAGCTCATGATGCATATAACAATAAATTAATTCATGATCAAGCGTACCTTATTTCTTGGATTCCGGAATTGCTAGAGCATTTGACCAACGTGTTTTCTCTACTATTCTCGAGTTCCACGTCTCAGAGTGTGTGTGGGCACACGTTCTATGAATCCAAGCGACCGGTAATTCTTTCCGAAGTCTAGATCCCTCCTTCTCAATTCCGATGATCCTCGTTGAGAATTTGATCCAACTTCTTTCTTCAAAACTACAAAACAAGAACCGGTTAACCTCCTATGAAAAATTATCACTCAGTTTAACCTTCCTCGCAGTTTTGATTCAATGAATTTTCTTTCTTTTTCTCTCTCACAAGAAAGCCGAATTTTTGATGTGGAAGAAAAACAAAAATTTTTTTTTTATTAAAAAACGTTTTTCTCCTTAAAAAAATCAAAAATTAGTTTTTCAAGAACTCCTAGCCTTTATATTGTATTCCAATCCTTTTCAAAATTTATCTCCTACTTGAAAATAATTAATAATTATTTTCCGGATAAATCTTGAACCAAAAGATCATACAACTTTAGGGCTAGATTCATTAAACATAAAAATAATTTTCAAGAGGAAATCCCCTTCAAAATTCGGCCACAAAGTGAGAGAAATCTTGATTGGTGGTTTAAATTTTAAATCAAGAATCTAGACTAGTCAAAAGATCCTAGTCCTATCTAGATTCAAACTTCTTTTAAACCTTTTCGAATTTAAATAGGATTCACATATTTGAATAAATATTTTCCATAAACATTATCCATATTAATTAGTTTAAATTAATGAAATATTTCAAATTTTCTTTCCTCACAAAAACCATGCACCTATTTAATTAGGAAAGAAAAAATTCATGAAATAATCTCCATTATTTAAACCAATTAATAATTAAATGTTAGGAATATATATAAATAATTTTGAAACAAAATTTTATTCCCTCCATACAATTAAAAAACGTGCACCACTTTTAATTAGGAGAGAAAAATTTTGTTTTCCAAAATTCAAACACAATCTTATTTTCAAAATTCAAATTAACCAATCACATGTTGACAAATCATTTGTCTACAAATTTCACATGTCTAATCCTTTCTGGATTGCATGTTAGAGAGTACCATGTCTTAATAGACATTTCAAAATTCCATTTACAATTTACCGATCTCATTAGGAACAAATCCCGAGACGCTTCGTGGAACTATATGAGCTAATAGAGGGACCCGATGGAAATATGTAAAGAGGCTCCTATAATTGTGAAAAATTAATCCCAGATTAATTATCCATCAAATTAATTATCCATCAATTATCAACTTCAAAACTATTCCACTAAAAGTTTGAAACTGAATTCCTGTTTACATACCGTATTACGAAAGCTCTCTCACGTAGTGCTTCTTCCATGATTTATTCATCGCTTGCTTAATCCCCATATGTTATCCATGATTGAATTAAGGACTTTTTCCGTTTTACCTTTTCAATCATTTTAACTTAAAGTTCAATTATTCTCCATTAAAAGAACCACCAATTGTAAAACCATACAATTGGAAAACCACCAGAGAACACAAAGTAAACCGATGGCCAAGATCTTGTTATACTATATTTCAATCCCCCGAATAATACCTTTAAGTAGATAACATTTACTATCATTAAGATAGCTATGGATTCCGTATCTATGAATCTTGATTTCTCCATCCATAAGTCATGCACCCAAAACACAAGTATGTTGACCATGAATTAACAGTGTCTTACCTTTAGTGCATTAAAGTACATAAGTCATGGATGCGAACTCAAGTAATCATTTCAGGATTAAGATTAATGCAGGATGATAATCAAAGTATCATTGATTCTTATAAATGGAATTATTAAACCGAATCAATTAACACTTTAGGTCCAGTCCAATGTCATACCTCAATACTGGTATATATTAAAGTTTCTACTTGGAACCTATCCGATGGTCAAGACAAACCATCCCTCCAAGGAAGTAGACAACCTTTACAATCTTATCATGAATAAGATCCCCAAATCTTATTCCGTTGATTGCGGACTATTTATTTAGACTGTTATCAAATTACCACATCTTCTATGCATACCCCGTATACATATGGTAATTCGATATATTACCAACAGCCTAGGAGTATTTTATGTTTGCTCAAAATAATTATACAATCAACAAATGAAAGTAAATAGGACACAACTTATTAAACATGAATAATTTCCTCTTATTAATATCAAAATGTCATATTTACAGAAAATCCCTAAGATTTTCTATCCTTAGGGCACCTATAGATCCTAACAATCTCTCATTTGCCCTAAGCGAGTAAATGTGACATATTACGCATCCCCATGCCTTCGAAGTGTTTTTCGAATCTCCTGGCCACCAAAGTCTTCGTGAACGGGTCAGCAAGATTGTCCTCCGATGCGATTTTGCAAACCGTCACATTTCCACTCTCAACAAAGCCTCTGATAATGTGATATTTTCTGTCAATGTGCTTACTCTTCTTATGATGCCTAGGATCCTTGGTATTAGCTACTGCTGCACTGTTGTCACAGTAGAGCACCATAGCTTTATCCATACCAGGAACGACCTCAAGGTCACTAAGGAACCTGCGGAGCCAAACCGCTTCCTTTGATGCCTCACTGGCTGCCACATACTCGGCTTCTATGGTCGAGTCAGCAATACAAGATTGCTTAACACTCCTCCACACAACGGCACCACCTCCAAGGGTGAAGACAGATCCTGAAGTTGATTTCCTTGAATCCTGATCTGATTGAAAATCAGAATCTGTATATCCTATAGGAACAAGGTCCTGACCGGAATACACTAGCAATAATCTCTCGTTCTCCGTAGATACTTGAGTATATGCTTGGCCGCAGCCCAATGGTTCGATCCCGGATTCGACTGATATCGACTTACCATACCAACCGCAAAACAAATGTCAGGCCTAGTGCATAACATAGCGTACATAAGACTACCTACCGCTGATGCATAAGGTATATTTTTCATACGTTCCCTTTCTTCCGATGTCTTGGAACAGTCATCTTTAGAAAGTTTGATTCCAATCCTGAAAGGTTGAGCACCTTTTTTGGAATCCTTCATAAAAAACCTCTCAAGTACTTTATCAATGTATAAAGCTTGGGAGAGTGATATCGTTTTGTTCTTTCTATCTCTAAAGAGTTGAATACCAAGAACATAACTAGCTTCTCCTAAGTCCTTCATGTCAAACTGTTTGGCTAACCAAACTTTGACAGATGATAGTATTGCCACATCGTTTCCAATAAGCAATATATCATCCACATAGAGTACAAGGAACACCACTTTCTCGTTCTTGATACATTTATAAACACATGGTTCATCAATGTTTTGTTCGAATCCATAAGTTTTGATCGCTTGATCAAACCTAATATTCCAAGAACGAGATGCTTGCTTTAATCCATAAATGGATTTAAGCAACTTGCATACTTTGTCTTCTTGGCCTTTTGCCTTGAATCCGTCTGGTTGTATCATATAGATATCTTCCTCAAGAGAGCCATTTAAGAAAGCTGTCTTGACATCCATTTGCCAGATCTCATAATCGAGAGCAGCCGCAATGGATAAAAGAATGCGGATTGACTTAAGCATTGCTACAGCGAGAAGGTTTCTTCATAGTCGATTCCTTCTTTCTGCGTATAGCCCTTCGCTACAAGTCTTGCCTTGAAAGTTTCCACTTTCCCATCCACACCTCTCTTCCTCTTGTATACCCACTTACACCCAATCGGTTTTATGCCTTGGGGTAAGTCTACAAGTTTCCAGACTCCGTTGGAATCCATAGATTCCATCTCGGCGTTCATAGCCTTTTGCCAAAGACTAGAATCAACATCCTCCATAGCTTCCTTGTACGTAGCTGATCATCAATATGTTCTATGGATTCTGCTTCATAAACTTCACCACTGAACATGTACCTTTCAGGTTCCCTGATAATCCTCCCACTACGACGAAGCTCCTGTGGTTGTTGATTCTTTAGTGATTTTTCCGCAGGGTTTTCTGTGACTTTAGGAACATCCAAACCCGAAGTCATCTCCTCAAGCACTACTTTGCTACGAGGTTTAAAGTCTTCCATGTAACTTTCCTCAAGGAATGTTGCATGTGTTGAAACAAAGACTTTATTTTGCTTTGGATTATAGAACAGACCACCTTTTGTCCCTTTTGGATAGCCAACAAACAAGCACACTTCTGATCGTGACTCCAATTTCTTCGCTTCCTTATCCAGGACGTGTGCCGGACAACCCCAAATTCGAATATGATTCAAATTAGGTTTCCTACTCGTCCATAACTCATAAGGAGTTTTAGGAACCGATTTGGAGGGAACGTTATTCAGAAGATAGCATGCAGTTTGTATGGCGTGCCCCCAAAATGATAAAGGTAAAGTGGAATAACTCATCATAGACCGGACCATATCCAATAGGGTCCTATTCCTTCTCTCAGCTACACCATTCTGTTGAGGAGTACCAGGTGCAGTCAACTGGGATTGTATCCCATTCTCTATCAAATATCCTAAGAACTCATCCGATAGGTATTCCCCACCTCGATCCGATCGAAGTGTCTTAATGGACTTGCCTAATTGTTTCTCCGCTTCAGCCCGAAACTCTTTGAACTTGTCAAAGGCTTCGCTTTGCGGGTCATTAAATAGACATATCCATACCTTGAGTAATCATCAATAAAAGTGATATAATACTCATACCCACCACGTGCTTCTATGTTCATGGGACCACAAACATCTGTATGCACAAGTTCTAAAAGTTTCTCGGCACGACCATCCTTGGCAGCAAAGTGCCATTTAGTCATCTTGCCCTCCAAACAGGATTCGCATTGTGGCCAAGGTTCAACCTCGTACAAGTCGAGGCATTCATCTTTTACCATCCTTTGAATTCTGTTAAGGCTTATGTGACCAAGTCGTAAATGCCAAAGATATGATTTGTTAGAGTGAGAAGACTTATGTCTTTTAGAGTTCTTTTCCAATTCTGTATCAAGCAGTGAGTGCATCTTAGGTTTGATAAAATAAAGATTTCCATGCATCCATCCATTACAGATAAGAGAATTGTTTTTCCTAATAACAACTTTATTATTAAAAGAAACTGAATAAGAATCTTTAATTAAACAAGCTACCGAAATTAGGTTCCTCTTAAAATTAGGAACATAAAAACAATGTCTCAAAACAATAAACCTAAATTCATCAAAATAAAGATGCACTTCTCCACTGCTTCAGCTCGCACCAACGTCCCATCGCCGGTTCTTAACGTAAAGTCCTCCTCATGCAGACTTCTCGTTACCTTGAACCCCTGTAGAGAAATACAAACATGGTTAGTAGCTCCAGAATCTATAACCCAATTGTCCTTAGATTCTTCCACTAAACAACCCTCAAGATACAGGACATTGAAATTACCTTTCTGCTTTTGCAAAGCCAGGAAATCTCGGCAATCCTTCTTGAAATGTCCTTTCTTCCCACAGTGAAAGCACTTAACCTTTTTGGGGTCCACCTTTTGCTTCTTAGTCTTGGTAGACTTCTTAGAAGCAGGTGCATTCACCGCATGCTTATTCCCCTTGTTCTTCCCTTTTTCCTTCTTCCTTTTGGGATTAGGAACAGACGAACTAGGTTCAGCCAAATTTACCTCAGCCTTAGATCCAGAACCCTTAAAAATGTTCTCAAAGGCTTGCAACTCCTTCATCAATTCCGTTAAAGACATCTCCTTCCGGTTAAGGTTGTAGGATGCCTGAAACAAATCGAAATCCTTGGATAAGGTTTGAAAAACCATAACCAGTTGAGTTGCAGCATCGATCTCAGCCCCATTTGCCTGAGCTTCAGACAAATAAGCCATGACTGTCATCATGTGCTCCTTGATGGGAGTTCCAACCTTCTGCCTGCAGTTCATGAGACCTTTGATAGCATCGGTCTTAGCCTGGATAGTTTGTTCACCAAACATTTCCTCCAGGTTATCCATGATCTGCCTAGCAGTTTGATGTTCCTCATGCTGTTTCTGGAGCACGTTAGACATGCTCGCCCGAATATAGCACATGGCACTAAGGTTGGAATTGTCCCAGCGCTCAAGCGCTACAAAATCCCTATCAGGAGCATCGATCGCAGGCGTAGGTGGTGGAGGTTGGGTTAGGACAAAACTGTGTTTCTCAAAGTTTAGGACGATTAGCAAGTTCCTTTTCCAGTCATTAAAATTCTCGCCAGTTAATTTGTTTTGCGTAAGTATCACAGATAAAGGGCTTGACATTTTGATCTATAATAAGAAAACATGTAATAAGTATGAGCAAACATCCTATCAGTTTATAAAATATGATTTTGTAATGAAACAAAAAGATCTATATGCAATCTAAATGTTCATGTGTAAAACCCTTAAAACACATACCTTACAATGACAATTCCTAGCTACCGCTTTCTAAGCTACCGAGGGGTAGTCATAGAATAACTAGCCAAGAACACGGATCCCTTCCGATTAATACATATTCATCCATGGAACAAACTCCATTAAATATATATTAACTATCGTTTATTTGGCCACTACTTTACATAACAGAGCCTCGAGGGAGGGTTAATAAATAAAGTAGTATGAGTGTGTAACCATCGTTTCCAATTTTGAATCCATATTTTACATCCGCCACCGAGGGGTGATCTAAACATAAAATATGCCCAAAATTGTTATCCTTTCGGAAATCCAAATCAGTGTGCGCTCTAGGTAAGATACCTATCCGAAGGAATTCCCGGATCGAAACCGAGTAGTAGGCGCTACCATGCGTAACTATTGGACTAACGATGGAGGCCGTAGGTCTTAGTGTGTAAAACCTTCTCCCACTCAATCTCTTAAATTAGGGTTTTTATTTTTTCATGCATAAACAATATTTATTGAGTGGCACTCCCTAGTCTATATGGCATGTTATCAATACATCATGAAATAGTATAACATATTCATATAGCAAGTCATCATCCATGGTTTGCATAATATGTAAATAGCCGTGGATCATGATTCCATCCTAGAGAAAAGAAAATTGCAAAAATTTACAAAAATTAACCGAAACATATATCGGCCTTCATTTGTAGATCCATGCCGTGTATCCTTCTTCAATGTGTCTTCCTTCTCCAATGTCACATCTTTTTAAATTTAAAATTAAATTTAAATTTCAAAAAAGATTATATGTGATTTTTAATTTTAATCAAAATTACAAAATATCAAAATTTAAATTAAAAATCCGGTTTATTAAATTTTAAAATTTAAAATTTAAAATTTGAAATTTCCAAATTTCAAATTTAAATCACAAAATTTTAAAATTCATAATAATATCCATTAAATTTAAATTTAAATTTTCAATTTTGATTTCCAAATTATCAAAATCACATATCATTGGAAATTAAATTTTCAAAAGATTCTTGTGATTTTTTTTAATACAAAAAAAAACGTTTTTTAATTAAAAAAAATTCCAAAAATAAAAAAAATCACATCCTTTGAAAATTTCCATACCTTCGTTCATCTTCAATCTCCTTAAATCCATTATAGCCCGAATTTTACAAAAAAATTCCTATGCCGTTTCCGGCTTACAAAAATTCTAGGAATTGAAAGAACGACCTAGCGGTGATTATAGACCGCATCTATTACACTTGAAAAACCTAGATACAAATTCTAACCTCTATGGAATCATGACCGGCAAAATTGAACAAGCATCATATATTATCAAAATAATATAAAGCATTCATCCATACATCCATTCATAATATATTTAACATACTCAAAATAAAACCTAGAGTGCCAACTCTCTAAAATATTTCATTAATGCATAGAGAGAAATTTATTTGATCAAATAATTTATGTTATATGCATGATCATGAGTTGGCTCTGATACCAGTTGTTGGAAAAATCGGATCCGGTATTGGAGTTACGGCGCAGCGGAAGTTTTAAAATTTTATGCCGTTTCCGGAAAAGAAGCTCATGATGCATATAACAATAAATTAATTCATGATCAAGCGTACCTTATTTCTTGGATTCCGGAATTGCTAGAGCGTTTGACCAACGTGTCTTCTCTACTATTCTCGAGTTCCACGTCTCAGAGTGTGTGTGGGCACACGTTCTATGAATCCAAGCGACCGGTAATTCTTTCCGAAGTCTAGATCCCTCCTTCTCAATTCCGATGATCCTCGTTGAGAATTTGATCCAACTTCTTTCTTCAAAACTACAAAACAAGAACCGGTTAACCTCCTATGAAAAATTATCACTCGGTTTAACCTTCCTCGCAGTTTTGATTCAATGGAATTTTCTTTCTTTTTCTCTCTCACAAGAAAGCCGAATTTTTGATGTGGAAGAAAAACAAATTTTTTTTTTATTAAAAAACGTTTTTCTCCTTAAAAAAAAAAAATCAAAAATTAGTTTTTCAAAAACTCCTAGCCTTTATATTGTATTCCAATCCTTTTCAAAATTTATCTCCTACTTGAAAAATAATTAATAATTATTTTCCGGATAAATCTTGAACCAAAAGATCATACAACTTTAGGGCTAGATTCATTGAATATAAAAATAATTTTCAAGAGGAAATCCCCTTTAAAATTCGGTCACAAAGTGAGAGAAATCTTGATTGGTGATTTAAATTTTAAATCAAGAATCTAGACTAGTCAAAAGATCCTAGTCCTATCTAGATTCAAACTTCTTTTAAACCTTTTCGAATTTAAATAGGATTCACATATTTGAATAAATATTTTCCATAAACATTATCCATATTAATTAGTTTAAATTAATGAAATATTTCAAATTTTCTTTCCTCACAAAAACCATGCACCTATTTAATTAGGAAAGAAAAAATTCATGAAATAATCTCCATTATTTAAATCAATTAATAATTAAATGTTAGGAATATATTTAAATAATTTTAAAACAAAATTTTATTCCCTCCATATAATTAAAAAACGTGCACCACTTTTAATTAGGAGAGAAAAATTTTGTTTTCCAAAATTCAAACACAATCTTATTTTCAAAATTCAAATTAACCAATCACATGTTGACAAATCATTTGTCTACAAATTTCACATGTCTAATCCTTTCTGGATTGCATGTTAGAGAGTACCATGTCTTAATAGACATTTCAAAATTCCATTTATAATTTACCGATCTCATTAGGAACAAATCCCGAGACGCTTCGTGGAACTATATGAGCTAATAGAGGGACCCGATGGAAATATGTAAAGAGGCTCCTATAATTGTGAAAAATTAATCCCAGATTAATTATCCATCAATTATCAACTTCAAAACTATTCCACTAAAAGTTTGAAACTGAACTCCTGTTTACATACCGTATTACGAAAGCTCTCTCACGTAGTGCTTCTTCCATGATTTATTCATCGCTTGCTTAATCCCCATATGTTATCCATGATTGAATTAAGGACTTTTTCCGTTTTACCTTTTCAATCATTTTAACTTAAAGTTCAATTATTCTCCATTAAAGAACCACCAATTGTAAAACCATACAATTGGAAAACCACCAGAGAACACAAAGTAAACCGATGGCCAAGATCTTGTTATACTATCTTTCAATCCCCGAATAATACCTTTAAGTAGATAACATTTACTATCATTAAGATAGCTATGGATTCCGTATCTATGAATCTTGATTTCTCCATATCACCCAAAACACAAGTATGTTGACCATGAATTAACAGTGTCTCACCTTTAGTGCATCAAAGTACATAAGTCATGGATGCGAACTCAAGTAATCATTTCAGGATTAAGATTAATGCAGGATGATAATCAAAGTATCATTGATTCTTATAAACGGAATTATTAAACCGAATCAATTAACACTTTAGGTCCAGTCCAATGTCATACCTCAATACTGGTATATATTAAAGTTTCTACTCGGAACCTATCCGATGGTCAAGACAAACCATCCCTCCAAGGAAGTAGACAACCTTTACAATCTTATCATGAATAAGATCCCCAAATCTTATTCCGTTGATTGCGGACTATTTATTTAGACTGTTATCAAATTACCACATCTTCTATGCATACCCCGTATACATATGGTAATTCGATATATTACCAACAGCCTAGGAGTATTTTATGTTTGCTCAAAATAATTATACAATCAACAAATGAAAGTAAATAGGACACAACTTATTAAACATGAATAATTTCCTCTTATTAATATCAAAATGTCATATTTACAGAAAATCCCTAAGATTTTCTATCCTTAGGGCACCTATAGATCCTAACACGTACATCGCCTCTTCGATGCGCTACAAAAAAAAGGGTTGTAGTACGGGTCAAAAATGTTAGACATAAAAAGAAATCTATATTAAAAAATAAAAGCTTAGATATAGCGTTAATTAGTAGAGAATCACTTACGTCACTTGAAAGCCAAAAGTGCATGGTTAAGAGCTGATCGAAGAAGGCCCATGATCGCGTTACCCCGAGACCTGAAGTAAATGGTGGCTTCGGAATTGAATTCTTGTAGGGCTCAAATGAGTTTCGCATGTTTCTGATACGTGTAATGGGTCGAACTCTTTTATCGACCCTTTACGAAACATCATCTTCTTTGGATCGGGGTCGGTGTATGGAGTTCTCCGATATTTAGACTTTTTTAGATGTTGTTGGGGTCGGCCCTTTTGTTGCCCAACATTTAAAATATCTTCCTCACAATCTTTATCACCCAAACAAGTCGGAGTCTGATAAAAGATTTCAGTGAGGGGAGAATCTTCCATATCCCTTTCTGCACTCCTATCAGTTCTGGAACCAACATCTGTCGGTGCAAATATATCATCCCGAGCAGCAACATCACCACCGGCATTGATACTGACATCAACACCTCTACTATTCTCACCTCCACCTCCACTGCTCTCAACTCGATATCCACCTTTCTCGGCTTCTGATTGTTGCTGAACAAATCTTGACATGATGTTTGTCAACATTTCCAATTGTCGAGACTGAGATTCTATCGATCTCTCTAACACCAAAAACCGCCGGTCATGGTCGGCGGACATCTTCTCCATCGTTTGCTTTAGAGCTTGAAGCTCACGTAGCACCATTGAATTCTCAGCATGAGAGCTAGCTTGTGGAGGTGTAGACTCGTTCACAGTAGGGATAGACGGCAGATACCTGGTTTGCTCTGCTGTAGTGGCGCCCTCTTGACTTGTGCGCTGCTCAGGTATAATATCTTAGGACTCTCTCTACCTCTTCCTTGGACTTCTCGGTTCCACCTTCAAGGAAGTTGCGTCAGCCTTCTAGATCAGCTTCTAATAAGTCCTCCCAAAAGATGCTTCTTCTGGACTCTAAGATGCCTGCCCAATTGTCCACAATGAGGTCGGAATCCTCATCATAAGGAACAAACCCAATCATGTAGTTGGCATTCCGCTCCTCCAAGGTTGGGACAAGTATGCTATGTATGTTCTGAAATTTAGAAACTAGAAATTAGTAACCGAGAAATAAAGACGTATCTACATAATATAAAATAAAACAAAACAGAAGACCAACCATGCTATTTCCAATTGCACGAAGAATTTGCTCTAAAGATGGTGCTTGTTATCGATCAAACTTTGTTGTCCATCGACAATTCTTGGCACCGGTCCTTGCATGTCTTTTCTAGTCTCAGCATACGTTGGGGTCAGGGCAGGAATACACTTAAATGGTAGAAGCTATAATAATGAGCAATAACAAATATTAGATTGCAAACATTTTGAAACAAATTAAGTGTGAGAATCAACAATAAAACAAAATTTACATACCATCAATGGGAGTTGAACGCATGACAACTCCATCTTGCCAACTTATGACCACTGTCTTTACATTTTGCACCAATGTCCAACCTCTGGACCTGGGTCATCAAAAATTGGTATGACTTTCTCCCCATGGGTAATTGGCACACCAATCTAGGTCGTCTACAATCTCAAAGAGATTGTCATCAACTCGCTGATGGCCTTTTTCTGGACCACGGAGGACCGCACACAAAAAGTAGAGGACCGCCAACTTCAACTTATCGTTTATAAGGATCGACCTCTCTTTTTCTCTTCGATTGATTTCGCGTAGGTGCCTCCTTATGTTGCTTTCACTCTCCTCGGAAGGGATGACCATACCTTCCAAGCGACTCTTGAGATCATTCTGCATTATCTTTTTCATTCCACGAAAGACCCTTCCTTTAAAATCATCTCCTGTATGATAAGGATCTTCGGGATAGGCAGAACAATTAAGTCCACTTATAAGCGCGTGCTCCATCAGCGAGTACCTAATGGGGACGCCGTTCAAAACGAACCACATCTCATAATCCTTTTTTGTAACCACCGCTCGGGACAGTAACATCCATAACGGGGTTAAGGTTACTTTGAGGTGATCTGCAATGTTAAATAAGTGGCCGAATTGAGAGTTCCTAAACCACTCCATGCCATTAGGGTGGTCCTGTAAGGTTGCGGTCACCGTATCCACAGCATCCTTCAACAAGTTCTTGATTGTGATTTTACATTTGAAATTGACTTCATCCATCTTTAATTTCAAAACGGGTGATGGGAGATCCAAAACCTACATTTACATAAAATCACATATAAATAAAATATATTTTATAACCAATGTAATTGTTTTGAACGTGCAAAAAAAAAAAAAAAAAAAAAACAAAAAACTTTGACTGCTCTATCTTCCAATGATAACTTACCCTTGCTATTGGTACTGATGTCGATTGAGGTGACGTGTTGCGTTCCGGAAGGGAATTGGTCCTACTGACTCCTTCAGAGTCATTTTTGGAGTCCATCTCTGATGGTTCTAAATATCGCCGCTATTGGGTAGGACGAGGAGATTCGGCCGATGATGTCCGGCTCCGTGCCATAGCTAGAAACGAAATCACAAATCACAAATCACATTATTTTTCTAATGTTAAAGAAGATAAGTTCATTAGCAAAAAAGATGGCTAAAACTTCGAACTTATCTTCTTATTTAGCTTATACCATATCATTTAAAATTTTTATCCTTACTGAGTATACGATATTGTGTAAGCTAATTCTGCTTCCTGAGATCCTCAACTTTTAATCTTGATCATGTTGAATAGAAACAAATGATGATAGGCTGATTCATGATGTAAAAGGCTCTTTAAACTCAGCCGTCATTCATGATGTAAGTGGCTATAAGAAAATGACGGCTGAGGTTAAAGAGCCTTTTACATCATTAATCAGCCTGTCATCATTTGTTGTATGTATGTATGTATATGTATAAACAAGATTTTTTTTTTCTAGGAAATAGGAATCCGCCAAAATCGATCACACTTTTCAGGGTTTAGACTCGAGAATAGAAACAAATGATGACAGGCTGATTCATGATGTAAAGCTCTTTAACCTCAGCCGTCATTCATGATTAGTGTATAAAAATAGCTGAGTTAAAGCTTTACATCATTATCCTGTCATCATTTGTTGTATGTATGTATGTATATGTATAAACAAGATTTTTTTTTCTAGGAAATGGGAATCCGCCAAAATCGATCCCACTTTTCAGGGTTTAGGACTCGAGAATAGAAACAAATGATGACAGGCTGATTCATGATGTAAAAGGCTCTTTAACCTCAGCCGTCATTCAGGATGTAAGTGGCTATAAGAAAATGACAGCTGAGGTTAAAGAGCCTTTTACATCATGAATCAGCCTGTCATCATTTGTTTCTATTCTCGAGCCCTAATTCCTGAAAAGTGGGATCGATTTTGGCAGATTCCCATTTCCTAGAAAAGAAAAAAAAAACCTTATACATACATATACATACATACATACATAATATGATAGTTCATAGTCCCAGTTTCGACAAAGTTTTATTTTGAGCTTGTGAAGTTCAGCTGTCCCAAACATCTCGTCGTCGCCAAAAAGATGATATGCAAATGAAAAAGTTTTCTCCAATTCCTCCCCGTTTCTTCAAGATTATCATCTTCATCATTTAGTTTGCAGATTAAAAGGTGCAATTTTTGTTTTGGATAATCTTTATTTTTAGCAGCAGACTAGAAAAATTTGTTAAGCACAACTCATAGTTTTACGCTGCAAACTCTAAACTACATGGAATGACAAACTACAGTTGACCACTAAACCCGGGAAACTAGTTAGCAAACATCATACATAAATATGGTTCAAATATGCTTTGATGTCAATTTTTATCTAACAAACAAAACCTTTGCTACATTTCTGATCAGTAACAGGACAACTGCATGAAATTCTCAACACAATTTTTTTTTTTTAACTAAACATTAGTCCCAATTCAAACTGAATCATGATTTTTTGCTACCTAAATCTACATCTCCGAATCAAAAGAACACAAACCCAAGTTCATGAAGTGTATCTAATTCCATGATATTAACAATAAATTTGGGTCAAGCAGACTTTGGTGACCACCAGACCATCAACTTTTCCCACACAAAGAAAAAAAAAAAAAAAAAAAAAAAAAAGAACCTACGTGGTTGAAGAGGAAGAAGTAACTTTGTGAAGTTGTGGTTAGAGGCTTTCACCGCCCCAAGAGCTCTTGCAGTGTTGGCTGCACAATTCCTGTTGCAAATTATATATTTCTTATCTTGTTTTCTTTGCTTTTTAAATTTTCTTTCTTCAAAACTATCTTTTTTGTTTTTGTTTTTTCAGAACTATCCTATTTAATCAGACACAAATGGAATATTTTAATCAAAGGGGCTACTAACAGCAACAAGAAGAAAATGAGTATAAGAAAGTCTACGTATATGTAAAACAATAATAAAAGAGAATCAGACAACAACGGAACAAATCATGATAAAAAGAGGATGAAATCAAAGAACAGCAAACCTGATCTTCTTATGGATTTTAAGCATAGCCACTTGATGCAGAGCAAAGTGTTTTCACCGAGGAGCGGCGACGAGCTTCCCGCTTCAGTGGTGAACAGAGAAGAGAGCGAGAGACAGAGAAGAAGAGCGGGCGAGAGTGAGGGACAGAGAGCGAGATCGAGAGACAGAGAGGCGAGAGCTAGAGACAGAGGGGAGGAGAGGAACAGAGAGGCCAGAGGGTTTCTGCAAAGAGCAGAGAGAGAGGAGAGACAGAGAGGCGAGAGAGAGAGAACGAGAGCGAGAGCGCAGGGGGGAGAAGAGGAGAGCCCACAGGCGAAGAGGGATCGGCGAAGAAGAAGAGCGAGAGACAGAGGGGAGAGGGAGAGAGAGGGTTTCTTTCTTTTTGGTTTCGGAGCCGAGCAGCAGAGAAAGAGCGAGGGGTGAGAGAATATTAGAGAGAGGAGAGAGGAGAATAGAGAGAGAGGGGGGTTTCGTTGGCTTTTTGGGTGGGAGGGAATGCTGTTGGCTGTTAGGGTTTGATTTTTTTTTTTTTTTTTCTGAAGATAACTTAGGGGGCATTTGGTCTTTTGGATAAGAATTGATTTAAAAAAAATTGAAAATAAAAAAATAATTAGACTTGAGGTTATATTTGCAAAGGGGGTTGATTTCTGGCTTATATATATGCAAATGTTCCGATGGGGACAAGCACATTTGTTTTTCAAGAATCTTTGAACTCTGTCTCTCCCCTCTCTGTCTCTCACTCTCTCTCTAAATCGAAGAAATTGTCAGTCTCTCCCTTTGGATTCTCTGTGAAAACAATTATATGACTATTTCGACCTTTACAGACTAGACTAGAAGAAGAACGGCTCCCTCCGCCTCTCTCTCTCTCCGTAACTCACGGCGATTGTCACCGGAACTCATGACGAAGAGGCAACAGAGGAGGTTGCCACCAACGTCGACGACTCTTCGATAGTGAGCTCTTCGACGGTGGGTTCGCGGCGGGGGTTGATGGTGAGAGCTCTTCAGCTCTCTCTCTCTCTCCCTCCCTCCCTCCCTCTCTCTCTTCTCCGGGTTGAGCCGCTCTCATTCACAGGTTGTACCGCGTGACCGTACGACATCGTACAGGAGATTATTTCTATTATTATATTCTAATTCGCCGAGCAGCGCCCTCGACCCAACGGGATCCTTCAGACTTTAGCCCCAATTTTTTTTGGGTATAATTTTTCTTTCAATTCGCTTCCCCTAGATAATTTTCAAAAATTGAAGTAAAAAATAATTAAAAAAATTGAACAAATACATAAAATGATTTTAAAATATTTGAAGTAGAAAGCATTTTTGGATTGAATAGATAGCATTTTTACACTATCTCAAATATTTTAAAACCATGCTAATTACTTCTTTACGTTTTTTTTTTAATTGAATTGTTAGATATGAGGGTGTTTGGTGAATGAGTTTAGTTTAAAATTTTTAAGTTTCAATAGTAATTTTTTAAAAAAGATAAAAACTTTTTTTAAAAAAGACAAAAAACTTTTTCAGAAAAAAACAAAAATCATGATGAAAAAAGTACAATTTAATTTAAACAGAGATTAAAACCAAACTAATAATTTATGACAAATCTTCATCCTTTTTCGCTCCGTCCTTTCTTCAACCCTCTACTTAAGAAATGGGTACTAGCACTCAAAAATTCCTCTACTTAAGACCCCCATTTTCACACTCGTTGTAACGATTGCGTCCATAATATTTCATTGAGTAAGGGTATTGCCCCCATCGTAGTATTTATTATAAAATCCACCCTCAGTGAAACGCTTAGATGCCCTATTGTGTCAAACCATCTTTATAACTGAACGACCTAATATTATTCACCTCGTGTTTTAGGTTGCACTTTGTGAAGCATGAGACTCTTATCTACAAGCCTTTCAATTTAATCAAACGGTTCAGAATGTTTACGCTATTGATCGGGAAAAAGGATTGTTTCCCACAAAAGAAGTCCCCAAAGTTTTTTATACATAATTTTTCAGGATTTCTACTATCCTAAAGTTTAACTTTTAAGTACACTCATATTTCATAATTAAAAAAAAAAAAATACTTCACCAATATCCCTGTATTTTTGTCCTTTAATTATGCTCGTATTTCAAATTTAAAATCTCAAAAAGGTAAAAATCAATTACATTATTGTTTAAAGGGTAAATTGCTAGAAGGTTCCTGAACTTTTAACTTTGTGCAACTTTAGTCTCTGAACTTTTTTTCTTAGCTGGAATGCCTCTAAACTATTAAAATGTTACAACAATAGTATTTTACATTAATTTTTGGACGAAATCCATTAGTTAACATCACTTTTTGACTAAATTATTAATAAATTCTGTCTAAAAATTAATGAAAATGACTATTATATAGTAACTTTTTAATAGTTTAGGGCACTCCCTATTATTTTTTCATAGCTTAAATGACCATTAACTGTTAAAAAAGTTGCTAGAATTTTTTTTTCCTTTAATTTTTAGATGAAATTCGTTGTTTGCATCACTTTTTGGTCAAATTACTAACAAATTCCTTCAAATTACTAACAGTCTGCACCACTTCTTTTTTTTTTTTTTTTTCCCTCCCTCTGAAGTTGTTCTAAATTTTGATTCTCATTAGCTCCAAGCAAATGTCATTCTAACCTCTATACAACTAACAATATAGGACTTTCATCCGTTCACGGGTTGTTAACAAAAAGAGTAGCTTGTTTACGATCTCTAGTTGTATTGTAAGGGTGGAATAGATAAAAAAAAGAAAAAAAAAAAAAAAGTGCCACATTACATTGATTACCAGTTATGTGACGATCATGTAGCTGCCACGTGATAATCACTAAAGGTGGAAACAAAAAACACATTCATGCTTTTAAGAAAGGATAGAAGATTCTCCGTTAATTGAGATGTAAACCACTCTTAACAGTAAACAAAACTCCGTCTTTGATAGCAATCAGTTCAGCAAAAGAGACAAGAAAGCAACCACTCATAATGTTGGACGTGGCCGCCCCCCAATGTATGGGTTGTTTAACAAACTTTCCTGGAAGTTGTTTTTGGCTTCATAAGACCATAAACTGGTCATAAAAGAGCTTAAATGAGCTGTCACACGAGCTTTCGAGTTTTCAGAAGAGCATACTGTCAAAGTTAGAAAATATGATTTCCAAAAAAAGCTATTGTCACTTATGGAATTTAAAATTTTTATTAGAGTTTAAGTTAGATATTGTAAACTTTATTTTAACATTTTTATTACTTTTAGACAACTTTGAAGTCATGTTGACTTCAAAACTCTTTAAAAGATGTAATTCCCAAACAATTATTGAAAATTCACAACTTAACTTTTTTTTTTTTTTTTAACTGACTAAAAGTAAAAGTAAAAGTAAAAGCTCTAACAACTTATAGCGTCCTCATAGTTAGGGGTGACAATACCAACACTGCCGAAAGAATTTCTTAGTGAAATCGCTACATCAACATTGAGCTTAATTTCTCTTCTCCTATTGACTAAAATTAAAAGTTCTACATATCAAATGGATGATGACAATACCAACACTGTACAAAGAAATTTCTCGTGAAACAGCTACGTCGACACTGAGCTTAATTATAAAGTTGAACGCTCGCACATCCTTATGTGGGAGCGGGATCAATTATGATCCTGAGTTCCTATAGGTCCGGGATTATGGAGTACCAACTCTAGCCTTTATTAACCAATTTAGACTACAACTAACCATAACATGGTTATTATTAGTCCGGTAGTGACCATTCCTAAGTACTTCACATGGTCGTTCGACCTCCTCATCCTGTTTGATGCTGACATATCTGCATGTGTCCTCTTAATTGTTGGGGATTTCACTCTATTGATCCTTTTCTTTGGCCTATATCATGATGGCCACATTTTCAATTTAGGGTATTGAGTACTGATGTTATCAAAATACTCGTCATCATTTAGTAACTTATATTTTAAATTTTTAGGATCCATTTAGGGGATTTTTGGATATGGAGTTTTAGAGGTTGGAGTAGAAATGTATGATTGTATGTTTAGAAAAAGACTTTTAAAAATAAACTGTACTATAAAAAAAATAGTGCAAAAATTTGAAATATACTTTAAAAAATGCAAAATGTATCTTATTTTATTTATCTCGTCGTTATGAGCATTTTGACATAAGAACCATCCCATTTCGATTTTAAATTAGAAAATTATGGACTTGTAAAATTTGAGGAGGTGTTTTTTAATAGAAAAGAGAAAAAGTGAGAAGTAGAATAGGAAGTTTTGAATCATATGATAAAATTCAGTCTGGAAAAGTTCCCCCTGATGGGGCCTTAATTTGATAATTTATCTCTTGAACTTATTAAATTGTTGCAATATACTCCGTCTAGTTAATTTTACATTAAACTGAATATTTAAATTTGTAAGATTTACTTTAAAGTAGGTATTAGATTTAGAAATTTTTATTAGAAATGAGGTTTTTTTGTCTTCACTTGAAGTATACGTGAGTTTTTGATGACAAATTTAATGGAAATTTAAATCATATAAAGTGCATCGTAACAACTTAACAAATTCAAAAGGAATATTGCTAAAATTAAAAAATTTGACAAACAAAGTCGTCAAAAGATGACAAATAGCTAAATACCGTTCGGATTTTTAACAAACTATCGACAATATTCACTATATACTTCTTGTTACTTATCAATATTAATTATAAAAACTATATATTTGATATAGACCAAAGTCAGAAATTTTCTAAAAGAAAGTCATCTCTACACATATTTTGTACGATCCCTAGAGAGGTACAAAATTGAGTAATGACACCATTTAAACTCTTCAGATTTTGCAATTTAGTTCCTGAACTAAATGGTGTCTTTTTGCTAACGTTGACCATTAAATTTTAAATGATTTTTTAAATGCGATTCGTGACAACCTAGTAAGGGTTTTGTTGGTTTTTTTTTTCCTTTATTGTAAATTAAATTTATTTTAAAACTTGAAACAAATTCAATTACAATTTAAACTTCAACCTAAACTTGAAAACGAATTTTTATGAAAATTTAATGAAAATGACCAATAATGGCTTTTTCGATTGTCGCATTCAAAGAAATGGCTGTTGTAATGGAGACTATTTCTATATTATATTGTAATTCGCCAAGCAGCGCCCCCAACCCAACGGGATCCTTCAGACTTTGGCCCCAATTATTATTATTTTTTTTGGTATAATTTTTATTTCAATTCGCTCCCACTAGATAATTTACAAAAATTGTAGTAAAAAATAATTAAAAAAAAAACTTGGACAAGTACAAAACATGATTTTAAAATATTTGAAGTAGAAAGCATTTTTGGATTGAGTAGATAGCATTTTTACACTATCTCAAATATTTTAAAACCATGCTAATTACTTCTTTAGGGTTTTTTTTTTTTTTTAATTGAATTGCTACATATAATTTATGACAAATTTTCATCCTTTTTCGCTCCCTCCTTTCTTCAACCCTCTACTTAAGAAATGGGTACTAGCATTCAAAAAATTCCCATTTTCACACTCGTTATAACGATTCCCTCCATAATATTTCGTTGGGTAAAGGTCTTGTCCCCATCTTAGTATTTATTATAAAATTCACCCTCAGTGAAACGCTTAGATGCCCTATTGTTCAAAAAATTATAATGCCAAATTAAACCATCGTTTTTACTGAACAACCTAATATTATTCACCTCGTGATTTAGGTTGCACTTTGTGAAGCATGAGACTCTCATCTACAAGCCTTTCAATTTTAATCAAACGGTTCAGAATGTTTACGCTATTGATCAGGAAAAAGGGTTGTTTCCCACAAAAGAAGTCCCCACAGTTTTTATACATAATTTTTCAAGATTTCTACCATCCTAAAGTTTGACTTTTAAGTACACTAATATTTAATTTTTTTAAAATACTTCACCAATATCCCTGTATTTTTTTTCCTTTAATTTTACGCGTATTTCAAATTTAAAATCTCAAAAAAGTAAAAATCAACTACTGGTTTGTTTGGTACTTGGGTTAAGTTTGTGATGAGATGAAATTTTTAAGTTTGAGTTGGTTAACTTTTTAAAAATTAATTATAAATTTTGTTGATATTTAAGAAAAAGACAAAAATTGAGATGAAAAAGTACAGTTTAGTTGGAGTTAAATCTAGATACCAAATGTGGGCTACATTCTTGTTTAAAGGGTGAATTGCTAGTATGACCCCTGAACTTTTAACTTTGTACAACTTTAGTCCCTAAACTTTTTTTTGTACCTGAAATGCCTCTAAACTATTAAAATGTTGCAACAATAGTCATTTACGTTAATTTTTAAATGGAATCCATTAGTTAACATCACTTTTTGACCAAATTATTAACGGATTCTGTCTAAAAATTAATAAAAATGACTATTCTAGCAACATTTTAGTAGTTTATAGGGCACTCCCTATTCTTTTTTTGTAGCTTGAATGACCATTAACTATTAAAAACATTGTTACACTAGTTTTTTCTGTTAAGTTTTATATGGAATTCGTTGTTTGCACCATTTTTTTTTTGACAAAATTACTAACAGATTCCGTCAAAAAATTAATGGAAATGATTATTTTAGCAACATTTTAATAGTTTAGGGGTATTCTAGCTACAAAACAAAGTTCATGAACCAAAGTTACATAAGATTAAAAGTTTAGAAACTAAATGAGCAATTTACCCTTGTTTAAATTCATAAATTAGTAGACTTTTAATCTTCCTAAATTAGTTTACATTACTATTTTTCAAATTAAAATTAGAGTGTTTGATCTATCTGAGTTTAGAATGTATTAGTGATCATATATTAAAAGTGTACTTGTATATATTGGACTTAAGGATCCCTTAATTTTTTTCTCTCCCCTGAAGATGCTCTTAATTTTGATTCTCGATAGCTTCAAGCAAATATCATTCTAACCTCTATACAAGTAACTATATAGTAGCTTCATCCGTGCACGGGCTGTTAACGAAAAGACTAGCTCGTTTATGATTGCATTGTTAGGGCAAAATAGGTTTAAAAAAACAAAAACAAAAACAAAAACCATCTGATGACATTGACTAATAGTTATGTGACGACAGTATAGCTGTCACGTGATAATCATTAAAGGTGGGGACAAAAAACACATTCGTGCTTTTAAGTAAGAGTAGGAGATTCTCGGTTAATTGAGACAATAACCCACTCTTAACAGGAAATAAAAGTCCTTCTCTGTTTGCAATCAGTTCGGCAAAAGAGACAAGAAGGCAACCACTCATAATGTTGGACGTGCGCGCCCCCCCCCCCCCCCCCAACACAATGTAGGGTTTGTTTAGCAAACCTTCCTAGAAGTTGTTTTTGGCTTCATAGGACAATAAACTGTTTATAGAAGTGCTTAAATGAGATGTCACAAGAGCTTTTTAGTTTTTAGAAGAGCTTACTGTTAAAGTCAGAAAATATAATTTCCAAAAAAAAGCCGTTCTCACTTATAGACTTTAAAATTTATATTAGAGTTTAAATTAGACATTGTAAATTTTATTTTAACATTTTTATTACTTTTAGACAACTTTGAAGTCATGTTGACTTCAAAACTTGTTTAAAAATGTAATTCCCTAACAGTTATTGAAAATTCGCAACTTAACTTTTTTTTTTTTTTACTGACTAAAAGTAAATGTAAAAGCTCTAACAACTTATAGTGTCCTCATAGTCAAGGATGACAGTACCAACACTGTGGAAAGAATTTCCTAGTGAAATCGCTGCATCAACGTTGAACTTAATTTCTCTTCTCCTATTTGACTAAAAATAAAAGTAAAAGTTATATAAATCAAATGAACGATGACAGTACCAACACGTAGAAAGAATTTTCTCGTGAAACAGCTATGTCGACATTGAGCTTAATTGAAAAGTTGAACGCTCACACATCCTTATGTGGGAGCGGGATCAATTATGATCCTGAGTTCCTACAGGTCTGGGATTATGGAGTACCAACTCTAGTCTTTATTAACCAATTTAGACTACGACTAACCATAATGTGGTTGTTATTAGTCTGGTAGTGACCATTCCTGCGGACTTCACATGGTCGTTCGACCTCCTTGTCCTCTTTGATGCTGACATAACTGCATGTGTCCTCTTAATTGTTGGGGATTTCACTCAATTAATCCTTTTCTTTGGCCTATATCATGACGGCACATTTTCGATTTAGGGTATCGAGTACTGATGTCATCAAAATACCCGTCATCATTTAGTAACTTACCTTTTAAATTTTTAGGATCCGTTTAGGGGATTTTTGGATACGGAGTTTGGAAGTTAGATTAGAAATATGTGTTTAGGATAAACTTTTAAAAATGAACTGTAATATAGAAAAGTAATACAAAAATTTGAAATGTATCTTAAAAAAATGCAAAATGGATTTTATTTTATCTGTCTCGTTATTATAAGCATTTTGACATAAGAATCATCTCATTTCGATTTTAAATTAGAAAGTTATGACTTGTAAGGCTTTTTTTTTTTTTTTTTTTTTTTTTTTTTTTTTTAATGGCAAAGAGAGGAAGTGAGATGTAGAATAGGGAGTTTTGAATCATATGTTAAAATTCGGTCTGGAAAAGTTCCCCTCATGGGGCCTTAATTTTATAATTTATCTCTTGAACTTATTAAATTGTTGCACCATCTAGTTAATTTTACATTAAACTGAATATTTAGATTTGGAAGATTTACTTTAAAGTTGGTATTAGATTTAGAAAATTTTTATTAGAAATGAAGTTTTTTGTCTTCACTTAAAGTATACGTGAGTTTTTCATGACAAATTTAATAGAAACTTAAGTTATATAAAATACATTGTAACAACTTAACATATTCAAACATATTCGGTTGGAAAATTGCTAAAATTAAAAAATTTGACAAACAAAAGTCGTCAAAAGATGACAAATAGCTAAATAACGTTTGGATTTATAACAAACTATTGACAATATTCACTATACACTTCTTGTTAATAATAATATATTTAATATAGACCAGTCACAAATTTTCAAAAAAAAAAAAAGTCATCTCTAAATATTTTGAAATGCGAGAAACAAATATATATATATATATATATATATATATATGTTGCAACCTGCGGCCACTAGTGGACGAGGTTCCTTGCACGTTGATGTACTTAACTGCGAAATGATGAAATTCCAAAAGTTTTTAACAATTCAGGAGAATGTAATTTAACTGTAAAGAAAAACCACTAAAACAAAGCGAGTCAGCTAGGCAAAATAGTCCCGAGAGAGAGAGAGAGAGAGAGAGAGAGGGGCGCACTTTGTCCAAGTTAGGCTGCTAATTTTCTTCCTCTATAATGAAATAAACTAGGTTTCTGTTTCATCTGCCCTTTGGCTTATGTGGGATAAAGAATGGTGTACCCAAAAAACTTTAAAAGAAAGAAAGAAAGAGTTTCTTGTATAACATATAGATCATTCTTGAAGTGGATTGTTCATATACGCTTTGTCCAAAGTAGGTTGTAATTTTCTTCACCTCCACTATATTCAAAAGAATAACATAGGTTGCTGTTTTATCTGCCTTTGCCTTGTATAGGGATAGGGAATGACTTATCCAGATAACTCTAATGATATTCTAGATAACTCTAATGTCACTTCAGTGATGAGGATATCATTTACATAGACCAGTATAAAAACAGAAAACTTATCTGTCACTTGAATGAATAATGACTGGTCTGTTTTAGCCGAAGTAAAGCCAAGTCCTACAAGAGCTGAATGAAGCTTCTCAAACCAAGCTCATGGAGGTTGTTTAAGTCCATACAAAGACTTGTGTAGTTTACAAACCAGCTGTGGATTAGCAGCTTCTTGAAACCCAATACGCTGCACCATATAAACCTCTTCTTGCAGAATTCTATTGAGAAAGGCATTATTGACATCTAGTTGCCTTATTGACCATTGCTTGCTCAAAGCTATGGTGAGATTAGTCCTTATAGTTGTAGGCTTAACTACAGACTAAAGGTTTCTGAAAATCCACAACCACAACTTGATGAAATCCTTTTGCTACCAATATGGAAGTGGAACTAAACTCCAAGTTTCATTCCTCATTAGAGCTCTATATTCTTCATTCATAGCTTCTCTCCAACATTCATCTTGCAAGCCTCATCCATAGTAGTTGGTTTGAAGTAGTAAGAAACACCTTTGGCTTTCTTATGCCATTCTTAGCACATGTGATCATAGAGTGACCATTCTGAACCTACACACTAGGCAAATCATTAGAGGTTTGAACATTAGCAGTAGAGGTATTTGGAGGATTTACAATTGAAAGTGACTGGTAATAAGTAGCTAAAGGAATAGCAAGATTAGTGGAATCTTGCCTGACATTTTGAAAAGAGTTTGACTCAGAAGATGGAGAAAAGGAATTTGACAAATGAAAGGAAGCTGGACTAGAGTGAGCATTAGGTAGTACTACTAATGGTACTGAATTGGAACGAGCAATGATTGGTTTGAAAGGAAGACAGGAAGAATTTGTTTTTTTTTTTTTTTTTTAGCAAAAGTAAAGTGAAATTCATCAAATATCATATTCCTAGAAATAAAAATTCTTCCAGTGTCATCAAGGCATTTATACCCCTCGTGATTCAAACTATATCCTAGAAACATGTAGATTTTAGACTTGAATTGGAATTTGTGTTTGTTGTAAGGCCAGGTATTTGGATTGCAAGCACAACCGAAGACCCTAAGTTGAGAGTAATCAGGTTTCTTGTGAAATAAGACTTCTAGGGGAGTTTTGTGATTTAGCAGGTGTATGGAAGACAATTAATAAGAAACACCAAGGTTCTAAATGCTTCATCCTAATACTTAAATGGCATGGAAGACTGAACTAGCAAAGTCAAACCATTCTCAACATTATGCCTACGCTTTCTTTCAGCCATTCCATTTTGCTTATGTGTATGTGGACATGAGGTTTTGTGTGAAATGCCATTTGAAAATAGGAAATTAGTGAACGCTCTAAATTCACCGCCCCTCCCCCAATCAGTTTGAATTCCCTTTAACTTGTAGCCTAATTGCAACTTAACATGTGTTTTGAAGTTAAGGAAGGCAGCAAAAGCATCAGATTTTTGTCTTAAAAGGTATATCCAAGTAAACTGAGAATACTAATCAATAAAATGAATTTAGTATTTGTAACCATGAGTAGAAACAACAGGAGAAGCACCTCGTGGATCAGAATGAACTTCACTATAAATTGTGGAAGATCTAGAAAATGGCAGTTTATGAATTTTACCAAGACAACATGCTTGACAAACAAAAAAGGCATCTTTATTAATGTGATCAAGATAACAACTTTTGAGAACACAAGAGATCATTTTTTCATAAGGGTGTCCTAATCTATTATGCCGCAAGCTGGACAATGAATTACAAGGTTGTACAGTATCATCATTGCTAGTAGTGATAGAATTAAATACAACAGGATTGGAAGAGGAATTACTAGTGGACCTAGAATAACTCTTAGACTTGGAGAAGGGACAAGAAGCATCAAACCCAGGTTCGAAAAGACTAATTTGAGAGTAATCAAAGACATTGAATCCTCCTTTAATCTTTCCTTCTAGTAGAGTCTTGTGTGAAAACTGGTCCTTGACAAAGAAACTTTAGGATGAAATTCAAAACAAACACAATTATCATTCGCAAATTTTGAGACAGAAAAAAGATTTTTGGTAATGCTTCGAACATGTAAAAGCTAACTTAAGGACAACAATTTTAAGGTAAAGTAGAATGGAAAACTGAATGACCAACTCTTTTAATTTGTAAACCCTTATCATTCCCCATGTGCACTTGTTCTGGTCCAAAATATTTTATTTATGCATCAGGTTTGCAGAATCAACCGTAAGGTGATTGGTGGCACCAGAATCTGAATACCAATTTGAGTCATAGACACATTCTGGTGTAGCAAGCATTAAGGCTAATTGGGTACTCTGCCAATTTCCCTCAAAATCGTAGGCAAAATAGTCAGATTGACGATCAATTGTATCAGGATTGAACTCATGAAGATGATCCTGAATCTGGCCTTGCCTTTGCAATTGAGAAGGCACAGAAAATGTAGTATCGAAACGATAGTAACACTGTAAAGTTTTATGCCTAATCTTGTTGCGCAATTGACACACTGGTTAACTAGTATTGGATCTGGAAAATTGGGAGAAATTTCCAAAACCTTGTCCATGACTAGAAAAACCACCTCGAGGACTGAAAGAACCACGACCACGACTTGGAAATCCTCTGAAGTTGTTGGAAAAACCAGAAGAAACACTTGAGTTATTAAAGGAGTGGTGATTAATGGAAGGACAAGGTCGTTTCTTAAACCGAGGCCATGTTGATGTTGTCACCGTATTGGCATTACTTTGAGCATCAAAATCTAGAGGCTTGTGAATTCTTTATATTCTAGCTTCTTGAGTAATAAGAAAAGACTCAATCTCATCAACAGTATAAGGATCTGTCCTAGTGTTAATAGATACTGTAAAAGTTTCATATTCTGAGGGCAAACCAACCAAAATTGCATCGATATGATCCTTAATAGAAATAGTATGACCAACTATAAACCTAACATGTCAACAATTCCCCTAATTTTGAGCAAGAAATCATTGATCGAAAGAGAACCCTTACGAACGTTCTGGAGTTTATCATTGTACTGTTTGAATTTGCCCGAACTTGCTGAGCAAAATAAACTCCAATGTGTGACAAATCTGGAAAGAAGTTTTGCAATTAACCATTCGAGAAAGAACTGTGTTCGACATCAAAGCAAGAAGCCATGACATGATAAGTTGATCCTGCTACTCCCGGTCAAGATACTCTGGGTTGATCACTCCATTGGCTTTATCTTTTTGAGATCTGTACGGCAATGGCGAACTTGTGTGATCTAGAAAGAAAATGTCGAAGACAAAACCCTCGAATAGTAGCAAGAACTTGTTTGTGCCAAATGAGGAAGTTAATATTATCCAATTTTAATGCAATCAAATGAGTGAAAGATATTGGAACAAAGGAAGAAGCTGATGAAGAAGCATCCATGGCGGATTCCGATAAGATCTCCGGTGAAAACTCCGATACAGGCCATTTTGGCTATGATACTATGTAAAGAAACTAGAAAGAGAAGAAAAATCTTATGAGAGGAAGAGTTTTAGGTTTGAAAGATATTTTTCATTGTATTGAATAAAGCTTTGAACACTGCTATAAATAGGTAGCAATACTCCTAACTAACTTGTTTGCACAGCCAATACACTTCTGACACGAATACACTTGTGACACGTACCTGATTGCAAACAAACTGTAACAATCAGTAACAAACTAATAACAAATAGTAACAAACTAACTATCCTTCACAAACTCCAATCAAGATTTATTTTTTTAGCTAAAATTTTTTTTTTTGAAAGTGATAAAATTTATAATTAGTTTTTGAAAAGTCAATTAACTTCAATTTAAAATTTTCAACTTCAACTGACAATCCAAACAGATGCGTAATATTTTGATTAATAACGTATAACATTAATATGATTATGTAAAATATTCTTTTTGTTGACAATTATAATTCATATTAAAAAATATATATATATTATGCATAAAACGAAAATCAACTAATGATTATACGGATGGAAAAAAATTACGTTTGTCGGATAAAAACTAATCTGTCTGTAAGCCTATAATTTTATTACCTTTATTGGCTAGACCTTTTTAGTCGTGTCGCCAACAGTGTTTGTGTATGTGTGTACGTACAATTAGTCTCCTATATATATATATATATATATATATTATTTCCATTGACCTCTGCTTTCTCAATATAATCTCTCCCTCTCCCTCTCTCTCTCTCTATATATGTATATATTGTGTGTGTGTTTGATCTTACTTGATCATTTCTCCATCTCTCTCTCTCTCTGTACAGATACACAAGAGATGAGAAAACCAGTGCAATCAAAGAAGTTCAGAGGGGTCAGGCAACGCCATTGGGGCTCCTGGGTTTCTGAAATTCGCCACCCTCTATTGTATACATCAAAATCGTATAGATATATTTGTTTCGACATATACATAATATATATATATATATATATATATATATATGTAGCAAACAACATTATTTTGCATGCAAGTTTTTTTTTTTTTTTTTGGTGTGGTATAATGTTGCAAATTTGTAATTAAAATCATCTATGTGTGACAGAAAGAGAAGGGTCTGGCTTGGAACGTTTGAGACGGCGGAAGCGGCGGCGAGAGCCTACGATGAAGCGGCCATTTTGATGAGCGGCCGGAATGCCAAAACCAATTTTCCCGCTAAAACACAAACCTCCGGCGACCGTAATTCTGACCCCACCTCGCCGGCGGCAGGGCAGACGGAAACTTTGTCGGACATTCTTCACGCGAAGCTGAGAAAATGCAGCAAAGCGACGTCGTCCCGGTCGGTGACCTGTTTGAGGCTCGACACCGAAAGCTGCAACATCGGAGTTTGGCAGAAGCGCGGCGGTCAACGCCCCGATAACGCCAATTGGGTTTTGACCGCCGAGCTCGGAAAAGTCAACAATGGCAATACGCTAGGGCAATGTAGTTTGTCATCGCCGGAGTTGATTCCGGTGCAAGAAGAAGTGGGGTCAACGGAGCTAAGAGGAGAAGAAGACATAATTGCACTGCAAATGATAGAGGAACTTCTTGTGAACTGTCCGTGATTATAGCCAATAATTCCGAAAAATTCAATGGGGTCAGTCAAACCCATTATTTATTGTTCTGGTGTTAAACATAATTGATATCCTTCGACATTGGAATTTAGATAGAATTTTCAAATCAATCCCATTAGAGCTAATTCAACGGATAAGCGGGAAAAGGTTTAGATAGGGAGTTTCATATTCCAAATCGAAATGTTTTTATTTATTTTTGATAGAAGTATGGGTTTATATTGATATATTAAGTGTCATATTGTGGTAAAACTATTAACAGAGTCATGCCAAAACGGCATCGTTTTCGAGTAGTATGGAGCTCAGATGGTGTATTTATTGAGACATGTTTGATGTGCCTTTCTAGAAAGCATTTCGTGATTATTTATGCCGAAGAATCAGGGGAGAAGTCGGGAAATGGGCCAAAAACCTCTGGTTATAAATTAAATAGCAGCAAATTTTATGGGGATGGTAAATAACATATATATAATAAATAATATTGTAGTTAAGAAGCACATTCGGGACAAAAAAAATCTTAAAAATATGATTATAAATAAAATATTTACGATAAATATCTTTATTTTTGATAAATAATATATTTATAATCATAATTAAAATAAAATTAGCTTAAAAATATAAATATAGTTATGATAAAATTGTCTTAAAATTTTCATAAATAAACAATTTATCATAAATATGTTGCTTACCTCAAGTATTTGTACAATAATCTATTTACTTTAAACATTTTGAAAAATAACTATTTACTGTAATTTTGTAGGAACGTAATGATGGCATTTAGATTATGTTACAGACTTTTAACTCCAAAAGAACTTGTCGTAATGAAGACATACGTTCTCCGTTTGAAGTATGGATTTCAACATGAAAAATCCAATTCAAGTTGAGAATCTAAGTTAAATTAATATTTAAATAGAAAGAGAGGAAAAATATATATATATATATATATATGTAATTACACTTCATCATAATTTGTATTTATCTTCTCCTACGGTGTCTGCATTTAATTGAAAAGCCAACTATTACCGACAGGTACAAGTATAACTATTAACAACTTTTCTTGACTGACTGATGGATATCCAATACATAGGAGCTAACGTATGCAAATTAAAGCTACTTAGGTCGAACGATAAAATAAGTTGAAAATTCAAGTGTGGTCCGCATTCATGTCTATCATAAGCTAACAGCTAGCAAGCAAATTTAGTGGTTGAGACTCAATCTCAGTGTATATGGCCCAAGCTATTTATATATATATATATAGATATTTATAGCCTAAGTTATTTAAGGAGTGGTCGATGAATATCAATGTTTCTATGGTTTTAATGCATTCCGTCTTTCTTGAGTGTCGGTCTCCTAACCTCTCCCAACCTCTCACCCAATTTTTGTCCTAGTTTTGAAATTAGTGGACATCTAATAAATAAGATTGGACAAAAGGGAAAGTTTAAACCACTTTTGTACAAGAGTTTTTAGGACCGCACTACTACAGAATGCGGATACTACGACGGAGATTCCACAACCATTATTTAAAAACTGACGTGGAAACTGAGGCAAAAACATAAAACAAAAAGCGGTCTTTGAAAACCGTCGTGGAAGTCGAGACTTCCACTACGGGTGTTAAAATCGTTGTGGAAGTATGTCTTTCCACAACGGTTCTCTGAAACCGTCGTGTAAGTCTTAAATTCCACGACGGTTTTATAGAACCGTGGTGGAAGTCTCGAGGATTCCACGACGGTTAAATAAAACCGTCGTGGAATTTAAGACTTACACGACGGTTTCCATGAAACCGTCATGGAATCATCGTCCTTATGTTCAGATATATCAGATTGAGTAGTCCTGTTTTTCCCACATCGATACACTAGCTGCTGTGAACAAAAATCAGATCAGATCACTCCGACAACAGTTCCATACGCCGTTGTTAGACGCCACCCACCACCATATACTGGTCGATCATCATTCTTGTAAGTCATGATAACAGAAATTAACTCATCTTTTTGATGTTTTCCTCTGTATTAATTTTTTATTTACGAACCCTGAATATTAATTTTGTTTTGTATTTTTTTGATTGCTTTTGATATGTTAAATACTGCAAAGTATTTAATTCAGTTATCACAATCAATGTATTTTTAGATTGATTTTTTTTTTTTTTGTAGTTTGGATTTTTTAGTTAAATCCTAAATCAATGTATTTTTAAAATTACGATGTATTTTTATTTTGGATTTTTTAGTTAAACAACCCAGGCCAGTTTTTTAATTGTATTTCTAGTTTTGTTATGTTTTTTGGATTTTTTTATTAAATATATTGTTGATTTAATTAATGCATGTGCCGGGAGTATTTATATATAACGTAACTAATTAAATGCAAATGATATTCATGCATGCAATTTAAACGTATGCACACCTTGACTTCGAGAACTAATTTGATTTATTGGTTTAGGATTTGCCCGCAAATCATGGATGGGAAATGGATGTGGTTTGATAGATTGACTAAAACATATGAAGATGGTGTTGAAGAATTTTTGTCATTTGCCAAATCTCATACACAAGACGATAAGATTCGGTGTTCGTGTCAAGTTTGTGGTAATCATAGATCCCATTCCATTGATGATGTTAGAGGGCATTTGTGCGCTTATGGGATTATTTATTCTTACCAAACATGGTATTTACATGGAGAAGATTTTGTCCATATTAAGTATACATCGACTAGTACTAAAGATAAAGAGCCTATTGTTGAGGAAAACATTGGTGATAATATGTACAATATGGTTAATGATTTGGAAAAAAAAACTTTGTGCACCGTCCGGAGTTATTTGAGAAAATGATTAATGATGCCGAAACGCCCTTGTATGTCGGGTGTACAAAATATACAAAATTATGGACATTGGTTAAATTATGGAATATGAAAGTGTCGGGAGGGTGGATGAATTCTAGTTTCACGACTCTTTTAGTTTTTCTAAAAAATGTTTTACCGGAGGATAACAAAGTGCCACCTAGTATGTACGAGGCGAAGAAGACGTTGAGCATGTTGGGAATGGAATACGAGAAGATACATGCTTGTCCAAATGATTGCGTACTTTACCGGAGAGAATATGAAGAGTTAGATGAATGTCCGGTTTGTAATGAGTCAAGATGGAAGAAGGGCAAGGTGCCATCGAATGGTAGTAAAGGAGTGCCGGTGAAAGTGTTATTGTACATTCCACTAGCTCCACGTTTCCGCCGTTTATTCCGTAATACACAGCATGCTAAGAGTTTGACATGGCATCATGATAAACATGTTAACGATGGCAAGTTTAGGCATCTGGCCGACGCACCGCAATGGAAGACCTTTGATGACAATCATCCAGATTTTAGTGCAGAACCAAGGAATTTACGTCTCGGTTTGTCGACGGATGGAATGAACCCACATAGTAACATGAGTAGTCGGCATAGTACCTGGCCAGTCATACTTGTCAACTGCAATCTCTTTCCAGATGTTTGCATGAAGCGGAAGTTCTTGATGTTGACATTATTGATCTCAGGCCCTCAATAACTGGGGAATGACATTGATGTTTACTTGGCACCATTAATTGATGACCTAAAAAAGTTGTGGGATGATGGTTTACAAGTAAGAGATTCTTACCGAGGAGATACGTTCAATCTTCGTGCAATGTTGATTTGGTCAATTAATGACTTTCCTGCACTTGTCAACCTATCTAGTTATCTTGTGAAGGGTGCAATAGGATACCCCGTTTGTATGAAGGAAACATCTTCCATCCAGTTAAAAAAAGGTAGGAAAACCGTTTACCTTGGTCACAGGAGGTTCTTGCCGAAAAATCATCGATATCGCAAACAGAAGAAGACTTTTGATGGCAATACCGAAGAAAGATCCGCTCCTCAGATTTTGACTGGCGAGGATGTATTTGAGATGGTTAAAGATGTGAAGGTAGTTTTGGGAAAGAGAAACGTAAGGATCAAGTTGTCGATGGACCTTGGAAAAAGAAGTCAATCTTCTATGAACTTCCATATTGGAAGTCACTTTACGTGCGTCATTGCTTAGATATTATGCATATTGAGAAAAACATATGTGAATCGATAGTGGGCACGTTGCTTGACATTCCGAATAAGACTAAAGATGGTGAAAAGGCACGGTTGGACCTTCAAGAGATGAAGATTAGAACATATTTGCTTCTCGAGAAAAGGAAGAACGGCACTTACTTACCGCCAGCAAAGCACACATTATCTAAACACGAAAAGAGAAAGCTTTGTGAGTGGCTTGCTTTGGTGAAAGTGCCAAGTGGGTACTCTTCCAACTTTAAAAGGTTGGTGTCGATGAAAGATTTGCGGCTCGTTGGAATGAAAACACATGATTGTCATATCTTGATGCAAAAATTATTACCTCTTGCTTTGCGGAGAGTTTTAACAAAAGATGTGAGATACTCAATTACGAAGTTATGCTCATTTTTCAATTCAATATGCTCGAAGGTAATTGATCCAATGATGCTAGATTCGCTACAATCGGAATTGGTTATGACATTGTGCCTACTTGAGAAGTATTTCCCACAAGCCTGCTTGAGAAGTATTTCCCACAAGCCTTTTTTGATATAATGATCCATCTATGTGTGCACTTAGTTCGGGAAGTTAAGTTATGTGGCCCGGTGTATTTGAGGTGGATGTATCCTTTTGAAAGGTACATGAAGGTTTTGAAGGGATATGTGAAGAACCGAAATAGGCCGGAAGGTTGTATAGTGAAAAACTACATAGCCGAGGAATCAGTTGAATTTTACTCTGAGTATTTGTCCAACACGAACCCAATAGGTTTGCCAACAAGCGGGCTATTTACCTCGAAAGGACTATCCGTGGCCGTTCATTCATCAGTAAATAAAGATGAATGGGAAAAAGCTTGTTTTTATGTTTTGCACAATACTAAAGAAATGGAGCCATTCTTGCAGGTTCATATGGCAGAAATAAGAGCTGCGAATCCAAGAAAAGGAAGAAGTGAGAAGTGGATTCAAGATGAGCAGAATCGGACATTTCGGGAGTGGATAAGAAAATATTTGCATACGAAGTGTGGCGTTTCACAAGACGTAATTGTTGGAAAAATTGGATCCGGTATTGGAGTTACGGCGCAGCGGAAGTTTTAAAAATTTTATGCCGTTTCCGGAAAAGAAGCTCATGATGCATATAACAATAAATTAATTCATGATCAAGCGTACCTTATTTCTTGGATTCCGGAATTGCTAGAGCGTTTGACCAACGTGTCTTCTCTACTATTCTCGAGTTCCAAGTCTCAGAGTGCGTGTGGGCACACGTTCTATGAATCCAAGCGACCGGTAATACTTTCCGAAGTCTAGATCCCTCCTTCTCAATTCCGATGATCCTCGTTGAGAATTTGATCCAACTTCTTTCTTCAAAACTACAAAACAAGAACCGGTTAACCTCCTATGAAAAAATTATCACTCGGTTTAACCTTCCTCGCAGTTTTGATTCAATGGAATTTTCTTTCTTTTTCTCTCTCACAAGAAAGCCGAATTTTTGATGTGGAAGAAAAACAAAATTTTTTTTTATTAGAAAACGTTTTTCTCCTTAAAAAAAATCAAAAATTTTTTTTTCAAGAACTCCTAGCCTTTATATAGTATTCCAATCCTTTTCAAAATTTATCTCCTACTTGAAAAATAATTAATAATTATTTTCCGGATAAATCTTGAACCAAAAGATCATACAACTTTAGGGCTAGATTCATTGAACATAAAAGTAATTTTCAAGAGGAAATCCCCTTTAAAATTCGGCCACAAAGTGAGAGAAATCTTGATTGGTGGTTTAAATTTTAAATCAAGAATCTAGACTAGTCAAAAGATCCTAGTCCTATCTAGATTCAAACTTCTTTTAAACCTTTTCGAATTTAAATAGGATTCACATATTTGAATAAATATTTTCCATAAACATTATCCATATTAATTAATTTAAATTAATGAAATATTTCAAATTTTCTTTTCTCACAAAAACCATGCACCTATTTAATTAGGAAAGAAAAATTCATGAAATAATCTCCATTATTTAAACCAATTAATAATTAAATGTTAGGAATATATTTAAATAATTTTGAAACAAAATTTTCTTCCCTCTATACAATTAAAAAACGTGCACCACTTTTAATTAGGAGAGAAAAATTTTGTTTTCCAAAATTCAAACACAATCTTATTTTCAAAATTCAAATTAACTAATCACATGTTGAAAAATCATTTATCTACAAATTTCACATGTCCAATCCTTTCTTGATTGCTTGTTAGAGAGTATCATATCTTAATAGACATTACAAAATTCCATTTACAATTTACCGATTTCATTAGAAACAAATCCCGAGACGCTTCGTGGAACTATATGAGCTAATAGAGGGACCCGATGGAAATATGTAAAGAGGCTCCTATAATTGTGAAAAATTAATCTCAGATTAATTATCCATCAATTATCAACTTCAAAAACTATTCCACTAAAAGTTTGAAGCTGAACTCCTGTTTACATACCGTATTACGAAAGCTCTCTCACGTAGTGCTTCTTCCATGATTTATTCATCGCTTGCTTAATCCCCATATGTTATCCATGATTGAATTAAGGACTTTTTCCGTTTTACCTTTTCAATCATTTTAACTTAAAGTTCAATTATTCTCCATTGAAAGAACCACCAATTGTAAAACCATACAATTGGAAAACCACCAGAGAACACAAAGTAAACCGATGGCTAAGATCTTGTTATACTATCTTTCAATCCCCGAATAATACCTTTAAGTAGATAACATTTACTATCATTAAGATAGCTATGGATTCCGTATCTATGAATCTTGATTTCTCCATCCATAAGTCATGCACCCAAAATACAAGTATGTTGACCATGAATTAACAGTGTCTCACCTTTAGTGCATCAAAGTATATAAGTCATGGATGCGAACTCAAATAATCATTTCAGGATTAAGATTAATGCAGGATGATAATCAAAGTATCATTGATTCTTATAAACGGAATTATTAAACCGAATCAATTAACACTTTAGGTCCAGTCCAATGTCATACCTCAATACTGGTATACATTAAAGTTTCTACTCGGAACCTATCCGATGGTCAAGACAAACCATCCCTCCAAGGAAGTAGACAACCTTTACAATCTTATCATGAATAAGATCCCCAAATCTTATTCCGTTGATTGCGGACTATTTATTTAGACTGTTATCAAATTACCACGTCTTCTATGCATACCCCGTATACATATGGTAATTCGATATATTACCAACAGCCTAGGAGTATTTTATGTTTGCTCAAAATAATTATACAATCAACAAATGAAAGTAAATAGGACACAACTTATTAAACATGAATAATTTCCTCTTATTAATATCAAAATGTCATATTTACAGAAAATACATAAGATTTTCTATCCTTAGGGCACCTATAGATCCCAACAATCTCCCACTTGCCCTAAGCGAGTAAATGTAACATATTACGCATCCCCATGCCTTCGACGTGTTCTTCGAATCTTCTGGCCACCAAAGTCTTCGTGAACGGGTCAGCAAGATTGTCCTCCGATGCGATTTTGCAAACCATCACATTTCCACTCTCAACAAAGCCTCTGATAATGTGATATTTTCTGTCAATGTGCTTACTCCTCTTATGATGCCTAGGATCCTTGGTATTAGCTACTGCTGCACTGTTGTCACAGTAGAGCACCATAGCTTTATCCATACCAGGAACGACCTCAAGGTCACTAAGGAACCTGCGAAGCCAAACCGCTTCCTTTGATGCCTCACTGGCTGCCACATACTCGGCTTCCATGGTCGAGTCAGCAATACAAGATTGCTTAACACTCCTCCACACAACGGCACCACCTCCAAGGGTGAAGACAGATCCTGAAGTCGATTTCCTTGAATCCTGATCTGATTGAAAATCAGAATCTGTATATCCTATAGGAACAAGGTCCTGACCGGAATACACTAGCATATAATCCCTCATTCTCCGTAGATACTTGAGTATATGCTTGACCGCAGCCCAATGGTTTGGTCCCGGATTCGACTGATATCGACTTACCATACCAACCGCAAAACAAATGTCAGGCCTAGTGCATAACATAGCGTACATAAGACTACCTACCGCTGATGCATAAGGTACATTTTTCATACGCTCCCTTTCTTCCGATGTCTTGGGACAGTCATTTTTAGAAAGTTTGATTCCAATCCTGAAAGGTTGAGCACCTTTCTTGGAATCCTTCATAGAAAACCTCTCAAGTACTTTATCAATGTATAAAGCTTGGGAGAGTGCTATCGTTTTGTTCTTTCTATCTCTAAAGAGTTGAATACCAAGAACATAACTAGCTTCTCCTAAGTCCTTCATGTCAAACTGTTTGGCTAACCAAACTTTGACAGATGATAGTATTGCCACATCGTTTCCAATAAGCAATATATCATCCACATAGAGTACAAGGAACACCACTTTCTCGTTCTTGATACATTTATAAACACATGGTTCATCAATGTTTTGTTCGAATCCATAAGTTTTGATCGCTTGATCAAACCTAATATTCCAAGAACGAGATGCTTGCTTTAATCCATAAATGGATTTAAGCAACTTGCATACGTTGTCTTCTTGGCCTTTTGCCTTGAACCCGTCTGGTTGTATCATATAGATATCTTCCTTAAGAGAGCCATTTAAGAAAGCTGTCTTGACATCCATTTGTCAGATCTCATAATCGAGAGCAGCCACAATGGATAAAAGAATGCGGATTGACTTAAGCATTGCTACAGGCGAGAAGGTTTCTTCATAGTCGATTCCTTCTTTCTGCGTATAGCCCTTCGCTACAAGTCTTGCCTTGAAAGTTTCCACTTTCCCCATCCACACCTCTCTTCCTCTTGTATACCCACTTACACCCAATCGGTTTTATGCCTTGGGGTAAGTCTACAAGTTTCCAGACTCCGTTGGAATCCATAGATTCCATCTCGGCGTTCATAGCCTTTTGCCAAAGACTAGAATCAACATCCTCCATAGCTTCCTTGTACGTAGCTGGATCATCAATATGTTCTATGGATTCTGCTTCATAAACTTCACCACTGAACATGTACCTTTCAGGTTCCCTGATAATCCTCCCACTACGACGAAGCTCCTGTGGTTGTTGATTCTTTAGTGATTTTTCCGCAGGGTTTTTTGTGACTTTAGGAACATCCAAACCCGAAGTCATCTCCTCAAGCACTACTTTGCTACGAGGTTTAAAGTCTTCCATGTAACTTTCCTCAAGGAATGTTGCATGTGTTGAAACAAAGACTTTATTTTGCTTTGGATTATAGAACAGACCACCTTTTGTCCCTTTTGGATAGCCAACAAACAAGCACACTTCTGATCGTGACTCCAATTTCTTCGCTTCCTTATCCAGGACGTGTGCCGGACAACTCCAAATTCGAATATGATTCAAATTAGGTTTCCTACTCGTCCATAACTCATAAGGAGTTTTAGGAACCGATTTGGAGGGAACGTTATTCAGAAGATAGCATGCAGTTTGTATGGCGTGCCCCCAAAATGATAAAGGTAAAGTGGAATAACTCATCATAGACCGGACCATATCCAATAGGGTCCTATTCCTTCTCTCAGCTACACCATTCTGTTGAGGAGTACCAGGTGCAGTCAACTGGGATTGTATCCCATTCTCTATCAAATATCCTAAGAACTCATCCGATAGGTATTCCCCACCTCGATCCGATCGAAGTGTCTTAATGGACTTGGCTAATTGTTTCTCCGCTTCAGCCCGAAACTCTTTGAACTTGTCAAAGGCTTCACTTTTGAGGGTCATTAAATAGACATATCCATACCTTGAGTAATCATCAATAAAAGTGATATAATACTCATACCCACCACGTGCTTCTATGTTCATGGGACCACAAACATCTGTATGCACAAGTTCTAAAAGTTTCTCGGCACGACCATCCTTGGCAGCAAAGTGCCGTTTAGTCATCTTGCCCTCCAAACAGGATTCGCATTGTGGCCAAGGTTCAACCTCGTACAAGTCGAGGCATTCATCTTTTACCATCCTTTGAATTCTGTTGAGGCTTATGTGACCAAGTCGTAAATGTCAAAGATATGATTTGTTAGAGTGAGAAGACTTATGTCTTTTAGAGTTCTTTTCCAATTCTGTATCAAGCAGTGAGTGCATCTTAGGTTTGATAAAATAAAGATTTCCATGCATCCATCCATTACAGATAAGAGAATTGTTTTTCCTAATAACAACTTTATTATTAAAAGAAACTGAATAAGAATCTTTAATTAAACAAGCTACCGAAATTAGGTTCCTTTTAAAATTAGGAACATAAAAACAATGTCTCAAAACAATAAACCTAAATTCATCAAAATAAAGATGCACTTCTCCCACTGCTTCAGCTCGCACCAACGTCCCATCGCCGGTTCTTAACGTAAAGTTCTCCTCATGCAGACTTCTCGTTACTTTGAATCCCTGTAGAGAAATACAAACATGGTTAGTAGCTCCAGAATCTATAACCCAATTGTCCTTAGATTCTTCCACTAAACAACCCTCAAGATACAGGACATTGAAATTACCTTTCTGCTTTTGCAAAGCCAGGAAATCTCGGCAATCCTTCTTGAAATGTCCTTTCTTCCCACAGTGAAAGCACCTAACCTTTTTGGGGTCCACCTTTTGCTTCTTAGTCTTGGTAGACTTCTTAGAAGCAGATGCATTCACCGCAGGCTTATTCCCCTTGTTCTTCCCTTTTTCCTTCTTCCTTTTGGGATTAGGAACAGACGAACTAGGTTCAGCCAAATTTACCTCAGCCTTAGATCCAGAACCCTTAAAAATGTTCTCAAAGGCTTGCAACTCCTTCATCAATTCCGTTAAAGACATCTCCTTCCGGTTAAGGTTGTAGGATACCTGAAACAAATCGAAATCCTTGGATAAGGTTTGAAAAACCATAACCAGTTGAGTTGCAGCATCGATCTCAGCCCCCTTTGCCTGAGCTTCAGACAAATAAGCCATGACTTTCATCATGTGCTCCTTGATGGGAGTTCCAACCTTCTGCCTGCAGTTCATGAGACCTTTGATAGCATCGGTCTTAGCCTGGATAGTTTGTTCACCAAACATTTCCTCCAGGTTATCCATGATCTGCCTAGCAGTTTGATGTTCCTCATGCTGTTTCTGGAGCACGTTAGACATGCTCGCCCGAATATAGCACATGGCACTAAGGTTGGAATTGTCCCAGCGCTCAAGCGCTACAAAATCCCTATCAGGAGCATCGATCGCAGGCGTAGGTGGTCGAGGTTGGGTTAGGACAAAATTGTGTTTCTCAAAGTTTAGGACGATTAGCAAGTTCCTTTTCCAGTCATTAAAATTCTCGCCAGTTAATTTGTTTTGCGTAAGTATCACAGATAAAGGGCTTGACATTTTGATCTATAATAAGAAAACATGTAATAAGTATGAGTAAATATCCTATCAGTTTATAAAATATGATTTTGTAATGAAACAAAAAGATCTATATGCAATCTAAATGTTCATGTGTAAAACCCTTAAAACACATACCTTACAACGACAATTCCTAGCTACCGCTTTCTAAGCTACCGAGGGGTAGTCATAGAATAACTAGCCAAGAACACGGATCCCTTCCGATTAATACATATTCATCCATGGAACAAACTACATTAAATATATATTAACTATCGTTTATTTGGCCACTACTTTACATAACAGAGCCTCGATGGAGGGTTAATAAATAAAGTAGTATGAGTGTGTAACCATCGTTTCCAATTTTGAATCCATATTTTACATCCGCCACCGAGGGGTGATCTAAACATAAAATATGCCCAAAATTGTTATCATTTCGAAAATCCAAATCAGTGTGCGCTCTAGGTAAGATACCTATCCGAAGGGAATTCCCGGATCGAAACCAAGTAGTAGGCACTACCATGCGTAACTATTGGACCAACGATGGAGACCGTAGGTCTTAGTGTGTAAAACCTTCTCCCACTCAATCTTTTAAATTAGGGTTTTTGTTTTTCATGCATAAACAATATTTATTGAGTGGCACTCCCTAGTCTATATGGCATGTTATCAATACATCATGAAATAATATAACATATTCATATAGCAAGTCATCATCCATGGTTTGCAAAATATGTAAATAGTCATGGATCATGATTCCATCCTAGAGAAAAGAAAATTGTAAAATTTACAAAAATTAACCGAAACATATATCGGCCTTCATTTGTAGATCCATGCCATGTATCCTTCTTCAATGTGTCTTCCTTCTCCAATGTCACATCTTTTTAAATTTAAATTTCAAAAACGAATATATGTGATTTTTAATTTTAATCAAAATTACAAAATATCAAAATTTAAATTAAAAATCCAGTTTATTAAATTTTAAAATTTAAAATTTGAAATTTCCAAATTTAAAATTTGAAATTTCCAAATTTCAAATTTAAATCACAAAATTTTAAAATTCATAATAATATCCATTAAATTTAAATTTAAATTTTCAATTTTGATTTCCAAATTATCAAAATCACATATCATTGGAAATTAAATTTTCAAAAGATTCTTGTGATTTTTTTTTTAAGACAAAAAAAAAGTTTTTTAATTAAAAAAAATTTCAAAAATAAAAAAAATCACATCCTTTGAAAATTTCCATACCTTCGTTCATCTTCAATCTCCTTGAATCCATTGTAGCCCGAATTTTACAAAAAAATTCCTATGCCGTTTCCGGCTTACAAAAATTCTAGGAATTGAAAGAACGACCTAGCGGTGATTATAGACCGCATCTATTACACTTGAAAAACCTAGATACAAATTCTAACCTCTATGGAATCATAACCGGTAAAATTGAACAAGCATCATATATTATCAAAATAATATAAAGCATTCATCCATACATCCATTCATAATATATTTAACATACTCAAAATAAAACCTAGAGTGCCAACTCTCTAAAATATTTCATTAATGCATAGAGAGAAATTTATTTGATCAAATAATTTATGTTATATGCATGATCATGAGTTGGCTCTGATATCAGTTGTTGGAAAAATCGGATCCGGTATTGGAGTTACGGCGCAGCGGAAGTTTTAAAAATTTTATGCGATTTCCGGAAAAGAAGCTCATGATGCATATAACAATAAATTAATTCATGATCAAGCGTACCTTATTTCTTGGATTCCGGAATTGCTAGAGCGTTTGACCAACGTGTCTTCTCTACTATTCTCGAGTTCCAAGTCTCAGAGTGTGTGTGGGCACACGTTCTATGAATCCAAGCGACCGGTAATACTTTCCGAAGTCTAGATCCCTCCTTCTCAATTCCGATGATCCTCGTTGAGAATTTGATCCAACTTCTTTCTTCAAAACTACAAAACAAGAACCGGTTAACCTCCTATGAAAAAATTATCACTCGGTTTAACCTTCCTCGCAGTTTTGATTCAATGGAATTTTCTTTCTTTTCTCTCTCACAAGAAAGCCGAATTTTTGATGTGGAAGAAAAACAAAAATTTTTTTTTATTAGAAAACGTTTTTCTCCTTAAAAAAAATCAAAAATTTTTTTTTCAAGAACTCCTAGCCTTTATATAGTATTCCAATCCTTTTCAAAATTTATCTCCTACTTGAAAAATAATTAATAATTATTTTCTGAATAAATCTTGAACCAAAAGATCATACAACTTTAGGGCTAGATTCATTGAACATAAAAGTAATTTTCAAGAGGAAATCCCCTTTAAAATTCGGCCACAAAGTGAGAGAAATCTTGATTGGTGGTTTAAATTTTAAATCAAGAATCTAGACTAGTCAAAAGATCCTAGTCCTATCTAGATTCAAACTTCTTTTAAACCTTTTCGAATTTAAATAGGATTCACATATTTGAATAAATATTTTCCATAAACATTATCCATATTAATTAATTTAAATTAATGAAATATTTCAAATTTTCTTTCCTCACAAAAACCATGCACCTATTTAATTAGGAAAGAAAAATTCATGAAATAATCTCCATTATTTAAACCAATTAATAATTAAATGTTAGGAATATATTTAAATAATTTTGAAATAAAATTTTCTTCCCTCCATACAATTAAAAAACGTGCACCACTTTTAATTAGGAGAGAAAAATTTTGTTTTCCAAAATTCAAACACAATCTTATTTTCAAAATTCAAATTAACCAATCACATGTTGACAAATCATTTGTCTACAAATTTCACATGTCCAATCCTTTATGGATTGCATGTTAGAGAGTACCATGTCTTAATAGACATTACAAAATTCCATTTACAATTTACCGATCTCATTAGGAACAAATCCCGAGACGCTTCGTGGAACTATATGAGCTAATAGAGGGACCCGATGGAAATATGTAAAGAGGCTCCTATAATTGTGAAAAATTAATTCCAGATTAATTATCCATCAATTATCAACTTCAAAAACTATTCCACTAAAAGTTTGAAGCTGAACTCCTGTTTACATACCGTATTACAAAAGCCCTCTCACGTAGTGCTTCTTCCATGATTTATTCATCGCTTGCTTAATCCCCATATGTTATCCATGATTGAATTAAGGACTTTTTCCGTTTTACCTTTTCAATCATTTTAACTTAAAGTTCAATTATTCTCCATTGAAAGAACCACCAATTGTAAAACCATACAATTGGAAAACCACCAGAGAACACAAAGTAAACCGATGGCCAAGATCTTGTTATACTATCTTTCAATCCCCGAATAATACCTTTAAGTAGATAACATTTACTATCATTAAGATAGCTATGGATTCCGTATCTATGAATCTTGATTTCTCCATCCATAAGTCATGTACCCAAAACACAAGTATGTTGACCATGAATTAACAGTCTCTCACCTTTAGTGCATCAAAGTACATAAGTCATGGATGCGAACTCAAGTAATCATTTCAGGATTAAGATTAATGCAGGATGATAATCAAAGTATCATTGATTCTTATAAACGGAATTATTAAACCGAATCAATTAACACTTTAGGTCCAGTCCAATGTCATACCTCAATACTAGTATACATTAAAGTTTCTACTCGGAACCTATCCGATGGTCAAGACAACCATCCCTCCAAGGAAGTAGACAACCTTTACAATCTTATCATGAATAAGATCCCCAAATCTTATTCCGTTGATTGCGGACTATTTATTTAGACTGTTATCAAATTACCACGTCTTCTATGCATACCCCGTATACATATGGTAATTCGATATATTACCAATAGCCTAGGAGTATTTTATGTTTGCTCAAAATAATTATACAATCAACAAATGAAAGTAAATAGGACACAACTTATTAAACATGAATAATTTCCTCTTATTAATATCAAAATGTCATATTTACAGAAAATCCCTAAGATTTTCTATCCTTAGGGCACCTATAGATCCCAACAGTAATTAAGCTATTCAGAGATCCGCCATCGATAGTCACAAGATATACATCGTACCTTATCAATGGCAACTCTTTCTACACTCGGGGACAGAGATGAGAAGCATCCCGTATAGAATAGTGGTGTCACCCTTCGGGCCGAGTCTATGCATATTTCATCCGCAAAGGACAAGAATCCGGTATATAGTTCCATGAATTACTTTGGGTTCATTGAAGATATTTGAGAACTTGATTATTGCGGCTTGCGAATAGCAGTCTTTAAATGCAAGTGGGCTGACAATAATTATGTTAAGGTTGATAGTGACCGTGTAACAGTGGTGGACTTTAAGTGATTGGGATACAAAAATGATCCTTTTATCATGGCGTCACAAACGGTACAAGTATTTTATACAACGGATCCCGCAAATTTAGAGTTCTCTTTAATTGTGCCAATGAAGTCAAGAATAATCCGGGATGGCCAAGATGATATTGACGATTGCACGACATTCCATCATTTACAACGGGTTTGCCACCGGTGGAGAAGATTGATGATTTTGACGATGATGTTTCACACTTACTTCGATTGGACGTCGAGTGGACACGTGTTGAGAAGCCCAAAAAAAAGCAGAAAAAAAAAACTTAACAAAAGATTTTATTTTCTTAAGTACGTTGTAAACATTTAGATACGGTTTTTTAATTATGCACATTATATGGGAATTATTTATCCATGCAAATATGTTTGGTAGCAAATAAGAATCCGGAATAAATGATTACACAACATACAGGTTTGGCCACTTAAAGGGATTATATTAACAATTTTCAAAACTATTATTGTAAATTTTTTACCTACGACGACGGTTATTTAAAAAAGTCGTCGTGGTATATAATCTACCACGACAGTTTTCTTATAAGACCGTTGTGGTATATATATACCATGACGGTTTTCCTCTAGGACCATCGTGGTCGATTTCATAGTCGGCATCCGAGCAATAAAAGCCCTACCACAACGGTTTAATACGAAGACCATCGTGGTAAAATTGCCCCTGAAATCAACCACGACAATTTATACATAAGACCGTCGTAGTGGAGTGGCTGAAAAATACTGAAATCTACCACGACGGTCATTGTTGTTGACCGTCGTGGTAGAGTGGCTGAAAAATACTGAAATATACCACGACGGTCTTTGTAGTTGACCGTCGTGGTAGAGTGGCTGAAAAATACTGAAATCTACCACGACGGTCTTTTTAGTTGACCGTCGTGGTAGAGTGGCTGAAAAATACTGAAATCTACCACGACAGTCTTTTTAGTTGACCGTCGTGGTAGAGTAGTTGAAAAATACTCAAATGTACCACGACGGTCTTTGTAGTTGACCGTCGTGGTATATTGTCAGTTGATGAAAATACTGAAATCTACCACGACGGTCTTTAAATCGAGCCACGACGGTCTTTGTTGAAAACCGTCATGGTATATTGTGTACCACGACGGTTTAAATATGAACGTACCACGACGGTTTTTAATGAAGACCATCGTGGTAGACTGTTTTAGCGGTAAGTTTTGAAATTTTCGTAAATTGTCCAACTTTTTGAATCCTATTAATAAAACCTAAAAATCTGCAAAACTCTTCCATACCCAGTATATTGCCTCCCTCCATTTCTCTCTTGTCGCTCCCTCCCTTTAAAATCTTAAAAAACTCTCTGAACCCTCAAACTTCGACGCCATCGTCCAGCACTCATGCGGTTTCCTCCATTCTCCGACAACATTCTCTACCAACGATGCTTGTTTTCGGACTTTCCCAATCACTCTCGCCGACCCCAACCCACTCTCTACTATCCGGTAAGTTGTAATGCATATTGCTTACTGGCTCTTTACTATATGGGTAATTTCGGTCCACTACATCGTATTTTGTTGATTGTGTTTGTGATTTACATTGATTTGATATGGTTGGGTAAGGCTCTGATTTGTTAAGAATTTTTGCTTCTGTTAGTTAATTGTTCGCATATTACGTGTTTGATTAAATGCCTCTTTGTGTGAGAATTAGTTGTAGATTGAATTAAATTGATTGGTAAGGCTCGGATTTGTGAATTCTCCAGATAAAATTGAGGTTTTTGTTTGTGGTGATTGTTTGTAAATTACATGTTTTGGTGTCCTCTATTGTTTACCATTCCTTTTTTTGGATTTTTTCTTTTTTTTAAGAACTTTTAATTGTTTTATTATTCTTGCTCTGAGTATTGTTCTTTTCTGGGCCGTTTTAGTTTTCACGGTGGACATCTTGCCATTTATTCTCATTGTTTCTTCACCTGTCCTGTTCACAAGATGTACTTTTTATGAGTTTTGTTTTTTAACTTGTCATTTTTGTAGTGGATACCTTTCCTCTGGTTGTCGTTTAAATATTTACATGTCGTTTTCTCCTTTCATGTTATTTTTTAGTTATTATTACTTGTGTTGTAGTTGTTCTCGTTTTGACCCGTTCATATTGTTTCTTAAAGTTATTGTCATGAACATGTTGATCTCTTGTATGCTCTTGTCTTAAAGATGTTTCCAAAACTACTATTGTTCAATGTTATTCTTTTTTTGCTCTTTTCTTAAGTTGTGATTTGGTTCCCAATATTTTTTTGTTTTGCTAAAAGGTCTCTAAATTCTTTATAATGTTGTAAAATGATCATTTTTATTAGCAAGCATTAAAGGTACAAAAAAAGGTCACTTTAATCACACATAATTTCCTCTTTAAGGATAGTTAACTTACAAACATTTAGTGTTTTGTTGTGTTAGATTGATTTACAATGTCGAAAGATCACGAGGAAGAAGTGTCAACCCAAACTCAAGTTAGAAAACCACGAAAAACCAACTCTTCAAGATTCAATGCCGACGAGGAGGGAAAACAAAGAGCAACTCTCCTTAAAAGAACGAGGGGAGAACAAATTCAAGTTTCGTTTGACTCAAAAGGCCAACCAATAGGCAAGGAAGGTGATGAATTACAGAGTTGGATTGGAGTGCTAGCTCGGGAGCACATTCCAATTTGGATTGCTGATTTTAGAAGTACTGATTTAGAACCGAGGAAAGAACGAGTGTGTTTGGAAGTTGTAACTTCATTCACAGTTGATGAATCGCACAAAAAGCAAGTTTTGAAGTCTTGTGGGGAGTCAACTAAATGTTTTAGATATGATCTTTACCAAGCATTTGTTAAGGATCATATTGATGAAGAAACTGTTTGGCAACGACTGGCTAAAGTGGTTAACAATTACCCAACCATCAGCCAGGACGATTAGGAAAGGTTTGTTGCTTATCGACGGACGGCAGATTTCAAGAAGCTATCCCAACAAGGAAGCGAGATAAGGAAAAAGAGCAAATACGGTTCAACCACAGGCCAAGACGGCTATAGGAAATGTGATCAAGAAATCATACGTTAATTAATTGGGCAAAAAGATTAAAGCCTATTTAATTTTTTTTTTTTTGGCGTGCGTTATTTATGTTTACTAACTTTAATTACTAAATTGCAGCTTGAGAAGACGGGGCAGTATACGGACCCATCTGTTGTTTGACGGGACACGCGGCTCAAGCCCGATGGAGAGTACAAGAATCCATCGATTAAAATTATCGGCGATGCAATAGTAAGTCTACGGATCCTATTTCAAATAAAGAGTAAGATTGTCTCCATTATGTTTACGGGCTCAATAACATATTGTGTAATTGTTATAGGACGAATTGACACAACAAGAGCCCCAAAGAAGCTTCGAATCCGTGGGTACAGAAGACATTTTGACACAGTCTTTGGGCAATCCCGAGCATTCCGGTTGGCTTCGTGGGCAATCAAAATTTGTCAAGCAGTCGCAATACTTCAATTCCATGCACGTACCAAGGGAGAATCCTAAAGTCACCTTTATGAAATGACAGCTGGCTGCATTGGAAAGAACTGTGCAGGAACTTTGTGCGAAGCACGGTATCAACCGTGAGACGATGGCCAAGGAGGCAGCCCAACCTACTGTTGATCAGCACAACAGTTTCAAAGCGAGTTGCACCCTCAATGAGAAAGAAGCCGACGTGTCGGATCCGCAGCCCATGCCTAATGCAAGTAAGGAATGCCATTTTTTCCTTACTGATTTTATTAATGGTGGAGAAGTTTTGGTTGCAATAGGTAGGGCATACATGGACTATCTTCCAACCGACACAGTCCATGGGATTCCTTTGGGCGAGGGGAATGTGCGAGTGACAATCAGTGTCCCAAAATTAAAACGTGCACTCCTTCCGATTCCGACGAATGAAGCCACATATATTGAAGAAGCTGTCGGAAGGTTTGTTGCTTGGTCCAGAAAATTAGTCGTGCTTCAGAGCAGTTTAAGCCATGCTAGTTGAGGTTCCAGTCAAGCTCCCGACGCAGAAGCACAGGGAAGGAAACGAATGAAAAAGAGAGCCGGGAGGAAGAAACTGCAATCACAACCGTAGGTACAATAGCAAACAGAAGAAGAAGTACCTACGTCAGACATTAATGAAATTCCCGTTGAACTGAGACCACTGGCTTATTACGCACAAAGTTCCTTGGGTGACGGCAACCAGATTTTCGTGCCCACCACAACATTCCGATGATATGCCCATATATATTGGGTATAAAGATGTATACCATTTCTTAACCTTTAATGCAAGCAGTATAATGGTTTACATCAGGTAATTGTTTTTTCCTTAAGCAATACTTAATTATTGTTCCAATTAGTTTGAAAGATAGATATATATGTTGATTTTGCACGCGTAACAAGTTTGACTTAATATTTTGCAGCTACTTATCCGATTATTGTGCAAGAGCAGGATTGGATCAACGAATTGAGTTTATTTCTCCATTCCTTGTCTCATCAGTTCAACAGAATGTAGATCACGTAGCTTACATTCGAGAAAGAGCCGACAATATCATCCGGATCATAACAAACGCACCAAGGGGAAGGCTTGTTCTCATGCCATATAACATTGGCCAACATTGAGTATTGGCTATTATTAATCCGTGGGATGACTCTATCCTCTATTTTAATCCTCTTGGAAACTATCCGGGTGAAGATTGTCAACAACTAATTACATTGTAAGTATTCTTTGATGTTTATAGTTTCATGATTTGACATTCCATAATTGTTGTTCCGGATGTATTGATATTTGTTAAATTGTTAGGGCACTAAACGATTGGAAATTGCTGGTGGGACAAGGAATAACAAGGCGACGCAGCTGGAAGACATTGATTCAGACTGCTCGATACCCGATACAGCAAGGAAATGTGCAGTGCGGCTATTTTGTATTGGGGTTCATGCGAGAAATAACGTTGAACGTCGATGGACTTGCCTTACTGCAAAACAAGACTTCTTATACAACGGCTGATTTGAATTTGGTTAAGCAAGAGTGGACTACATATGTCATGAGCCACATACAATATTGAGAAAAATTTTGTATAGTACGATTTAGTTCTATATTTTGTATAGCATTATTTTGTTCTTTACTGCGTAATTTTTTCATGTCATGAATGAATGAACAGGAATGAATGAACTGGTATTCAATTAAACGAATAGATATTTTTTTTTTTTTGTATACGTTACAACCTACCACGACGGTTTTTATCAAAAACCATCGTGGAAATATATATACCACGACGGTTTTTTATGAGGACCGTCATCGTAAGTCAATTACCACGACGGTTTGTCGTCTGGCATCATCCACCATCGTGGTAAGTGAACTACCACGACGGTGGATTATAGAAACCGTCGTGGTAGGTCCAAAATACCATGACCGTTTGTCATTTGGTGTAAACCACCGTCCTGGTAAGATAAACTACCACAACAGTGGATTATAGATGTAACGACCCGTCTAGCACAAGCCATTACCTTACTTACATACTTACTTACAAATTAGCTAAAACACAGCGAAAAAATTTTTTTTTTTTATACACGAGTTAAAACGTGTTACATAGAAAATGTGTCTTGAATAAACATATTTACATAACAAAAATACTTAGATTTCAGAACGCGTAGCGGCTGAATATCCCACGATTTCACAGTTCGCCTCGCCACGCTCCGCCACCTTGCATCAAGCATTGCTGACAGGCTGCTTACCTACAGCATAGACGTAAGACAGTGAGCTTTCGCTCAGCAAGTACAACTGTCTCGTCCGCATGTTACAAATAACCATATCGTATACAATTCTATCTTGACATACATACAACACATAACCATTCATAACATCATACACAACAGCATAACCTAACAATGCCTATCATATGCATGGTCCAGTTATGCTCATCTTTACTTTCTTTGCTTATCTTTCTTTTAGGGCCATTACCTTGGTATTCGTACCCGGCGCGCAACTATGGAGTGGTTGAGGCGGCCAGCCCAATCCAACCACACCACAGTTCTACCCGACCTCGGACGGGTGGTACTACACGGGCAAGCTCGCTTGCCTTCTTTCTTTTTATCTTTTCTTTAACTCAATCTTGAGTCTATTAGTCTCATAGGGATTAGTGAACATGCATCGTGATGTCACAAAATCCTAAATCATACTAGCATTCACATCATGCTTAACATGCTTTCTAATCTTTACATGTTATTTCAATAACATCTTTCAATCATAAACATGGCACAGCTAAACACAGATAGCATCGCACGAATCATAAAGCAGCACATAGAACATAATTCACATGCACCCCTAGCATACATCTAATCTTACTTTGGCAAGTATCAACTAGAGCCTATGCTGTAGGCGGAGTTGTACTTACCTCTTTTGCTATGTCCTCACTGTCGCTGTCCTGTCTTAAAGCACAGCTACAAGCCCTCTCCTGCTTGAGAAAGGACATAGGTGAGATTCTGCTTCTTGTTGTAGAATGTTGGTACCCTAACCAACACACCTACTAAAACCTAGTTGTATGTCCCCGACTAACATCTGTCTTGGTCCAAACTGGCCTTATACTGATTGGGAGAAATTTGAACTTGATTATTCCCCTCAGGAGGCTACGTTGGGTAACCTCTTGATTAGATCCTTGATCTATTGTTGGTTTTCTTGAAAACTTTGGGCTTTACTTTGTCATCACAGCGTTTTGGGTTAATCTCCTTAACCTACTTGGCCCATTGCTAAACTATTGGTCTACCTCAGGGTTACGTTGGATAACCATAAGGTTACCTCTTATTGACTGTTGGGTCAACCAAAGTTGATAATTAGTCAACTACTGGTCAACCCTTGTCAATTCTGGCTTTTCAGACTAAGTCTGGTAACTCGGGTCCTATTCCCGGTTACGGCCCGTAATCGGCTTGATTACCAATTTTAATTACAAAAATTCATTTTCTTACCTTAACTTCATTTTCTTATCTTAAATTCTATTTTCTTACTTTTTGTGCTTTTAAAAGATTTAGCTTAAAAATCCTTAAAATTCTTTATAAAATTTCGATTTTTGAAATAACTCTTTGTAAATGTCGTTTAAGGTCGAAAACTGTCTTTGGAACAGTTTTCGAATCCGAATTTGGCAGTTTTGGGTTTATGTCCGGTTTACGTCCTATTTCGCGAATCTATATCGACCGACCACTTCGGGAGCTTACGAGTCAAACACACAATATTTCTAACAACCATTCAAACCCATAATTCATTTCATACAATCCATGCAACCCAAATCCAAAATCATAATCCTAGGGTTGCTTTGGTTCTAATATTTTGCATCATCACATACAAGCATCACAAATTCAACCCTAAACTAACATGCATCAAAGGGCTACCTTGGCAGATTTCGGCCATAATTTGGGGGACATACAACCTAAGTCTTCTAACAAGAAAATCAATCAACAATCAAACATAAATCAAGCAAGATTTCAAGCCAATCAACCCTAGATCTAGCAAATCAAGCACACACCAAAATTATGGCACAAAATTGAAAATGGACTTAAGTCCTTACAACCCAACCGAACCTCAAATTAAACTTGAAATTAAGCTTAAAATTAGAGGTTTAGGGTTTTAGAAATTACCTTGACCAAAGCTAAAGTTTGGTCACAAATTCCTCCTCCCTTGCTCACCAAAACCCACGGCCACACTAGGGAGATGAACACCAAAAATTTTGGTTGGCTCTTGCTTGCTCCTCCAAGCCGAACTCTCCTTGATCAAAAGCCCCAAAAATATTTCAACTTTCACTCACTTTTTCCTCTCCTTACTCTTCGGCCACTTAGCCCTAGAAACCCACAAACTTGCTCAATCTTGCTTTAGCTTTTTGCTAACTCAAATTCACTCCTCAACAAGTAAAAGCCCTCAAGAAAAACTTGATTTTTCACTCCTCTCTCTCACTCTCCTTGCTGCCGAATTTCTAGAGTGATTTTGCAAGAGTTTGGCTGCAATTTCACATTAAAAGGAATAGGGAAAATGAGGGGGTATTTATAGGCATAGGAAGCTTTGGGTGGTTGATGATTTGGCCCCAAAATTGTGGCTTTTTCCTTTCCTTTCCCCTAGTGCTGCCGAACTTCTTGTGTGGTGGGGAGGCTTCAACATCTTCAAACTTTAGGTAGTGGAGAGTGAGGTCATGAGGTATGGGCAACATGTCCTCCTTGCTAGGCCTTGTTTGGCCTTTTTTTTTTTTGTTCTCCAAAACTTATTTTTCTTTTCTTTGTGCTACACAGATAATTCTAATATTGTGGTTCCCTAAAACACAATATTTTTATATCGTACCGAAGTACAAAATTTATCTGTGTGAATTTTGGATCGAAAAATATTTTTCTCAATTTTTCCGAACCCCTTTTTGCCCTTAAATCTTAACTTGGTGTGCTTGATTTTCTATGGATGTTTTCAGGCTTATTCTTGCTATCTAGTTCACACAACATAATTCTCGGAACTCTTTCCGGACTGTACCTTTAAATTCTCGTAAAGTCAACTCTTTGACTTTTTGTCGGTCAAAGTTGACTTCCGTAAAAACATGCACTGTTGCGGCCCTTTCGACTTGAAAGGTCTGTTTTCGAGTTTATAAATCAATTTTGAGTCTTATCGACCCATTAAAACTCACAAAATCTTTCAAAAGCTCTAAACCGAGCTTTTTCACAAATATTTTCATAAGGTGAAAATAATTCCTTAGAAAGGAAACATGTACATTGAAATTGCGAATATTACAATAGAAACCGTCGTGGTAGGTCAAAATACCACGACGGTTTCTCGTGTCATGTTAGCCACCGTCGTGGTAATATGAATTACAACGACCGTGGCCAACAGAACCCGTCGTGGTAAGTCTCCTACCACGACGGTCATGTATAGAAACCATCGTGGTAGATTCACTTACCACCACGGTTTCCAGCAAAAACCATCGTGGTAGATATTGCTAAATATCAATTTTTTACCCTATTTTTACATATTGCACGACGGGTAAAAAACCGTCGTGGAAATGTTACCACGACGGTTTTTAACCATCGTGGTATCCACATTCGTAGTAGTGTCGTTTAGTCGATATTTTATTCTTTTAAGTCAGTTAAAAAAAAAAGAAAAGAAAAAGAAACAAAATGTATGAAAATTTTAGCAAAAATTTTGTTCAAATAAGCAATAAAAGTACTAAGTTATAAATAATGTTTTATTGAAGTTTTAAGATATAATCAGAAAACTTTTTTTTTTTTTTTTATAGAATTGATTACATTTTGTGGCTCTGACTGAAGACATTTTTTAAGAGCTAAAACTTCTCTATTAGATCATGTAAACTACTTTTAGAAGCAGTTTTTTAATTAAGACAGCCAAAAACAACTTTAAATAAATAAAATCTTCCAGGGTGCGGCAAACAAGGTGAAGAAAGGTCATGGAGGTCGGCCGATGGTCACAGATTGACTAAGGAAGTGAGAGAGAGAGAGAGAGAGAGAGAGAGAATAATTTGAATTTTGTGAAAGAGAGCAGTTCCTGAAAGAGAGAGTGAAGATTAGAAAATAGGTAGAGGAAAAATTCAGTGTTTTTTTTTTTTTTTTTTGGGTTCATTTTTGACATTCAATGACAGTTTTTCAAAAAACAATTGTCAAATGTTTGAGTACGACATGCTTTTTTTTTTTTTTTTTTTTAATGGGATCCACAAAGGTTTTTCGAAACTGTCCTCAATGTGAACATTTCTTGATGGTTTTGAAAGTTGTCATCTAATGTCCACATGATACACCGGTTTAGAAAACTATCATGGAATCCTTGATTCCCCAACCGTTTTTGTAAATATATTTTTGGTGAGTTTTTGCGTTGAATTAATTGATGAAAACACTTGTGAAATATTATATTGTAATTGATGAAAGTATTTTTAACCAGATTAAATAACCATATCGAAACGTCCTTATGAAACTTTAAAGAGAAAAACTCTAAAAGAATATATTATCACTTTTATTATTGATGATAAACATAAGTTTATTATTAAATAGATATATAGAAGATTATGTATATGTGTATATATATGTAATGAGAAACGAAAAAGATAAAAGAAAGAGAGAGAGAGAGAGAGAGAGAGATAAAAGAAGAAAAAAGGATAAACGCATAGAAGAAAAGTGAAAAGAAAAACAATAGGCTGACACATATATATCTTTCATATATGTTAAGATATGTAAGAAGAGAATGAAAAAAACAAAAGAAATTAATAAAAGATAAAAGCACAAAAGATAATAAATGAGAGAAGATAAAATAAAAAGATAAAATAAAGAAAAATGATAAAAGTATAAAAGAGAAGTTAAGAAACAACATATGCCAAAAGAAATAGTGAGCATTTTGGATCTTTTATATATGTTAAAATAAGAAGAATTATAGTCAATAGTAAATAGTAAGTTCCGAAACTATTTTGTAGTTAATAAATATAAATGGTAAATTTACTAGACAAATAATTTATCAGATAGATAGTTTATTTAAATTTAATATATTGATTATTGATCTAGTAAATTTTATTATTAATTGTTATTTATTTCAAATACTTTAAGATCTTTTTATGTATATTATCTAGAGTAATTGGCCCAAATAGTTTAGAACTCTTTAAGAGGTGACACTTTGATCCCCCCCTTATTTTTGGTTGTACTGACTTTAAACTTTCTAAAAATGTGACAATTTGGTCTTTTTTGTCTAACTTGTTAAATTTATAACTGAATGAGTCATGTGCATTACATGTAATCTACTTTAAAATGGTATTTTAGTAATTTAATAATAATTAATTTAAAAAATTTACAAAAATTAAAATTCATCTCTCTCTTTCCCAATCATAAAAAAAAATTAAAAAAATTAAAATTCATCTTTCTCTCTTCTCAAATTCATCTAGGCGACAGGGAAAGGGTGGGGCAATCTGGTCTGGGGAAGGGGGGACAGAGGAACGATCTGGCCTGGGTTCAATGTTGGGGGGGGGGGACCCATATTAAGATTTTAGGGTGAGGGTGGGCCAAAACTCAGATCGCGTGGGGGACCGAACCCTAATCATTACGCGCGGGGGGGGGGGGGGAGACCCAAATCATGCAAGGGGTTAGGGGGGCTCGAAACCCAGATCCTGGTGACAGCGGGAGGGCCAAACTTAGATCACACGGGGGTTGGGGGGCTCGAAACCCAGATCCCGGGCCCTGTTGTCGGCAAAGAAAGGGGGAGAAAAAGAGGGAAGAAGGGAGGGAGAAAAGAGAGGGCCTCCGGCTCTGGCATTAGATCTGAGGGGGGGGGGGTGAGGCTGTGGGAGAGGGAGGGAGGAAAGGGAGAGAGAGATAGAGGGGGTGAGGGAGCTTTGAGTTCAGCTCTTCCTCTTTTCTTTTATTTATTTATTTTTTTTAATGTTATTATATGAAAAAGGATATTTTCGTCATTTTAGGAGTATTTTCCTTTAAAAAGCACAAAATATACTTCTCACGTGACCATTCCGTGAGTTTCTTAATGAAATCATACGGAAATGACTAAACTGTTACATTTATAGAGAGTTTAGGGTCATCTTGGCCACCAAAAAAAAAAGGGAGACCAAAGTGTCACTGCTTAAAGAATTAGGAACCATTTAGGCCAATTACTTTATTATTTAACTTTATAAAAATAATTTGCTAGATAAATAATTTATTTATTTTTAGTAAATTAATTATTGACCTAGTAAATTCATCATTTATTGCTTTATCTCAAATATTTTTAATTTGGAATTTAATTTTGCAAAAATATTAGGGTAAATTATTAAGTTGGTACTTGAATTTATAACTTTGTGCAACTTCAGTTCATGAACTTTTTTACGTAGCTAGAATGCCCCTAAACTATTAAATTGTTGTTACAATAGTCTTTTGCGTTAATTTTTGGACGAAATCCGTTAGTTTACATTAATTTTTGACCAAATTACAAACAGATTCCATCTAAAAATTAATAGAAATAACTATTGTAGTAATTATTTAACATTTAGGGGCATACCCTGTTATTTTTTGCATAGCTGTAATAACCAAAAACTATTGAAAACATGATTACAATAGTTATTTTCGTTAATTTTAGAATAAAATCCATGGTTAGCACTACTTTTTAACCAAATTACAAATAGATTTCATTCAACAATTAATGTAAATGATTATTGTAGTAATATTTTAATAATTTAGGAGCATTCCAATTTTTAAAAAAAAATGTTTGGAGACCAAAGTTACACAAGATTAAAAGTTTACAGATTAAATGAGCAATTTATCCAAAATATTACTTACAACAATTTTTGATTGAAAAATTACCTAAAAAGCCATATATTTTTCATTTATTAACTTATGTGACACAAATTTCCCCTTTTTGACCGACATGATACAAATTTTAGTTTTATTTTGTGTCTAATTGGTCTAAATTTAAATTTTTGTGTCATACGGATATAATGATCTTTAAATTTATTTTATTCAGATGTTTTCCACTTTCTGTTTTTGGTTGGAGATTTTGTGGTGCGGTTCTATTTTATGTAATTTTCTGGTTTTTTTTTTTTTGGGGCATTGGATGTTTTGTTTTTATATTGTAGAAATATAGTAATTTTACGAAACTAAAAGAAATAGTAAGAATTTAAATTATTTGAAATAAATAGTAATAAATAAAAATTCTGATAGCCAAATAATCTATTTACTTATTATTTATATAATAAATTTACTATTTATCACAATTTATTTTTAATGTTTTTAAAACAAACTATTTACTTTTCTATTTATTCAAAAAATAGTCTTTGGGGGAAAAGTTGTGCTAAATCATGAAACGTATGTTGTTCCAATTTCATAAGGCTTTGCTCCTTAGGGAGAACAGTCCATTGAATTGACATAAATTTTAGTTTTATTTTGTGTCATATTAATTTACATTTAAATTTTTGTCTCATATAGGTGTAATTATCTATAAGTCTATGTTTGGTGAATGAGTTTAACTCAAACTCAGCTCAAATTTTTCATCTTAATTTTTGTCTTTTTCTGAACAGTCAACAAGATTATAACTACTTTTTAAAAAGTAAACTCAACTCAACTCAAACTTAAAAATTTCATTTCATCTCAAACTCAATTCAAACACCAAATGAACTCTAAATATGTGTTAGGTGTTCTTCCCCTTTCCGTTTTTGTTGAGTCGGCCTCTGCTTTTTGGATTTTGGATGGACTTAAATGGGTTTTTTTTTTTTTTTTTTTTTTTTTGCTCTAAGAGCCATTGATTGTTTGTTTTTAGCTCGTGAAATTATAGTACATATCATTTTGGCGAAATTAATTAAAAAAAAAAAACAAGATAATAAGATTTTAAGTTATTTGAAATAAAAAGTAGAAATGACAAATTTATTAAGTAAATAATCTATTTTATAATTAATTTTATAATAAATATAATATTTATAGCTATTTATTCTTAATATGTTTAAAACATACTATTTTTAAGTACTAGAAAAATAGTACATAGTATTTTTTGTACAGGAAAAAATAGTAGCAGTAGATGTTTGGCTTTATATTTGACGTCATGTTATTTTTTTTAGCTTTCTAAGGCGAACATTCACAAAAAATCCTCTATGTATGTTCCTTTATTTGTGTATCAACTCACTTTCCTTCAACAATAATATGATACATATATAACTAACAAAATATTTTAATTAATTGATATAATCTCGTAATTAAATATATATTTGTAATTGACGCATTATAATATTATTAGAGGGACATAAATAAATGGATATAGGAGTTCGATCTATTCGTCCATCCATCAGTCAAGGCACTTTTTTTTTCTTTTAAAGTCTGCCTAACCTTTTTCATCACCTCCTCTTCAACTGATTTTCCACTCTCCTCCATATGTCTTCCTAAAATGTTATTGTGGGTGTTGTGTTAGAATATGTAGGAATTTTTGTGATTAATTTTTTCTTTTTAAATGAGCTAATCATAGAGATAACAAAATTTCTTTACCAAAAAAAAACTTACTAGAAGAATAAAGTCATCAGTGACGATGGCAAGAATAATGCCGTAAGAAACAAATTTGTGACAGAAGGTTTCAAGCTTTGATTTTATGATGTTAACAATTTTTAAGTCCCAAGTTTAAATTATACATTGTCGTTTTCTTACTCACAAAATGGACTATAATGGTATCTTCTATTGCTTGTTTACTTTTCAGGAATAAAGAATCGAAATAGGGAATAAGAATCAACACTATGTTTACTTACCTATTTTTATCTTAGAATGGGAGTAATATTGTGTAGGGCCCACATGAATTTAGGATTAAATAAGGGGATTGGCAATCCCAAACCCCTTCAACAAATTAGCACTCTCACTCCTGATATTGAAGTTAAGTTACTATTTTGCCCCTAATTTTACTTTCTTATTTGAGAATTAAAAAGGAAAAGTGAAAGATTAAAATAACCTTAATTTTTTCACGTTTATTCACTTTTCCTTCTACTATGTTCTTAGAACTCCCTCCTCAAGCAGCAAGTAAGGGCGTCATTTTGTCTTCAAGGTATTGCTTTACAGATCTTCCATGTAATCTTCCATGTATTCAAATTGTTGATTATCACATTTTTTACATTTTTGCTCTGTTCATATCCGTGTATTCTAATTTTTTTTTTTTTAACTTGAATCTGTAGTGCAGCCCTTGGGTTTGTTGTATGATTTTTTTTTTTTTTTGGGTATTCATTACTTTCCAATCCCTTATCCAATTTTTATGATTGTCGTTTTCTATAAATTGTAAGTTAAATCAAATTTTGTATGATGATAATGTAGAGAAATCATGTCTCAACTCTTAGCAAGAAAGAAGAGAGTAGTTGTAGTGATTAAAGAGATAGATCATGGATGTGTGCTACAATGTGTACCTATGTTTCCACCTATTATGAACGAAGAATACGAAGTCCGAAGTTGTTATGAGGATTTATCAACAACTAGGTCAGCTGTATGATTTGGTTTATAAGAGTGATGCCAAGTGTGTGTGGCACAACTAAGAATGGATAGAGAAACGTTTAAAAGATTATGCAAGCTTCTACATGAAAGAGGGGGTTTTAGTAAGCACAAAAAATGTATCCACTGAAGACATGCTTGCAATGTTTTTGCATACATTAGCACATCATGTTAAAAACAGGGTGATTAGTTTCAATTTCAAAAGATTCGGACGAACAACTAATAAATGTTTCCATGAATGTTTAAAAGCAATGACTCGGTGTCAAAAAGAATTTTGGAAAAGCCCTGAATCAGTTTTGGAGATCTCAATTGACCCTAAATGGAAGTGGTTTAAGGTATGTAGTCTTTTTTTTTTTTTTTAATGATGTTGTAAGTTCATTTTAAACTATATTTTTTTGTTCATTTGAAACTTATGCTTCTTTTTGTTTTCTAATGATGAAGAATTACTTAAAAGCATTGGATAGGACTTATATAAAGGTTCGTGTGCCCGAAGCAGACAAATCAAGATATAGAACAAGAAAAACTGAGATTGCTACTAATGTCTTGGGAGTTTGCTCACAAGATATGCAATTTATATATGTGCTCCTAGGATGGGAAAGTTCAACACATGATATACATGTGCTAAGGGATGCGATGACTAGAAGAAACAGTTTAAAGGTTTCTCACGGTAATTATTTCTCACATAAACTATATTTTTGTATTGCCATTACATTATTTATTGATTATTTTCTTATTTTTGTACTTGGTTAGAGGTTATTATTACTTGGTCAATGATGGATACACTAACGGGGTTGGTTTTCTTGCACCATATAGAGGATAACGTTACCATTTAAGTGAGTTTAGAGATGGAAACCAACCAACTTCTTAAGAAGAGTTTGTCAACACGAAGCACTTGAGTGCTAGGAATGCTATTGAGCAGTGTTTTGGGTTGTTGAAAATGTGATTGGCTATACTAAGAAGTCCTTGCTTTTATGATATAAAAATACAGCGACGCATCATTTATGTATATTGTATGTTACAAAACTTCATTCGAAGCGAAATGGCTTATGACCCGATGGATATTATGGATGATAATGACCCACCACAAGAGTTACTCAATGAAATAGAGTATATAGATTCTATTGAGTCATCAACTGAGTGGACTTTGTGGAGACAAAATTTATCTCAAGAATAAAGGATAGGGTTTAGGATTTGCATGTTTGAGAATTAAAGTCATTTTCATGTATTGACATTTTATTTGAATATGTTGTTTTTATGTATAGTTTTTATGAAGATATTTCTATTTAATGTTATGATACTTTGTTCTCATGGTTTTGTTAACTATTTGATACGTGACTTGTTGATTTCTAAAATATGATATGTGACTTGTTGATTTCTATTTCAAAATGAGTACCATTCCAACTTCAAGTCTAAGAGGACGAGATCAAAACAAGCATTATGAGACAATGCAACAAGATGATGCATTGGTAGAGGCATTGTTGGAATTGAGTCAAAATGCAATGTGGAGGGCTAATTGTAGTTTCAAGAATGGGTATTTGCTTCAATTGGAGGCCATGATGAAGGCCAAATTACCAGGTTGTGGAATCAAATCATCTCCTCATATTGAATCTTGTGTGAAATGGTTTAAGCAAAAATATTGTGCAATGACAGATATGTTAGCCCTTAGTGGGTTGGATGGGATAATGATAAAATGGTATTACAATGTGAAAAAAATGTATATGATGAATACGTTAAGGTATATGTATTGAACTTTTTTCTCATTGTGGTTGTTACTTAGTTATTTTTTATTTTGTTTACTAACAAATCTTATTAAAACCTTCAATAGAAGTGAAAGGATGCTACTGGTTTATATGGAAAACCCTTTCCTCATTACCATACACTAGGTGAAATTTATGGACGTGATCGAGCCATTGACATCAATGCTGGAAATGCAGATGATGATGAGGAAAAGGTACGCCAATGAGACACCATGAATGTTAATTTGGGTGATGATTCAAACATGGCCTTTGAAGAGAATTCCATAGAAAATGAAATGTCCTACACTCAACACCAAGTGTGCAACTAACTAACCTGTAGAAAGCTCTCCAAATGTTTCCACAAGCAAGGAAAAGACCAGAAGCAAAAATAAAGACAAGGCATTTGAGAACATGTCCTCAAACATTGGGCCGATGACTCAATCTGTGGCAGCAATGGTACCCAAATCAGATGGTCTTATTGATGTGCTCTCTACTACTGATAAGGACGTAACTGGACTACAAGCCACGTTGTATGAAGACATTATGAAAATTGAAGGCTTAGATGATGATCAATTATATGATGCCACTAACATTTTGGCTACAAACCATGATATGTTGCATGTCTTCTACAACATTCCCGATCAACTGAAGAAGAGATATATCCTTAAGGTTGTTAGCCGTGGTACTTAGGCATTAAATTTTGTAGTATTAATTAAACTATAATGGTATTTTCAATTACAGATGTGGCACTTTCTTATGTTTATGATTTAGATTATGCTTATGACTTGAAACTCTTTTGTTATGTTTATGACTTGGTACTTAATTGGTATGTTTATGATTTGAGACTTATTTATTTAAAAAATGATTATGTCATATCCAATATTTGTTTTTAAAATTTTTAATTCTACTTTTTAAATTTTTTGATGCTCTAGAAAAATTAAAAAAAGTGAGCGATGGTAAATCAATTACAAACAAAATTTTAATTTTAGAAATTTAATTCAACATTATGTTTTTTTTTTTGGCAAATTTATACTTCAAAAAAAGTTAAATATTTACTAGAACAAACTAGTTATCCCAAATTTTGACTTTTTTATTTAAAAAATAATGTTCATAATATTATAACTATTAGTATATGAATTACCTATCTCAAATTTTTTTTCTTTTTTTTAAGCACAAAAAATAATCATTTTAGTATTAAAGTAATTAGTTTATAATCTACTTGTTTAAATGGAAAACACAAAATTAACTGAAAGGGTATATAATTAAATTTACAATAACTGACTTTGATTCCCGTTTTAGATAAACACATGAATGGGATTAACAATGATTCCGACTCTGATTTCTAGAATTCAAGTAAACAGCATATTCTAATTCCGAATCCTGACTCCGAATCCAGCCTACTCTGAATTCTATCCATTCCGATTCATACCCACTCCGATTATGTATAAGTAAACATGTCTCCAATATCTTTGATGGAATACTAAGGGGGTGTTTGGGGTGTTAGTTTGAGTTGAAATATTTTAGTTTAGTTTGAGTTAAAATAAGTTTAGTTTAAAAGTTGAGTGTTTGGTAAAAAGTTTGAGTTGAAAAGTTTGAGTTGAGTTGAGTGTTTGGTAAAAAAGTTTGAGTTGAAAAGTTTGGGAAAAACAAGGGTCCTGTTTGGATGTTAAAAAATTGAGTTAATCAATTTTTTTGAGTTTCGCCCTCAGTAACTTATCTTAACTCTAACTAAATAGTACTTTCTCACTTCAATTTTTTCCCTTTACTGAAAATCTAACAAAATTTATATGCTATATAAATTTATTGGAACCATTCGAACTTTAACAAAATTTTAAACTCAGTTCAGAGTCAACACAATTTAACATTTTATTATTAATTCCATCGAACGAAAACGTAATAATTAATATACGCTGAATTAATATCACCAACTGAGTTTTTTTGTTTTTTTGTTTTTTTTACTTATCAAACTAGAGCTCCAAACTCCCCCTCTGAGTTAAAAAGTTGAAGAAAAACAAGAACCCTGTTTAAATGTTAAAAAATTGAGTTAACCAATTTTTTTAATTTTAATTCCAACGAAGTGGTTTTTCACCTCAATTTTTATCTTTTTGGAAAGATTCATTGAAACATACAACTGGAGAATGCCCTGGTCTTCAAAAAATACCTGTCGTTTTTGGCAAAAACAAGAGGATCATTACTTCTGTTGTCGTTTTTGGCAAAAACAATAGGCCATCTATTCATGTTGTCGTTTTTGGCAAAAACAAGAGGCCAACATCATATATGTTGTCGTTTTCTTCATTATATTTCTGGATGTTTCCAAAGGAAAAAAAAAAAAAAAGGCAAACCAGATGGAGACCCAAAAATGAACAACAATAGCTCTCTCTCTGTCATCTTCCTCTCTCTCCCTCTCTGTTTGTTCCTCCAGTTTGAAGGTTCTCTCTCTCTCTCTCAAACAGAAAAACCGTCTCCACAGTTTTCCATTTCCATAATTGTTTCCCGCCTAGCAGCCAATGAAAGAAGGATGCCTGTACAGTGCACCCAGAGGAGGGCCAAAAAAAAAAAATTTGGCTGCGAATAACGTAAAGGTGAGATTTCTATTAAATTTCGATTGTTTCCTTTTTTTTCTGCCATTCCCGAGCACAGCCAAAAATGGCGACCACAGCCAAAGTACAAATGGGCGAGATGAGAAGTTAGACTGGAGAGAGAAACTACAGAGAGAAAATAGAGAGACAAAAACGACAACGTGGTAGGGACCGTTCTTAGTGCTCGCCGGAGGGGATGCTCGCCGGAGGTTGGAGAGAAAACGTGGTCGATGGGTGGGGGCCGAAGTTTATCACCGAGGGGCTGACGAAAGTTTATGGTTTTAGAGAGAGAGAGTTAGAGAGAGCGTGATGGCTGATCGTTAACCTTGAGTTAGCGTTATGTGCGGGAAGAGAAACGGTATTTGGAGTTTGAAATATCGAGCCGTTCTGCCGTGGGTCGCCTGTGTAGGAAGAGTGGAATCAACCCATGTGACCTTCCAGATGAACAGTGCACCCGAGTAATGGAACTGTATAACGTTCCAATCAACCCGTTGGGGCTGAACTGATTGCCAAACATCATCAGCTCAGTTTGAACTGAAATGGGGGAGTTTGAACTGATACCCCAAACGGACCCTAAATTTATTGTTATAGTTGAAATTTAGCATTTTGATAAGAAAGTACTTTCCAATGTAATGCTATTTTCAATGCTAACCATGTAATTGCTAGAGTATATGACAGATTTGCCATCAAATATAACGAAGGCTAAATTTTACCATTTTGATTATGATTGATTGATGTCTCTACTTATTTATTTAGTTATATTATAAAATTATCATTTTTAATAATTTAAATAATAAAGTTGATTTTTATGAGTTTTAATCTTAATAATGAGAACAAAATAAGGTGCATTTGGTGTTAGAATTATCATTGTACACGGAAGGACAAGTAGGGTAATATATCAAATAAATATGCTACTTTCATAATTATCAATTAGTATGACAATTGTCGTATTGATATTGGTATTTTTGTTGATAATGGTCCCAAAAATTAATCAAACACTCATTCCTATTAGTTGGTCAATCAGTCAACAGAAGGAAACGTAAGAATGGTATTTTGATCTTTCTATCTTTGATTGTTGGCTATAAAAAATTCGGCAATATGTAATACTAAAAAACGTTAATTTTCGAAGTGAAAAATTGATTTAGTTAATAATGCATTCAAGTGATTTGCAAATAAAACGAAGGTTTATTCTTGAAATAAATTTTCAAAAAAAGCTTAGCAGCACTATTGATGCTACAGCTAAAAAAAGTTCATTGATAGGTCTCAAAACGTTGGATTCACTTTTCTATTATTACATGGTGTTCGACATCATTAATGACCTAGCATTACCCTTAAGTTAGTGATTGTTAAATTACTCATCATTTTGGAACTTTTATGTCGAAAAAATATTCTAGGTGTAAAAATAAATTCTATCGAAATTTCTACAAGAAATATATTGATAAAGATTTCAAGTTCTAGGAGTTAGTAGATTGTTTTTTGAACATAATTTCAGAAAAATATCATAAATTTGTTTAAAAAGGAGTAAACATTAGTGGTCAATGCAATTCTTATTTTTTTTTTAATTTCTAGTTTATCAATGTTTTATTAATTAGATTTTGATTTTATCACCAAATAATATTTGTAAACTTTGAAGACTAGCATGTTACGCTACTACAAAATGTGGATTACACGATAGAGATTTTACGGCCGTTTTTAAAAAACTATCGTGTAAGATATGACAAAAATACAGTACGAAACTTTATGTTCGAAAATGGTCATGGAAAGTCGAAATTTTATGACCGTTTTTGAAAATTGTTGTGAAATTTCTTGTTTCAAACGGTCGTGAAATCTGTAATATATATAAAAAGGATAGATCCTCTTATTTAGCTGCTAATTTGCTTGTTTTAAGTGACATGTGTCAATGTATGAGTGCATTTAGTTACTTTTAGAAAATAATGCTTTGTTTGACATTTAAGTTTAACTTCAATTAAACTCTACTTTTTCATTTCAGTTTTTGTTTTCTTCTTAAAAGTTAATAGAATTTATAACTAGGTTTTAAAAAGTCAACTAACTCAAACTTAAAAATTTCATCTCGAACCGGCAAACCAAACGTAACCTAATATTTACTTGGGTTCTGATTGGTTTGTTTTTGTTTAGTTTTTTTCTAACTAGAGACTAAGGCTCCATTTGGATGGAATGTCTATTTTCCATAAGAAAATTTTTCTTGTTTTAAATAGAAAGTCTTTTCATTTTGATAGTAAGATTATGTTTGTATGTGTAAAAAATTTTCTTCTTGAAAATAAAAGATTGTTTGAAGTGATAAAAAAATCGAGTTAAAAATTATACACTATGAGAATATTTTAAAAAGATTTATTTTCTTTTTTTTTATAAATATTATACAAAATAAATTAAAAATGCGATAGCTTTTTCTTTTTTAAAACAAGAAAATGATATAAAAGATTGAGATAAATACTTTTGTATAAATATTTTTCAATTTGCGAATTTGGATGCGTCATTCAAACATAAAGTAAAAACGCTTGACAATTTGGATTAGTAAAGTGATTACGGGTCCGTTTCTCTCTCTGCCACCCATATCACATCTTCCATATCTTCTTTCTTTCTTTCCTTATTTTTTTCCCCCAGAGATTACAGAAGCCTGGCAATATAACTGGGATGGTTACGTGTCCATTTCTCTCCCTCGTGCCCATATCACTCTTCACTCTCTCTCTCTCCTTTTTTTATTATTTTTATTTTTTTCCCCGGATCGTCTCTTTTTTTTTTTTTCTCCTTGACACGTTTCAATTTTGTTTCTGTCTTCTGATTCTTTTTTTTTTTTTTTTTTTTTTTCAAATACAAGCTTTTTTGGTCTTCGAAAATTTGAAAGTTAGAGAGAGTTTAAATTCGGGAATTTAACTTAAGATTGGAAAAAAAAAAAAACACAAATATCAAATTAACTAGGTAATAGTTAAATTTTTTACGATTTAGTGCATATATTTTTTTATATAATTTACTAAATCATTACTTAACATTTGTAGGAGGTGTTTGGGATTTGAGTTTAAACTCAAAATTTTCATCTTAGTTTTTGTTTTTTTCTAAAAAGTTTTTTGTCTTTTCTGAAAAAGTTATTTGTCTTTTTTGAAAAGTCAGCAATAATTATTATTGAAATTTAAAATTTCCAACTCAAACTCATTCACCAAATGGGCCCGTAGTAAATTTGTACTTATACTGACTTTAATATTAAATAATTATTTTATTTATTTTTTCAAGAATGGCTAGAAGGTTAAAATTAATAAAAGAAATTACCCCAAACATTAGAATTTAGATAGTAATAGCATGTTTACTTATCAGTAGTAGAGAATAAAAGTAGGGAATCAAAGTTAATCCATTATTTAATTGCTCTTTTTTTTTTTTTTTTTTTTTCCTGAAATGAGAGTGAAAATAATGGATCCCACGCCAATTTGGGATTGAGGAATGGGATTGACAATCTCATGTCCTCCTTCTAGATTATGACTCTCATTTCTATTATTAACATTAAATTATCATTTTATCATTAATTTATTTACAAAATATTATATTAAAAAATAATAACCTATATTATTTATTTTTATTAACTAAATATAATATATTTTTATTAACTTAATATTATATAACTATTCCAATTACTATTAAATTTATCCGAGTAAATAAAGAACTTTTTTTTATCATAATATATTATTATGTTTCTATTTTTATATTTTTATACTTTACTTATTTTAATTCATTTTATACTCTTTTTAATTTTTTAAAACAAAATATTACACAATTTAATTTTATTGCCTTAATATCATAATGATTATTTACTTTTGATTAATAGAATAATAATAAATAAATAATAATAATCATTTTTTTAGTTTTTGAAAACACAATAAGTAAAGAGGTATAAAAGTAAATTTACGATAATTTATTCCAATTCTGGATTCAAATAAATGCATGAATGAGATTCGTAGTAACTTCAATTTCGAATCCTAAAACCAAGTAAACAACTTATTCGGATTCCAAATTCTTACTCCGAATCATATCCACTCCGAATCTTACTCACTCCGATTTATATTCACTCTGATTATGTATAAATAAACACACCCTAAAAGTGATGGTATTAGAAAAACAATATCCAAGAATAAGTAAAAACAATTCGAATAGATATCAGAAATTAAATTTTATCAATTCAGAGGTATGTAATCTATTTTTATTTTAACATGTAAATATATATTATGGAAGCATTATCATAAACAACCTTTTTAATACAAAATTTTATTTAATATATGATAGGAAACAAGAATATATGAAAGCATCTTACGAGATAATATCGACCTCTTTGCAGATTATATCTCTAACGCTTATGTCCGTCAAAATCAACAACAATACCAAATTGTTCATATTTCTGACATTGAGAGATTTATTGACACAGTAAATTATTCTTTCGGCAAGTCATAATATTGTGATTTTCTTAATTTAATTATTGCTTTATTCATTTATTTTATATATTTAGGAAATATAATACATTGTTATTAAATTATAAATATCATTGAAATAGGCTATCAAATTAAGCCTATCAAATAAATTATACAAAGTGTGGTATTGCAAATATTTCGAGAACTATATTTAGTTGATGAAGAGTAAGTTATCGATGTATTTACATCTTATACTTCTTCATATGATAAATGATATAATATCAATTTTTGTTTAAATTTTCGTAGGATAAAACCTATGTTATTAATTTTGTGGAATCAATACGTCAAAAACGAAGGAACTGCTATATCAGACATAATTGAAACAAGGCCTATAATTATATGTGAGAGAATTAAAGCAACTCGATATAATGGTATGGTATTTTGATACATATTTCTTTTAATTTCTACTTTATTTATCTTCCAGTTATTATTATTATTATTATATATTTTTATAAAGGTATATCTTTAACAACAAAACAATCAAGCGCTTTATATATCAATTTACATAAACCAGAAACAGCGGTTAGTATTCATATTTTTTTTAAACATTAGCAATTTAATTTGTAAATAATTATCATTATTATAATAATCAATTTAAAACCATTAACTTTTTGTATTATAAAATTACAGGGCAGCTGGTAATGAAATTATCTTAACAATATAGAAGTTCAAACTACACATATATTATCTTCATCAAGACTAATATTACCTTCGCCATATCTGATCATCAAATTAGATGATATACAACATTTACCAAATAATATAATCTTCAACTTTGTTTTTATTTTAAAGTGTTTTATAACAATACTTTTAATTTAAATAATAACTTTCATTATGAAAACATTTTTTTATTGGCAAACAACATTTTGGTTAAGAGCGAGAATTTCTGTACAAAATATTAGACAAGATATGTTATATTGCCTGCTCACAATGTTACAAGAAAACGTCAACGTGATTGAATCAATCATTCGTGTGTCCTCATTGTAGTCAACAAGCCACAGCAACACCAAGGTATCTATAACATTAATTATAAAAGTTCTATAATTACAATATCTTATAATATTGATACTACTACATTGATAACTATTTATATGCAACTATAGATGCAAACTTGATATTGTTCTTGAAGATCCATCTGGAGAACAAGTTGCCACACTTTTTGCAGAAAATGCGGAACATATTCTTAATTACTCAGCAGATGAACTAATACAACAATCCAAAGACGCAAGGTTTATAATTATTAATATCAAGTCATTGTTTTAAATTAATATTTTATAAACATAAATTATAAGATTATATTTATACAGGACACAAAGAATATGCTGAGAAATTTAGCAATAACTTCAAGTAACAAAGAATGCATAAAGTATTTGAAGATCTCAAAGGCAGAATATTTAGGTGATACACAATTCGTATTTACTGTTAACCATATTTTTGATGTACCGAAAGAAATACTATCTATAACTGTTGCATGAAAAATAAAACAATCTTAGTCTTCGTTTGGTAAGTTAGTTGGAGATGAAATTTTTAAGTCGGAGTTGATTGACTTTTTAAAAACTAATTATAAATTTTGTTGATTTTTCAAAAAAAAAAAAAAAAAATAAGATATAAAAGTATAATTTAATTTAAGATAAATGAACTCAAATGCCAACCGGAGCATTAAATTTCATACCATTGTAACTTATTGGACATATAATATCTCCTCTTTGTTTTTTAGTGTTCATATGGGTGACTTCATCCAGCTTATTGTAACTTATCATGTTTCGACTCTGTTATGGTGTGATGTTTTTATAATTATTAATATTATAATTACCTTATTAATCATTGTTTTTAAATTTAGCATGTGTGTGGAGTAAATGTTTCATTTAATCTAAACTCAAAAAATTCAATTTATTTTTGTCTTTTTCTGAATAGTCAACATTAATTTACTATTTATAATTTTGTAAATCAAATTTTAAAAGTTCATAACTTTACATATACAAATCCAAATGGGATGAATTTTTTTTTTTAAAATTGCATAGAATTTTGATATGAACGAAACAAGCTCCAAAGTGATTTTTTTTTTCAAACACATTTTAAATTTTTACGTTTTTTAATTTGTACAATTCAAACGTCTCATGAAAGGCACATTCAATTTAACTCAATTCTAATATAAAAAGTTCAGTTTCAATCTGTACACCAAACACATGCTTAATGTTTTTATAAGTATAAATTTACTATATTGCATTTATTACATGACATAAAATGCAATATGATAAATTTAACAACAACTCCGAATAACAAAGTTTATATATATACCTAGAAATCTTTTTTCTTTTCTTCTTAATAATATTCTTCTTCATATTTACTCATTTATAGATCAATTATATCTACAAATACGTAAACCTATATTTACACATAAATAATTTTACAATAAATTAACAAACTTACTAAACAGACCGCCATATGCATTTGCGCATGCTAAACCACCCAAGTACCTATACATATATTAGAAATGGCAAAACATGATCCTGGGCAAAGCATTTTCACTGAAAACGGTTCCTTTTTTACGAAAATGTTTTGTATTTACTTTTTAATCCTTTATTTTTTATTTTGTTCATTTTGATCAAAATTTTTTTATTTTTAATAATTTAGTACTTTTTTAGTCTTTTGATTATCTTTTATTTTTATTTTTATTTTTTACTGTTTAGTTCTTTTTTACACTGACAAAAATATTTTGTTTTTACTTTTTAATCCTTCAATTTTCTTTTTTCTATTTTTCCCTTTTTTATAATTTAATTCTAATCTATTGATTAATTTTTTTCCATTTTTGTCTTTTTATATTTTTTCATGTCCCTCTTTCTTATTTTTAGATCTCATTTTTATGGGTCTATTTTTAAAATTTTTATTCTTTTACATAGAGATAAAATTTTTCAAATGCATTTCCATATGCTTATAGCTATGGGTGGCAATATGGGTCGCGACACGACGACACGACTCGAAAACGACACGAATTTTGTGGGTTCGGGTTGGGAAAAATAGGGGGCGGGTCGTGTTCGGGTTGAGAAAAATTGACACGAAAAAAAACGTGTCGTGTTCGGGTTGGACCCGTTTTTTTCGTGTCACTTTTCGTGTCAGTTTCGGGTCAAATTCGGGTCAAATTCGTGTCGCGGGTCAATTTCGTGTCTTTTTTCGTGTCAATTTCGGGTCAAGTTCGTGTCACGGGTCAATTTCGGGTCAAATTTCGTGTCAATTTCGTGTTAATTTCGTATCAATTTCATGTCACGGGTCAATTTTGGTTCGTGTCGTGTCAACCCGTGACGGGTTCGTGTCGTGTTCGTGTCGCGGTTTCGTTTCGTGTTCGTGTCGTGGGTCGTGTTCGGGTCGGAGAAGAAAAAAATCGACACGGCTCTAACACGACACGAACCCGACACGTGACACGAATTGCCACCCCTACTTATAGCTTGTTTGACACTTACGTTTAATTTGACTTATAAGGTGTTTGACACACCAACTCAAAACACTAATCTCAAAATTTTTTTTGTCTTTTTCCCAAAAAGTTTTTATCTTTTTCCCAAAAAGTTTTTTGTCTTTTCTGAAAATTCAAAAAAATTTACTATTGAAACTTAAAAATATCAACTCAAACTACTCCACCAAACACCCTATTAAACTGTATTTTTTTATTTAAAATTTTTTTTTTATCTTTTCTGAAAAACTAACAAAAATTATTATTTAAACTTAAAAATCTTAAACTAAGGTGGTTTTTGATGAATGAGTTGAATTTGAAAATTTTAAATTTTAATAGTAATTTTTATTCACTCTTTAAAAAAGATAAAAATTTTTTTCAAAAAAAGAAGAAAAAATACAGTTTAACTTGAGTTAAACTTGTCAACCAAACAAGACTACACTCATTCACTAAACATTCAAAACCTCATCGAGTTGTTTCTCTCTCTACGAATTCAAAACCCACGCTCTCTCTCTAGCCCATCACGAAACCTAACCCCTGTCGCTATCATCCCTCGCCGTCGTCGTCGCCCTCGCCGTCGCCGTCGCCGTCACTGCCGGCGTCGCTGTCACCGCACTGCCTTCTGCCTTTGCAAGCCGCCCTACCTTCTCTCTCTTTCGTTCGCTAGCAGCCCTTTCCCCCTCTCTCTCTTTCTATTTCGCCCCGTCGATGTCGTGTGCTCCATCAAAGCTGCAGCCCTGCCGTCGCTGGATTGTTCCTTTGCCGTGGCCGTGGGACTCTAGGTTTGATTTTCTCTCATGAAACATGGTTGAATGCTCAATTGCTTGACCTTCTCTCTATAACAAACTAGGGTTTATCAGCCATTGCCATCGCTCTCGCTATCTCCACCACTTCCTAATCAAATCAAATCCACCACTGCCTGATCTGTAAACGCGAATGCTGCTCGAGCTATTAGAGCTTTGTCATTGTAACCAGAATGAATGCTTCGACATACAGTTTATATCAAAAGCAATGCAGACTAGAATATGCTTGATCGAGCACTATTTGGTGTTTTGTGCATATTCAAGCAGTTCTTTGTTTTACTTCATTTTTGGGTGAACTTGCCATAACTATGGAGCTTCTGTTGGTTTTTGGCTCTTTTTTTTTAGCCATAGCTTCAAGATTTCATAATTTTCATGCTAATTAGCTATGTCATTACTTATTTTTAGGATTTTATAAGATTTGATGTACTTCATGTCCAAAAGACCTCAAGGTTGAGCCACCCACAATCAAGGATGCAATCCCTTTGGTACCCCTTTCCACGAGCCTATTGAATCTGACATACGGTAATCCGCTGTAACTTACACACTCTCTCTCTCTCCTCCCATTTATTTTCTCCTTCATTGAAAAAAAAATAAAAAAGGATTTGTATTTTTAATCTCTGTTGAAAGTCGTTTTTTTGTCATAGATATATTGGTAGTTTGTTGATTTGACGTTTTTGGTGCTAGTTTTTTTGTGGTTTGTTGTTAACTTAAATTTATACAAATAATGGAAAAGGAAAGATAATATCTAGTCCTGTTTTTTATTACATGTTCGGTTAATGCGTTGATGAATATAGTCCATTAAGGTCATGGTTGAACGCTATTAGTTGAAGTTCAATCTTGAAAATTTTGATTTTGATCATTGTTTAATGCTATTTTAATAAGGGTTTACTGGCTTAGTGTGTTTAATTGAAGCTGTGCAACATAATTAAGTTGCTTGTTATTGACAACGACAATTGACATGGAAAAGGAATTGTTGATGAAACTCGGTTTACATGCATTGTATTTGGATAATTAGAATGAAATTTCAAATTAAAAGTGTAGAAATCTCGAATAAAGTCAGTCCTAGAATCAAGGGATTTGTTGTTTTATTAGTTTCCCTATTTAGATTATTTTATAATAAAGAGAATCCGGTAGTTTGTTACCTGATTTCTCTCCAGTCTTTATTTCGAATATATTCTCTGTAATCAGCTTGGATTACCGAGATTTGAGGCAGCTTTCTAGCTGGCCTGAGGTGTATTTATTCCCCCGTTTCTCTTGAAGAAATAAGAAGAAAGAATTCTCTTTTCCATCTTTCTTTATGGTATCAGAGCCTGGTTCTGTGAATCCAGATTTTCTCCCATGACCAAATACGGCATGGCAACTGAGAGGGAAACCTCAAACCCTTCAGGAATCACCACTAATATAGAGGCTACCAGTTCAAACCACAATGGAGGAACCGAAGGATCTTTTCTCCCAGTCATAGGACACAAACTGAATGGGCATAATTATCTGCAATGGTCCCAATCAGTGATGATGTTTGCCTGTGGACGAGGTAAAGATGAGTATCTTACAAGTGCTGCTGTTCAACCACGGAAGGAAGACCCCAAGTACAAGACCTGGAAGACGGAGAACAACATGGTGATGTCGTGGTTAATCAATTCCATGACCAACGACATAGGAGAAAACTTCCTGTTGTATGGAACTGCCCAAGAGATTTGGGAGGCAGCCAGAGAGACCTATTCAAACAATGAGAACACAGCCGAGTTGTTTGAAATAGAGACCATTCTTCACGACCTACGTCAAGGTGATCTTTCGGTTACCCAATACTTTAATGTTCTCACTCCCATTGGCAACATTTAGACATGTTTGAAGAAACCAAGTGGTCATGTTCAGAGGATGAAATCCAGTACAGGAAAATTGTTGAGAAAAAACGAATTTTCAAATTTCTTTTGGGGCTTAACAAAAATCTAGATGAAGTCAGGGGCCTTGAATTAGGTACAAAACCCCTTCCTAGCATCCGGGCTGCATTTTCAGAGGTTAGGCGAGAAGAAAGCCGGAAAAAGGTGATGATGGGCAGTGAAGAATCCGCCTCCTCGTTCGAGACTACTGCACTTGCTGCACGAGGAACGCAAGCTGCCAACCAGAAGAAAGGGCGACCATGGTGTGACCACTGCCGGCGGCCAGGACACACAAGGGAAAATTGCTGGAAAATCCACGGCAAACCAGCTGATTGGAAACCATCTCGTACAGAGAAGGCCGTGGCAACACTGCCTCAACTGAGGACAGCCCAGCGACTCATGAACCAAGTCCTTTTAGCCAGGAACAATTGGAGATGCTGCAGAAACTAATCAATCAGTCCACACAACAAAATATGACCCCTTCAGTCATTGGAACAGGTTCGGTAGCACAAAAAGGTAAATTTCTGGATGCTCTCACAGTTAATAAACAGAAAACATGTACATGGATCGTTGACTCAGGAGCCTCAGACCACATGACCGGAGACCCATCTGTTTTTCATAAATACAGTCCATGTTATGAAAACTATACTATTCGTATTGCTGATGGATCACTCTCAAAGGTGGTAGGAACGGGTTCAGTGGTGCTCTCAAAGGACCTAACACTCAACTCTGTGCTTCTTGTTCCTAATCTTGATTGCAACTTACTGTCAATTAGCAAGCTCAGCCGTGATTTGAATTGTGTTGCTGAGTTCTCCTCTAATCTGTGTGAATTTCAGGTATTGGGCTCGGGGAGGACGATTGGCAATGTTGAGGCATGTTCGGGGCTCTATCTTCTCCACAACTCATCTTCTTCCCTTGAAAAACAAGCCCAAACAGCAAGTTGTGCACCATTGTTGAGTCAGTCAAATAAAAATTCGAGTCTTTTATTCGAATAATGATAGTGAGGTGATGTTATGGCACTATCGTCTAGGTCATCCAAATTTTGTGTACCTAGAAAAATTGTTTCCTCCTTTGTTTATCAATAAAAATCCAAAGTTTTTTCATTGTGAGATATGTCAACTTGCTAAACATTCCCGCAACTCTTATCCTGGTCTTATGTACAAACCATCACAACCATTTGCATTAGTACATAGTGATGTGTGGGGGCCATCAAGAGTGAAAAATCTAATGGGTGCTAGGTGGTTTATTTCCTTTGTTGATGATCACTCACGACTTACGTGGATTTTCCTAATGAAAGAAAAATCTGAGGCTGGCCAAATATTTAGAAATTTTAACACCATGATTCACACTCAATTTCAGTCAAAAATCCAGGTGTTAAAAACCGATAATGCCAAAGAATATTTTGAGTCCACATTAGGAACTTATCTTTTGAGTCAAGGAATAATCCACCAAAGTTCATGTGTTGATACCCCACAACAGAATGGGATTGCCGAAAGAAAAAATAGACACATTCTTGAAGTAGCTCGATCACTTATGTTCTCCACCAATGTCCAAAACATTTTTGGGGCGAAGCTGCCCTCACAGCCACATATCTTATCAATAGAATGCCCTCAAGAGTACTCCAATTCCAAACTCCGTGTCAAGTCCTTCTTCGGTCATTTCCAAATACTAGGGTCATTTCCTCCATTCCCACAAAAATCTTTGGATGTTCAGCCTTTGTCCATATTCATTCCCATCAACGCAGCAAATTAGATCCCAAATCAATCAAGTGTATCTTCATTGGATATTCTCCACACCAAAAGGGGTACAAGTGCTATTCACCTATTACAAGAAAGGTATACAACTCCATGGAGGTCACCTTTTTTGAACATGAGGCCTATTACCCCAAACCTGCAATTCAAGGGGAGAGTATACAGGAATTCCAGTTTTGGGATACAACCACCAATGACCATTTCCCACACAAAGAGTCGGCCTCCCAAAAAATACCGTATCTAAATCCCGAAAACGCCGAAAACTCCTCTGAAAACCCTGGTTTGGATCCTAGTCCAACATCTCCACTACCCACTCCCTTAAATCATCCAAGTTCGGGTTCTCAGCCATCATCATCCCAGCCTTTACAACTTGTGGCAAGTGAGCTCCGTGTTTAACAAGGGAAGAAAGAAACAACCAAGAAATAGAGCAACCAACACTGCTGGAGCAACTCCAAGACTCTGACCCGAATCCAATGCCAAATGAAAGTCACTCAGGTGAGAATATTTTTGAGAATATTGAGAATAACACATCAAGTGATGATCTGCAGTGGCCCATTGCACTACGAAAAGGAGTGCGATCCTGTACTACTAAGCATCCTCTTTATAATTTCATTTCATACAAGGGACTGTCCCCTGCATTTCAGGCATTTGTTACTTGTCCTGATAAAGTACAAGTTCCAAACAAAATCCAAGAAGCACTCAAAGTCCCGGAATGGAAGAGAGCCGTATTAGAAGAAATTCAAGCATTGGAGAAAAATGGAACATGGGAACTATCTGAACTTCCATCAGGGAAAAGGGTAGTTGGCTGCAAATGGATCTTCACTATCAAATACGAAGCAAATGGGAGCATAGACCGGTTCAAGGCTCGTCTTGTTGCTAAAGGATACACTCAATCCTATGGAATTGACTATTAGGAGACATTTGCTCTAGTTGCCAAGCTCAACACTATTTGGGTATTTCTCTCCTTAGCAGTCAATCTGGAGTGGCCTCTTCACCAACTCGACATCAAGAATGCATTCCTCAACGGAGACTTGGAGGAGGAAGTATACATGGAAGTCCCACCAGGTTTCGAGAATCAAAACAATGTGAGCAAGGTGTGCAGACTTAGAAAGTCACTCTATGGTCTTAAACAATCCCCTCGAGCTTGGTTTGGTAGGTTCTCAAATTTAGTAACCAAGTACGGTTACACACAATGCCAAGCAGATCATACTCTGTTTATCAAACAATCACCTGAAGGGAAGAAGGCGATCTTGATTGTGTATGTAGACGACATCATACTGACAGGTGATTTCGAGGAGGAATTAACGAGGTTGAAAAAATTCCTAGCCAAGGAGTTCGAAGTGAAGGATCTGGGGAATCTACGGTACTTTCTAGAAATGGAGGTGGCACGGTCACAACAAGGTATATTCATTTCTCAACGCAAATATATCCTTGATCTACTACAAGAAACCAAAATGCTCGGGTGCAAACCTGCAGATATTCCAATGGATCCAGTGAAAAAAATTGGAGCTTCCAAAGATAGCACACCAGTTGACAGGGGGAGATATCAATGACTTGTGGGAAAACTAATTTATCTTACACACACTTGACCGGATATTGGTTTTTCTGTAAGTGTTGTAAGTCAATACATGAACAATCCAACCGAATAACACATGGAAGCTGTCAACCGAATTCTGAGGTATCTAAAAGGGACACCTGGAAGAGGTTTGCTTTACAAGAAATCCTCAAGCAACGAAGTTGAAGTCTATTTGGATGCTGATTGGGCTGGAGATATCTCAGATCGACGATCCACTTCAGGCTATTGCACTTATGTATGGGGAAATCTTGTGACATGGAGAAGCAAGAAACAATCAGTGGTCTCAAGAAGTAGTGCCGAAGCAGAATTCAGAGCATTGGCACTTGGAATTTGCGAGGGAATGTGGTTAAGAAGGTTGCTCAGCGAATTGAAGATTGCAGGTGATAGACCACTCAAGATGTGTTGTGATAATCAGGCTGCCATAAGCATCGCAAAGAATCCAGTTCACCATGACAGAACAAAACATATTGAGATAGATCGTCACTTCATCTCAGAGAAAATAGAGAAGGGAATAGTGCAGCTGATCTATGTTCCAACAGGCTTTCAAACTGCAAATATTCTCACTAAAGCCCTGCCTAGGACTAACTTTGAGCATTTGACCAACAAGTTGGGTATGTTGAACATTTACAACCCAACTTGAGGGGGAGTGTAGAAATTTCGAATAAAGTCAGTTCTAGAATCAAGGGATTTGTTGTTTTATTAGTTTCCCTATTTAGATTATTTTATAATAAAGAGAATCCGGTAGTTTGTTACCTGATTTCTCTCCAGTCTTTATTTCGAATATATTCTCTGTAATCAGCTAGGATTACCGAGATTTGAGGCAGCTTTCTAGCTGGCCTGAGTGTGTATTTATTCCCCCGTTTCTCTTGAAGAAATAAGAAGAAAGAATTATCTTTTCCATCTTTCTTTAAAAAGTTTATTAAAAGGTTGTATGGAGTTGTTTTGTTAACAATCTCTGTTTTTGCACTTTCTTAGTTTATTATATATCTTTTTAATATAACTTCTTCTTATAATTACATTGACAACTAAAATTATTTCACATCATATATTATTGGGATTATCTTTTAACGTTTTCATTTTTTGGTGTAAAGAGTGGTTTTGGATACTACAGTTATCAACTGGTCACCCGAGCGTAAAGAATTTGTTGAAGATTATAAAACAGTAAGCTCTTTGTTCGCAATTGGGACTAGTCATGTTCTCTCTCTCTCTCTCTCTCTCTTTTTATAACAACATTATTTATACTTTTGGATCTTTAATGTTTATCTGTATCAATGTTAACAATGGCTTAATTTGTTTGTTTATATGTTGGCTTTGTTCAACCTATAGAATAGGCATCTAGATTATGCAAACTCAGCTGTGATGACAACCATAAAGCTTTGAATTTACTGTTGAAGACTAAAAAAAAAAGAGGTATTATTAGAGTTCCTTAATTCTCTCTCCCGATGAAACTTTTTACTAGCCTTGCCCTGGATCTTTAAAGGCTAATGAGTTGTAGCTGAACTTATACCTTTCCATTCATGTTTCAAGAGGCACAGAGAGATTTATTACACTAGTTCCTTGATGCAAAATAAACGTCTCACTATTTCTTGCCCATTGTAGCATATATTTTCCTCCCCCTTTTTTTTTTCCTCCCTTAGTTATGATGTCATACGGAAATAAGAAATCCAGGAGAACATCATTAAAAAAAAAAAAAAAAAGAGAGAGAGAAGATATGAGGTCAAGTCAATATGGAAAGCTTTATGTTGATTTAGCATTTTTCTCATACTTTAGTTTATTTCTTCTCTGGTTTGTTGCAGTAAACTAGTCAACTAGGCACAAAGCAATTTTGGAGATTATTATTCAGTAAGTCTTATTTTTTTGTTGCTTTAGCAATTTTCGTTTGTCCTTTCTTGAATTTACTTTTCATATCTGTATAGTATTTACAATGCTTTTAGACCGTCTTTTAGACCTTTATTATTAGTCATTACCAAGCTTTATCTGTTTGTTTGTTCGTTTGTTTGTTTTATCTTTTTTTTTTTCTATTTTTTTTATTGGCACTGTGCAACAAGTAGAGGCAATGATCATGGTTGTGTACACTTACTTTATTTGCTATTGCATGGTCTTAGAACTCTAATGGAAGTGTAGCTGTTGATGGCTGACAATTAAGTAGTAAACAGAGCAATTGGTATGCATGGAACTGTTGGCTGGATGAGCATGATATCATTGAAACTCTGATAGGGGTTCTCTATCTGAGAGTTGATCTCAAGGTTGACTTCTGCCACCATCATTGCACCGATGTAGGTCTCTGTTGTTTTTCTTACTAGGACCTAAAACTTCTTATTACATGTAAAGCTTGATGTATTTAGTACAAATTTAGAACTTAATCCTTGTTATGAACCTATATTGAGGAATCGGAACCTTTTTTTTTGGCTGGAATGGAATGGAGACTTATTGATAGGAAATATCCTAGCATATGAGTATGTTTGTTTCTGTTTTTTTGTTGGTGCTTGAATTGCAACTTGATTCGGCAGGGATTAGTTGTAAAAATATTGTCACAAAAAAAAAAGGAGTTTTAGTGAGGAAAATATTCCTAGCTATAGTTTGTGAAAATACTTGTAGCGAGGAAAATTTTTCCTAGCTTTAACTCCCTAAAACTTGCAAAGGCAACAAAAGAGATGCATCCTATAGCGACAGGTTTTTACTATAGTGACCACAAATGTTGTCGCTAACTATAGCGATGAAATGAACTTTTCCTCGCTATAAGTCTATAGTGGTGCAGCTATAGCAGGGACTTAGCTAGGAATATTTTCCTTGCTTTAAATTTATGCCGAGGAACAGTGACTTGTAGCGAGGACATAAATTCTAACTAAAGCCCTTTTTTATTTAGTAGTGTTATAAGTTTACAAAGAAAGGTATAGAATATGTTTTTGGCTTGTACACGTGTTTATAATGACCAAGAACATATTTCTCTTCTTGATTTTTGGATATATAGTGTGTTATATAAAATTTGATCGATCCTTTTATTTGATTTTTCGATTGTTACCTTTCACTTGCAAAGCGACTCCACTCAGATACAAACAAAGATGATCTTGAATTTGAAAAGAAGTTTCAAGAAGTTTAAAAGGCTTATGACTTTGTATTTGTTTATTTGATTCTAGAGTAGAATTGTAGTTCTGTATTGTTGTGAATTCCACAAATGAGGCGAGGCTTTGATTTGTAGCTACTTTTATTTGAGAGCGCAATAAAAACTTAAAATTTCAGTTTATATTAGTGAGATAAAAATCCTAATATGTTCATCAATGGGATAATTAATAAAACTTGGATGAAGCACACAGTAGCCCGAGCTTGCATGCTGCAACTGGACTTGGCCTTGCAGAAGAATGAGCTACATTGGTAGGTGAACCTTTACTTCATCTTGTTAATATATTTCCTTAATTTGATTGATAGCACTCTTAGATTATTTTCTGTTGGTCGGAATTCTCATCAGTTGAAATTCCTTGAGACAATAACGCTTTGATAATGCAAGTGTGAAATTATCACATATGATATTAAAATTTCAATGCTAACTTGTGTTTATTATATTTTTGCCAACACTCTTTGCCATTATGTTTTGTTTTGCTAGTTCTAAGATTATTATCAAATTGTATTTTTGTTAATGTTTATTATATACTAGCAAGTTTCTTGTGACGGTGACGTTATCTTAGGAGGTACCACTTCCAAAGCTCAGGAGGAAGCTCAAGGACAAGCTGGAATCCCTCAAATTAATGCTGGGAAGGAGCTGAGTTTCCTTTGAAGGTATGATAAGCTATATGCATTTTCATGGTTTACTCTTATCTTGAAGAAAGCATGTATGGCTCAAACTCTATGTGGTTATATTCTGTCAATGCATTCATTTCTCAATTTGGTTGTTTAGGTTTCTCTGTCTTATGGGGAAGTGGAGTAAAAGGGCCAAAAAAAAAAAACTACTAGGAGTACAAAATAGCTCTGTATTCTTTAATTAGTGGAGCTTGAAAGCAATGAAATAGAAGCTTTATTCTTTGGTTCGAAATACCCCACAATCTCTGATGTTAGGCTGTTGATTTAGTTATTTATTTGTTAAATGACTTGTTTGCTAAATTTAATATACTGTTGTTTTGTTTGGCAGTGAGAAAGTGTAACCGAGTGAAAATATTGAATGAAAGCATTTTCTTGGTGTAGAACTTGGGACTTTTGGTAGGAGAGTTAGGATTCTAGTCTAATGTCAGTTCATTTGTTGAGGCACAAGGCTGGAGGGAATATTGTTAGGCAAGTTGTTTCATTTACTTCATTGTCACTATAATTTCATTTTCAATTCGATTAACTTTGTTGTCATGTTTTTAGCTATACCTCTGGTATGCGAGAATAGAACACAAGCACTTAAGTGCTCAAGATTGAGATGATGACATGATATTTTTTTTGTAGGTTAATTTGGTGAGCCTTATGATATGCCAGTGAATAATAAATGGTACTTGTGCCTACTTCTGAGGTCTATTTGCAGCGTTTTTGCAGGGAAGGGCTTCTTGACCAGAAGGAAGGTGTAGGAAAAAAGGAAAAAATAAAGTAAAGAAAAAGAGATGCCTAAAAAGAATTAAAAGGAAAAAAAGGTAGAATGGCAAAAGAGAGCGGGAAAATGTGGAGAAAAGAAGGGAACAATGATGCTCTGCCTATCATAAACTAAATGGTGATGGTCATGCACCTTATGTAAATGCATGTGATCTTTGTAACGATTTGTTTTTTATTGCTAGTTCAAATAGAGTTCTTAGTCTAAATACATTTTTTTTTATTAACTTGTATGACAGGGTGGCATGGTGAATGTTATCTTAGGACATGAAACTCCAATTGCCCAGGACGAAGCTCAAGGGCAAGCTGCTGTAGGAAGGAGATGTACTGCCTTTTAAGGTATGATTTGACATCAAAATTTTCAACTTTTTCTATTCATATTATTAGGACAATTCTAGAATCTAAATCTAAATATGAAAAAAATAAAGCATAGAGTCAATTAATTTGTGTCACACACAACTTTTGCTTTTTAAGAAATCAAATGCACTTGATTTTCTTTTGGGGAGTTATCTATGATTTTGTCAAATGTTACACTTGTTTACGAACATTTCCTTCTAATCAGTGTTTACAAACGTAGAAATTTTTTGAAAATTTCATGGAGAATGACGTGTTGAATAAAAGAGAGAGCAATTAGAGGAAGTTGAAAAGAAACAAGGAAAGGGAGTAGTAGTCGTTGTAGCAGTCATTTTAGTAGTAATAACGAGTTCAATAAGGAAGAAAAAAAAAAAAAAAATTGAGTATTATATAATAAAACAAATTGGTTAAGTTAAATATTATAATTATAATAAGTATAATTCTTATCAAAATCTCTCCCAATAGTGAAGATGCAAAATCAAAATGACAATAGTGTAATACTTGAATTTTCATGGACTTAAGATTTCTCTTTTATTAGAAATTAGAAGTCCCATGTTGTGTTTATGAGGTATTTTCATGAAAAATCATGAATCGCATGTAAAATTCGTAATTTTTATTAGCCAATGTTAGAATTTTCTTTTAATCGGCTATGAGACTCGGAATTGAGTGCCGAGGTTGGTAAACGTCATTTTGAGTCAAAAAGAACGAAAAGAAAGAAAGAGGATGAAAAAGGATGTGATTTTAAGAAAGTCAAAGGTTTGACCGAAAAAGTCAAAGTTTGACCAAGGACGGGTCAAAAATGTTGACCTCGAAAAATGATGAAATGCAGTATAAGAAAAGACTGCAAAGACTTTTTATGGTCAAGAAAGCAAGAATAAGCCTTAAAAACCACCCTAGAAATCAAGCACACCGAATAAAAGACTAAGGGCGAAAAGGTCTCCGAAAAATTGGAGAAAGAAAGTTTTCGGTTCAATTTTACACGGAAGAATTTTTGGCCAAAAATACGGAACACAGTATTTGAAATATCTGTGTGACATCAAGGAAAGGAAAATGAATTAATTTTGGAGAAGAAAAATGACAACAAGACCCTTGATTTAAGGGATGATCACATGTGGGTGACACATCACAAGCCTTAGGTGGCTTTGAAAGAAATTCTAGAAGGACTCTAGAACCCACTAGTCCTTCTCCTTGCTCTCAATTTTCGGCCACAAACTCCCATTTCCCTCCTATCAAATTCGGCAACACCATGTGGGAGGACAAGGACAAGCCTTGATTTAAGGGAAAGCAAAAGGAAAAGTCATGAATTAAGGACCAACCACCACATCTCCTTAGCCTTCCATTCCTCCAAAAGTTCGGCCACAAGGCAGCCACTTCCCCCCCTAAGATTCGGCTGCACCAAGGGAAAAGAGAAGCATGGGAAAAGCCTTGATTTAAGGAATGATGTCCCTTTTGAGATCTAACTAGATGTGAACTAAATTGGTGAGGTGTGGAGCTTTCTCCACCACCCAAAGGATGTCACTTGGCTCTCCCATTTTCAGCCACAAGACAGCCACTCCTCCCCTTTGATGGTCGGCTGCACAAGGAAAAGAAAGACAAAGAAAAAGCCTAAAATCAAGGAGTCAAAGCAAGGAAGAGTAAAGCCTTAATTCAAGGGAAAAAGTTGGTCAACAAAGCCACCAATGCAAGCTAACTTCTCCCCCATTTCCTCTACAAAATCCGGCTGCTTGTCCCCCTTTTTCCTCCTTCAATTTTCGACAGCAAGCAACCCCATCCCCCTCCCTTGATTTCGGCTGCAGCTAGAGGAAAGAAAGGAATGGAAAAGACATGGTATAAAGCCATTTTTTGAGGAAAAAGCAAGACAACTAAAGCCTCCTCTTGTCCCTCAAGAAACCCTCTCATTTCTCTTTCATTTCATTGTGAAGCTAAGAGAAACTCTTGTTTCTTTTCTCTTCAAGGTTCGGCAGCAAGAGGAGAGGGGAGAGAGAGAGTGAGCCAAAGAGATTTCTTGGGGTTTTCCATCTCATTGGAGCTCGGTTTTGTGAGGAGTGAGCAAGAGAAGAAGTGAGGAAATTTTCATGGGATTTTGGGTACCAAAACCGTGGCTTTTGGGGAGTGAAAGATGAGATGAAAATCTAGAAATTTTGAGGGCTAAACCATGCATGAAGTTCGGCTTTTAGAGTTGAGCCAAGAGTAAAGATTTTCGGGTGCTCTAGTGGAGCCAAATCCGTGAGCCACCAACCAAGGAGGAACTTAGGGATTTCAAAACCCTAACTTGGGTTAAGGTAAAACTCTTGAACCAAGCTTGAATTAAGTTCCATTTAAGCATGTTTATGGTGATTCAAGATGGGTTTGTAAGGACATAAGTTCATCTCTTTTTCAGCCCTTGATTTCGGTGTATGTGCTTGATTAGGAGTTAGGGTTTGCAAGGTCCCTAACTGTTCTGGGAAACATGAGTGATTACACCCTCCCGCATCAACGAGAGGGCGAATCCATAATTTGAACATAAAAATCCTCCACCTTGGGGGAGGTTGGTACGACACTTTACTTGTGTATTTTTATCAAGTGGTTTATCATTAGTGAACATACTTTATGATGTCACAAAATCATATCTTATAATGCACATGACATATTTTAACATAACATGGCCGCTTTAAAACATGGCATCGTTAAAATATGACATTCTTTAAAACTTGAAATTCTTTAAAACATGGCCTCATTAAAACATGATATATTTAAAACATAGCATCTTTAAAACATAGCATTTAAACATAGCATTTAAACATAGCATTTAAACATGGTATCGTATATTTGAACATACATTACTATTTTTCCATACCACAGGTGAGGTTTGTACTTACTTTAGGTCCTATGCTCTTGACGTAACATCCTCGCGATATCTCAATAGGTTCATATTCCTGCTTCAAACAAGGTGTAAGATAAGGTCATCTTATCTTACCATAAACCATGATATATAATGTTGGTATTCTAACTAACATCCATGAACAATCCTAGATGTGTGTTGTATGTCCTCTCTAATATCTCTTGTAAACCTGATTGATCACTTTCTTCTTTATGGGCTTATACTTTACTTTTTCTTGGTTCATAATCCATTGGGTTATTATCTCTTCAATAACCCTAGGTCTTAGCCCATTTCATTAATCTTGGTATCCTATAGGGTTATATTGGGTAACCCTAAAGGTTAAACTTATAGTCAACCGAAGTCAACAAGTAGTCAACTAAGGTTAACCCCCTTTGGGTCTAACGTTGGGCTTTGGGCTTAGCCCTGTAACTCGGATATAATTCCGGTTACCGTCCGTAGTCAGCTTGATTACCAATTTTACCTTAAAAACTTCATTTCCTTATTTTTGGAAAACATTGTATAATTATCTTCTAAAAATCCCATTTATTTGCTTGCAAAAACTCTTACTTCCTTTATCTTGAAAATACTTGGCTAAAAATCTCATTTTCTTGGTAAAATGTGGAATTTAATTTCCGAACTCTTAAAATTCCACTTCTCTTCTTGAAAAATCTTATTTTCCCTTAACTTGGAAAATTCCATTTTTCTTCAACTTGAAAACTTTGGGCGAATAATCCCAAAACTCATAAAACTTCATTTCTCTTCTTAACATGGAAAAGTTGAGGAGATTTTTAACTTTAAAATCATTTGATCTCAATACTTTAAAATCTCATTCTTTTCTTAACTTAAAAGAGTTGAGGCATAACCCTTAAAACTCTTAATTTCACTTGTAAAAATTCACGTTTTCAAAACGGATCTTCATAAAAAATCATTTAAGGCTGGAAACTATTGGAAACTACCTTTGGAATAGTTTCCATAGTTAAAACAACGGTTTAAAGACAATTTTATGAATTTTAGAAAGCATTTGTAAAACTAAGGTGTTGGAATTCTCGGATTCCCAGCACATCTTTCATAAAACAAACCCAGTTTAAAAATACGTTCGTAATCCGAAAAACTTGTCTTCACGAAAGTTGTAGCTATCGAAAAATGCTAAAACTTTCGTGTTTTGCGTAAAATCCAGTTCGGCTTAGATTCGTACCAGTTTTCGTTTGAAACTGGCTGATCCTGAAAAACCGAGTGAAAACTGGGTCTGGGGATCAGCCACGGGTTTTCATAAAAACGAAGGCCATTGGAGCCTTATTTTAGAAATCTGTCCACGTTGTCCTTTAGGAACAACCCTTCCGAACAACTTTCGTGTTTTAACTTTTACCCAGTTCGGCCTCTAAGGGCCTCAAAATTTCATTTTCCCGAAACTGGCCAGTTTCGAATCCGAAATGGCAGTTTCGGTTGCTTAGTCCGGTTTATGTCCTATTTCGTGGATTCTATCTCGATCGATCACATCAGGAGCTTATACACAAATCAAGCAGCGTTTCTAACGTCCCATATATTCATCCATGTCAATCCATCATACCCATGCAGCCAAAAAAAAAAAACGATTATCCAAGCCCATGGGTTGCATGGCTCTTAGCTAGCATCATGATCACACATACAAACTTTCATCCTTGAGCTAGCACCCAAATCAGCCACTGCTTGGGCAGATTTTGTGACCAAAACTTAGGGGACATTACCATCACATCTAGCATGCATCCTAACCATTTTCAAGCATAAAATCATGCAAGCAAACATCATTATCAAGCCAACCAAACCCTAACTCCTAATCAAGCACATACACCGAAATCAAGGGCTGAAAAAGAGATGGACTTATGTCCTTACAAATCCATCTTGAATCACCATAAACATGCTTAAATTGAACTTAATTCAAGCTTGGTTCAAGAGTTTTACCTTAACCCAAGTTAGGGTTTTGAAATCCCTAAGTTCCTCCTTGGTTGGTGGCTCACGGATTTGGCTCCACTAGAGCACCCGAAAATCTTTCCTCTTGGCTCAACTCCAAAAGCCGAACTTCATGCATGGTTTAACCCTCAAAATTTCCAGATTTTCATCTCATCTTTCACTCCCCAAAAGCCACGATTTTGGTACCCAAAATCCCATGAAAATTTCCTTACTTTTTCTCTTGCTCACTCCTGACAAAACCGAACTCCAATGAGATGAAAAATCTCAAGAAATCTCTTTGGCTCACTCTCTCTCTCCCCTCTCCTCTTGCTACCGAACCTTGAAGAGAAAAGAAGCAAGAGTTTCTCTTGGCTTCACAATGAAATGAAAGAGAAATGAGAGGGTTTCTTGAGGGACAAGAGGAGGCTTTAGTTGTCTTGCTTTTTCCTCAAAAAATGGCTTTATGCCATGTCTTTTCCATTTCTTTTTTTCCTCTAGCTGTAGCCGAAATCAAGGGAGGGGGATGGGGTTGCTTGCTGCCGAAAATTGAAGGAGGAAAAAGGTGGACAAGCAGCCGGATTTTGTGGAGAAAATGGGGGAGAAGTTAGCTTGTATTGGTGGTTTTGTTGGGATCTATAGGTGCCCTAAGGATAGAAAATCTTAGGGATTTTCTGTAAATATGACATTTTGATATTAATAAGAGGAAATTATTCATGTTTAATAAGTTGTGTCCTATTTACTTTCATTTGTTGATTGTATAATTATTTTGAGCAAACATAAAATACTCCTAAGCTGTTGGTAATATATCGAATTACCATATGTATACGGGGTATGCATAGAAGACGTGGTAATTTGATAACAGTCTAAATAAATAGTCCGCAATCAACGGAATAAGATTTGGGGATCTTATTCATGATAAGATTGTAAAGGTTGTCTACTTCCTTGGAGGGATGGTTTGTCTTGACCATCGGATAGGTTCCGAGTAGAAACTTTAATGTATACCAGTATTGAGGTATGACATTGGACTGGACCTAAAGTGTTAATTGATTCGGTTTAATAATTCCGTTTATAAGAATCAATGATACTTTGATTATCATCCTGCATTAATCTTAATCCTGAAATGATTACTTGAGTTCGCATCCATGACTTATGTACTTTGATGCACTAAAGGTGAGACACTGTTAATTCATGGTCAACATACTTGTGTTTTGGGTGCATGACTTATGGATGGAGAAATCAAGATTCATAGATACGGAATCCATAGCTATCTTAATGATAGTAAATGTTATCTACTTAAAGGTATTATTCGGGGATTGAAAGATAGTATAACAAGATCTTGGCCATCGGTTTACTTTGTGTTCTCTGGTGGTTTTCCAATTGTATGGTTTTACAATTGGTGGTTCTTTCAATGGAGAATAATTGAACTTTAAGTTAAAATGATTGAAAAGGTAAAACGGAAAAAGTCCTTAATTCAATCATGGATAACATATGGGGATTAAGCAAGCGATGAATAAATCATGGAAGAAGCACTACGTGAGAGAGCTTTCGTAATACGGTATGTAAACAGGAGTTCAGCTTCAAACTTTTAGTGGAATAGTTTTGAAGTTGATAATTGATGGATAATTAATCTGGGATTAATTTTTCACAATTATAGGAGCCTCTTTACATATTTCCATCGGGTCCCTCTATTAGCTCATATAGTTCCACGGAGCGTCTCGGGATTTGTTCCTAATGAGATCGGTAAATTGTAAATGGAATTTTGTAATGTCTATTAAGACATGGTACTCTCTAACATGCAATCCAGAAAGGATTGGACATGTGAAATTTGTAGACAAATGATTTGTCAACATGTGATTGGTTAATTTGAATTTTGAAAATAAGATTGTATTTGAATTTTGGAAAACAAAATTTTTCTCTCTTAATTAAAAGTGGTGCACGTTTTTTAATTGTATGGAGGGAAGAAAATTTTGTTTCAAAATTATTTAAATATATTCCTAACATTTAATTATTAATTGGTTTAAATAATGGAGATTATTTCATGAATTTTTCTTTCCTAATTAAAGAGGTGCATGGTTTTTGTGAGGAAAGAAAATTTGAAATATTTCATTAATTTAAATTAATTAATATGGATAATGTTTATGGAAAATATTTATTCAAATATGTGAATCCTATTTAAATTCGAAAAGGTTTAAAAGAAGTTTGAATCTAGATAGGACTAGGATCTTTTGACTAGTCTAGATTCTTGATTTAAAATTTAAACCACCAATCAAGATTTCTCTCACTTTGTGGCTGAATTTTAAAGGGGATTTCCTCTTGAAATTTGTTTTTAGGTTCAATGAATCTAGCCCTAAAGTTGTATGATCTTTTGGTTCAAGATTTATCTGGAAAATAATTATTAATTATTTTTCAAGTAGGAGATAAATTTTGAAAATGATTGTAATACTATATAAAGGCTAGGAGTTCTTGAAAAACCAATTTTTGATAATTTTAAATGGGAAAAACGTTTTTTTAATAATAAAAAAAAAAATTTTTTTCACATCAAAAATTCGGCTTTCTTGTGAGAGAGAAAAAGAAAGAAAATTCCATTGAATCAAAACTGCGAGAAAGGTTAAACCGAGTGATTATTTTCATAGGAGGTTAACCGGTTTCTGTTTTGTAGTTTTGAAGAAAGAAGTTGGATCAAATTCTCAACGAGGATCATCGGAATTGAGAAGGAGGGATCTAGACTTCGGAAAGAAATACCGGTCGCTTGGATTCATAGAACGTGTGCCCACACACACTTTGAGACGTGGAACTCGAGAATAGTAGAGAAGACACGTTGGTCAAACGCTCTAACAATTCCGGAATCCAAGAAATAAGGTACGCTTGATCATGAATTAATTTATTGTTATATGCATCATGAGCTTCTTTTCCGGAAACGGCATAAAATTTTTAAAACTTCCGCTGCGCCGTAACTCCAATACCGGATCCGATTTTTCCAACAACTGGTATCAGAGCCAACTCATGATCATGCATATAATATAAATTATTTGATCAAATAAATTTCTCTCCATGCATTAATGAAATATTTTAGAGAGTTGGCACTCTAGGTTTTATTTTGAGTATGTTAAATATATTATGAATGGATGTATGGATGAATGCTTTATATTATTTTGATAATATATGATGCTTGTTCAATTTTGCCGGTCATGATTCCATAGAGGTTAGAATTTGTATCTAGGTTTTTCAAGTGTAATAGATGCGGTCTATAATTACCGCTAGGTCGTTCTTTCAATTCCTAGAAATTTTGTAAGCCGGAAACGGCGTAGGAATTTTTTTGTAAAATTCGGGCTACAATGGATTCAAGGAGATTGAAGATGAACGAAGGTATGGAAATTTTCAAAGGATGTGATTTTTTTATTTTTGTAAATTTTTTTTAATTAAAAAAAAAAATTTTTTTTGTATTAAAAAAAAAAAATCACAAGAATCTTTTGAAAATTTAATTTCCAATGATATGTGATTTTGATAATTTGGAAATCAAAATTGAAAATTTAAATTTAAATTTAATGGATATTATTATGAATTTTAAAATTTTGTGATTTAAATTTGAAATTTGGAAATTTCAAATTTTAAATTTGGAAATTTCAAAATTTAAATTTTAAAATTTAATAAACTGGATTTTTAATTTAAATTTTGATATTTTGTAATTTTGATTAAAATTAAAAATCACATATAATCTTTTTTGAAATTTAAATTTAATTTTAAATTTAAAAAGATGTGACATTGGAGAAGGAAGACACATTGAAGAAGGATACACGACATGGATCTACAAATGAAGGCCGATATATGTTTCGGTTAATTTTTGTAAATTTTGCAATTTTCTTTTCTCTAGGATGGAATCATGATCCACGGCTATTTACATATTTTGCAAACCATGGATGATGACTTGCTATATGAATATGTAATACTATTTCATGATGTATTGATAACATGCCATATAGACTAGGGAGTGCCACTCAATAAATATTGTTTATGTATAAAAAACAAAAACCCTAATTTAAAAGATTGAGTGAGAGAAGGTTTTACACACTAAGACCTACGGCCTCCATCGTTGGTCCAATAGTTACGCATGGTAGTGCCTACTACTCGGTTTCGATCCGAGAATTCCCTTCGGATAGGTATCTTACCTAGAGCGCACACTGATTTGGATTTCCGAAAGGATAACAATTTTGGGCATATTTTATGTTTAGATCACCCCTCGGTGGCGGATGTAAAATATGGATTCAAAATTGGAAACGATGGTTACACACTCATACTACTTTAATTATTAACCCTCCCTCGAGGCTCTGTTATGTAAATTAGTGGCCAAATAAACGATAGTTAATATATATTTAATGGAGTTTGTTCCATGGATGAATATGTATTAATCGGAAGGGATCCGTGTTCTTGGCTAGTTATTCTATGACTACCCCTCGGTAGCTTAGAAAGCGGTAGCTAGGAATTGTCGTTGTAAGGTATGTGTTTTAAGGGTTTTACACATGAACATTTAGATTGCATATAGATCTTTTTGTTTCATTACAAAATCATATTTTATAAACTGATAGGATGTTTGCTCATACTTATTACATGTTTTCTTATTATAGATCAAAATGTCAAGCCCTTTATCTGTGATACTTACGCAAAACAAATTAACTGGCGAGAATTTTAATGACTGGAAAAGGAACTTGCTAATCGTCCTAAATTTGAGAAACACAGTTTTGTCCTAACCCAACCTCGACCACCTACGCCTACGATCGATGCTCCTGATAGGGATTTTGTAGCGCTTGAGCGCTGGGACAATTCCAACCTTAGTGCCATGTGCTATATTCGGGCGAGCATGTCTAACGTGCTCCAGAAACAGCATGAGGAACATCAAACTGCTAGGCAGATCATGGATAACCTGGAGGAAATGTTTGGTGAACAAACTATCCAGGCTAAGACCGATGCTATCAAAGGTCTCATGAACTGCAGGCAGAAGGTTGGAACTCCCATCAAGGAGCACATGATGACAGTCATGGCTTATTTGTCTGAAGCTCAGGCAAATGGGGCTGAGATCGATGCTGCAACTCAACTGGTTATGGTTTTTCAAACCTTATCCAAGGATTTCGATTTGTTTCAGGCATCCTACAACCTTAACCGGAAGGAGATGTCTTTAACGGAATTGATGAAAGAGTTGCAAGCCTTTGAGAACATTTTTAAGGGTTCTGGATCTAAGGCTGAGGCAAATTTGGCTGAACCTAGTTCGTCTGTTCCTAATCCCAAAAGGAAGAAGGAAAAAGGGAAGAACAAGGGGAATAAGCCTGCGATGAATGCACCTGCTTCTAAGAAGTCTACCAAGACTAAGAAGCAAAAGGTGGACCCCAAAAAGGTTAAGTGCTTTCACTGTGGGAAGAAAGGACATTTCAAGAAGGATTGCCGAGATTTCCTGGCTTTGCAAAAGCAGAAAGGTAATTTCAATGTCCTGTATCTTGAGGGTTGTTTAGTGGAAGAATCTAAGGACAATTGGGTTATAGATTCTGGAGCTACTAACCATGTTTGTATTTCTCTACAGGGGTTCAAGGTAACGAGAAGTCTGCATGAGGAGGACTTTACGTTAAGAACCGGCGATGGGACGTTGGTGCGAGCTGAAGCAGTGGGAGAAGTGCATCTTTATTTTGATGAATTTAGGTTTATTGTTTTGAGACATTGTTTTTATGTTCCTAATTTTAAGAGGAACCTAATTTCGGTAGCTTATTTAATTAAAGATTCTTATTCAGTTTCTTTTAATAATAAAGTTGTTATTAGGAAAAACAATTCTCTTATCTGTAATGGATGGATGCATGGAAATCTTTATTTTATCAAACCTAAGATGCACTCACTGCTTGATACAGAATTGGAAAAGAACTCTAAAAGACATAAGTCTTCTCACTCTAACAAATCATATTTTTGGCATTTACGACTTGGTCACATAAGCCTTAACAGAATTCAAAGGATGGTAAAAGATGAATGCCTCGACTTGTACGAGGTTGAACCTTGGCCACAATGCGAATCCTGTTTGGAGGGCAAGATGACTAAACGGCACTTTGCTGCCAAGGATAGTCGTGCCGAGAAACTTTTAGAACTTGTGCATACAGATGTTTGTGGTCCCATGAACATAGAAGCACGTGGTGGGTATGAGTATTATATCACTTTTATTGATGATTACTCAAGGTATGGATATGTCTATTTAATGACCCGCAAAAGCGAAGCCTTTGACAAGTTCAAAGAGTTTCGGGCTGAAGCGGAGAAACAATTAGGCAAGTCCATTAAGACACTTCGATCGGATCGAGGTGGGGAATACCTATCGGATGAGTTCTTAGGATATTTGATAGAGAATGGGATACAATCCCAGTTGACTGCACCTGGTACTCCTCAACAGAATGGTGTAGCTGAGAGAAGGAATAGGACCCTATTGGATATGGTCCGGTCTATGATGAGTTATTCCACTTTACCTTTATCATTTTGGGGGCACGCCATACAAACTGCATGCTATCTACTGGGTAACGTTCCCTCCAAATCGGTTCCTAAAACTCCTTATGAGTTATGGACGAGTAGGAAACCTAATTTGAATCATATTCGAATTTGGGGTTGTCCGGCACACGTCCTGGATAAGGAAGCGAAGAAATTGGAGTCACGATCAGAAGTGTGCTTGTTTGTTGGCTATCCAAAAGGGACAAAAGGTGGTCTGTTCTATAATCCAAAGCAAAATAAAGTCTTTGTTTCAACACATGCAACATTCCTTGAGGAAAGTTACATGGAAGACTTTAAACCTCGTAGCAAAGTAGTGCTTGAGGAGATGACTTCGGGTTTGGATGTTCCTAAAGTCACAGAAAACCCTGCGGAAAAATCACTAAAGAATCAACAACCACAGGAGCTTCGTCGTAGTGGGAGGATTATCAGGGAACCTGAAAGGTACATGTTCAGTGGTGAAGTTTATGAATCAGAATCCATAGAACATATTGATGATCCGGCTACGTACAAGGAAGCTATGGAGGATGTTGATTCTAGTCTTTGGCAAAAGGCTATGAACGCCGAGATGGAATCTATGGATTCCAACGGAGTCTGGAAACTTGTAGACTTACCCCAAGGCATAAAACCGATTGGGTGTAAGTGGGTATACAAGAGGAAGAGAGGTGTGGATGGGAAAGTGGAAACTTTCAAGGCAAGACTTGTAGCGAAGGGCTATACGCAGAAAGAAGGAATCGACTATGAAGAAACCTTCTCGCCTGTAGCAATGCTTAAGTCAATCCGCATTCTTTTATCCATTGCGGCTGCTCTCGATTATGAGATCTGGCAAATGGATGTCAAGACAGCTTTCTTAAATGGCTCTCTTGAGGAAGATATCTATATGATACAACCAGACGGATTCAAGGCAAAAGGCCAAGAAGACAAAGTATGCAAGTTGCTTAAATCCATTTATGGATTAAAGCAAGCATCTCGTTCTTGGAATATTAGGTTTGATCAAGCGATCAAAACTTATGGATTCAAACAAAATATTGATGAACCATGTGTTTATAAATGTATCAAGAACGAGAAAGTGGTGTTCCTTGTACTCTATGTGGATGATATATTGCTTATTGGAAACGATGTGGCAATACTATCATCTGTCAAAGTTTGGTTAGCCAAACAGTTTGACATGAAGGACTTAGGAGAAGCTAGTTATGTTCTTGGTATTCAACTCTTTAGAGATAGAAAGAACAAAACGATAGCACTCTCCCAAGCTTTATACATTGATAAAGTACTTGAGAGGTTTTCTATGAAGGATTCCAAGAAAGGTACTCAACCTTTCAGGATTGGAATCAAACTTTCTAAAGATGACTGTCCCAAGACATCGGAAGAAAGGGAGCGTATGAAAAATGTACCTTATGCATCAGCAGTAGGTAGTCTTATGTACACTATGTTATGCACTAGGCCTGACATTTGTTTTGCGGTTGGTATGGTAAGTCGATATCAGTCGAATCCGGGACCGAACCATTGGGCTGCGGTCAAGTATATACTCAAGTATCTACGGAGAACGAGGGATTATATGCTAGTGTATTCCGGTCAGGACCTTGTTCCTATAGGATATACTGATTCTGATTTTCAATCAGATCAGGATTCAAGGAAATCGACTTCAGGATCTGTCTTCACCCTTGGAGGTGGTGCCGTTGTGTGGAGGAGTGTTAAGCAATCTTGTATTGCTGACTCGACCATGGAAGCCGAGTATGTGGCAGCCAGTGAGGCATCAAAGGAAGCGGTTTGGCTCCGCAGGTTCCTTAGTGACCTTGAGGTCGTTCCTGGTATGGATAAAGCTATGGTGCTCTACTGTGACAACAGTGCAGCAGTAGCTAATACCAAGGATCCTAGGCATCATAAGAGGAGTAAGCACATTGACAGAAAATATCACATTATCAGAGGCTTTGTTGAGAGTGGAAATGTGACGGTTTGCAAAATCGCATCGGAGGACAATCTTGCTGACCCGTTCACGAAGACTTTGGTGGCCAGAAGATTCGAAGAACACGTCGAAGGCATGGGGATGCGTAATATGTCACATTTACTCGCTTAGGGCAAGTGGGAGATTGTTGGGATCTATAGGTGCCCTAAGGATAGAAAATCTTAGGGATTTTCTGTAAATATGACATTTTGATATTAATAAGAGGAAATTATTCATGTTTAATAAGTTGTGTCCTATTTACTTTCATTTGTTGATTGTATAATTATTTTGAGCAAACATAAAATACTCCTAGGCTGTTGGTAATATATCGAATTACCATATGTATACGGGGTATGCATAGAAGACGTGGTAATTTGATAACAGTCTAAATAAATAGTCCGCAATCAACGGAATAAGATTTGGGGATCTTATTCATGATAAGATTGTAAAGGTTGTCTACTTCCTTGGAGGGATGGTTTGTCTTGACCATCGGATAGGTTCCGAGTAGAAACTTTAATATATACCAGTATTGAGGTATGACATTGGACTGGACCTAAAGTGTTAATTGATTCGGTTTAATAATTCCGTTTATAAGAATCAATGATACTTTGATTATCATCCTGCATTAATCTTAATCCTGAAATGATTACTTGAGTTCGCATCCATGACTTATGTACTTTGATGCACTAAAGGTGAGACACTGTTAATTCATGGTCAACATACTTGTGTTTTGGGTGCATGACTTATGGATGGAGAAATCAAGATTCATAGATACGGAATCCATAGCTGTCTTAATGATAGTAAATGTTATCTACTTAAAGGTATTATTCGGGGATTGAAAGATAGTATAACAAGATCTTGGCCATCGGTTTACTTTGTGTTCTCTGGTGGTTTTCCAATTGTATGGTTTTACAATTGGTGGTTCTTTCAATGGAGAATAATTGAACTTTAAGTTAAAATGATTGAAAAGGTAAAACGGAAAAAGTCCTTAATTCAATCATGGATAACATATGGGGATTAAGCAAGCGATGAATAAATCATGGAAGAAGCACTACGTGAGAGAGCTTTCGTAATACGGTATGTAAACAGGAGTTCAGCTTCAAACTTTTAGTGGAATAGTTTTGAAGTTGATAATTGATGGATAATTAATCTGGGATTAATTTTTCACAATTATAGGAGCCTATTTACATATTTCCATCGGGTCCCTCTATTAGCTCATATAGTTCCACGGAGCGTCTCGGGATTTGTTCCTAATGAGATCGGTAAATTGTAAATGGAATTTTGTAATGTCTATTAAGACATGGTACTCTCTAACATGCAATCCAGAAAGGATTGGACATGTGAAATTTGTAGACAAATGATTTGTCAACATGTGATTGGTTAATTTGAATTTTGAAAATAAGATTGTATTTGAATTTTGGAAAACAAAATTTTTCTCTCCTAATTAAAAGTGGTGAACGTTTTTTAATTGTATGGAGGGAAGAAAATTTTGTTTCAAAATTATTTAAATATATTCCTAACATTTAATTATTAATTGGTTTAAATAATGGAGATTATTTCATGAATTTTTCTTTCCTAATTAAAGAGGTGCATGGTTTTTGTGAGGAAAGAAAATTTGAAATATTTCATTAATTTAAATTAATTAATATGGATAATGTTTATGGAAAATATTTATTCAAATATGTGAATCCTATTTAAATTCGAAAAGGTTTAAAAGAAGTTTGAATCTAGATAGGACTAGGATCTTTTGACTAGTCTAGATTCTTGATTTAAAATTTAAACCACCAATCAAGATTTCTCTCACTTTGTGGCTGAATTTTAAAGGGGATTTCCTCTTGAAATTTGTTTTTAGGTTCAATGAATCTAGCCCTAAAGTTGTATGATCTTTTGGTTCAAGATTTATCTGGAAAATAATTATTAATTATTTTTCAAGTAGGAGATAAATTTTGAAAATGATTGTAATACTATATAAAGGCTAGGAGTTCTTGAAAAACCAATTTTTGATAATTTTAAATGGGAAAAACGTTTTTTTAATAATAAAAAAAAAAAATTTTTTTCACATCAAAAATTCGGCTTTCTTGTGAGAGAGAAAAAGAAAGAAAATTCCATTGAATCAAAACTGCGGGAAAGGTTAAACCGAGTGATTATTTTCATAGGAGGTTAACCGGTTTCTGTTTTGTAGTTTTGAAGAAAGAAGTTGGATCAAATTCTCAACGAGGATCATCGGAATTGAGAAGGAGGGATCTAAACTTCGGAAAGAAATACCGGTCGCTTGGATTCATAGAACGTGTGCCCACACACACTTTGAGACGTGGAACTCGAGAATAGTAGAGAAGACACGTTGATCAAACGCTCTAACAATTCCGGAATCCAAGAAATAAGGTACGCTTGATCATGAATTAATTTATTGTTATATGCATCATGAGCTTCTTTTCCGGAAACGGCATAAAATTTTTAAAACTTCCGCTGCGCCGTAACTCCAATACCGGATCCGATTTTTCCAACAGGTTTTGTTGACCAACTTTTTCCGTTGAATTAAGGCTTTACTCTTCCTTATTTTGACTCTTTGATTTTAGGCTTTTTCTTTGTCTTTCTTTTCCTTGTGCAGCCGACCATCAAGGAGGAGGAGTGGCTGTCTTGTGACTGAAAATGGGAGAGCCAAGTGGCATCCTTTGGGTGGTGGAGAGGGCTCCACATCTCACAAACTTAGTTCACATCTAGTTAGATCTCAAAGGAGACATCATTCCTTAAATCAAGGCTTTTCCCATGCTTCTCTTTTCCCTTGGTGCAGCCGAATCTTAGGAGGGGAAGTGGCTGCCTTGTAGCCGAACTTTTGGAGGAATGGAAGGCTAAGGGAGATGTGGTGGTTGGTCCTTAATTCATGGCTTTTCCTTTTGCTTTCCCTTAAATCAAGGCTTGTCCTTGTCCTCCCACATGGTGTTGCCGAATTTTATAGGAGGGAAATGGGAGTTTGTAGCCCAAAATTGAGAGCAAGAAGAAGGGCTAGTGGGTTCTAGAGTCCTTCTAGAATTTCTTTTAAAGTCACCTAAGGCTTGTGATGTGTCACCCACATGTGATCATCCCTTAAATTAAGGGTCTTGTTGTCATTTTTCTTCACCAAAATTAATTCATTTTCCTTTCCTTGATGTCACACAGATATTTCAAATACTGTGTTCCGTATTTTTGGCCAAAAATTCTTCCGTGTAAAATTGAACCGAAAACTTTCTTTATCCAATTTTTCGGAGACCTTTTCACCCTTAGTCTTTTATTCGGTGTGCTTGATTTCTAGGGTGGTTTTTAAGGCTTATTCTTGCTTTCTTGACCATAAAAAGTCTTTGCAGTCTTTCCTTATACTGCATTTCATCATTTTTCGAGGTCAACATTTTTGACCCGTCCTTGGTCAAACTTTGACTTTTTTGGTCAAACCTTTGACTTTCTTAAAATCACATCCCTTTTCATCCTCTTTCTTTCCTTTTCGTTCTTTTTGACTCAAAATGCCGTTTACCAACCTCGACACTCAATTCCGAGTCTCATAGCCGATTAAAAGAAAATTCTAACATTGGCTAATAAAAATTACGAATTTCACATACGATTCATAATTTTTCATGAAAACACCTCATAAACACAACATGCGGACTTCTAATTTCTAATAAAAGAGAAATCTTACGTCCATGAAAATTCCGGGTATTACATCCTACCCCCCTTAAAATATTTTCGTCCTCGAAAATTAGAACAATTCTACGTGGCTTTTCTCAAAATCCACCATAAATCCATAATGGTCTGTTCATGTTCCCATTTTTAAAACCTTAATGGGATCATATCTTTTATACAGAACCATAATCTTCCTTATATTTTATCGTATTTCATACCTCATATCCTCGTACTTTCATGCTTTCATGCTTACTTTCATCATTCTTTCATTCCTATCGTCATGCTTTCATCATTTTCATCACGTCATCTTACTTATCATCATACTTTCATTCTTTCATACATGTCGTCGTACTTATCATTTTTTCATATTGCATCACAAAAACCATCTTCATGAAATTTCTTAGCAAGTTTATCATATAACTTACAATTTTTGAAAAGCATATTATATCATATAGCTTTTCCATACTTGAAAAAATACATCGTATCTTCATATTTAAGATACTTTTCTTTAACTTTAATTGAGGGCTCAGCGAATATTGAAAATATTTTTCTTTCAATTTAGTTAAAACTGAGGACCCTCTTGGTATAGTGTTGATCTCATGCTATTAGAACCCTTTTTTCTTTTCATGGTGGCCCCTCTCTTGGAATTTCTTCCTCAAGGATTCGGCCGTCTTACATAACATGGTGGCCCCTTTCTTGGAATTTTATTCCTCAAGGATTTGGCCAAAGACCCCTTTCTTGGAAAAAATTTTACTCCTCAAGGATTTGATCCTTTACATTATATGACATGATTTGGTTCTAATTTCGCATAAGACCAAGCATCATACATGAAAAAAAATAACTTCTTTAAATCTTTTCCATATTATTCATGGAAAATAACAATAAATAATATTCTTGAAAACATTTTTCTGTTCGAGTGATACAATCGAAGACATACTTGATTCAACTGGCTCTTTATATTTATTAGCCAGCAGAAACTTTTCTCTTTTGCCTTTTAGTATTTCCTTTAAAGCATACAGGCATAATCTTAACTCTAGGGAATATCTAAAACTTCCCATTATCACATAATTTCTTTTACTTAAAAGGTTGTTGTCAATCTCAACTTTATTAAATTCATCATCATTCTTAAAGCCATCATCATGATATACCAAATTCCTATTGGCAATATCTAACTCATATTGGCACATGCCTAATTGCTATTCCCAAATTAAGGCATTATCCACCTTTTTTTTTTTTTTTTTAAATCATAACTTAGTTTCTATTATTGCAAGATTAGACTCTTGCAAACTTTGGTTCGTTCGTATGCACGGCGAACCATCCTCTATTTCTAACTTCTAATCCTTCACATCATCATTATCATCATAATCATCATCATCTTACTTTCTCACATACTCATCATGGTAGTTTTTAGGGTCAGGGAAATACATATGTATATCATATGTGATCCTATAAAATGAAAAACACTATGGGTATCACTCAAACTAATTTAACTTGGGCTGTTGTGGAGACGATGTGAAGCGAAGCGAAGTAGGCTGGCAGGATACCGCTCTGATATCATCTCTGTAACGCCCCGACCTACCCACGTGGGACCGACCACGCGAGCGGGGGACCGTCATCTTCATACATAACTTACTATACTTTGAAAATTCGAAATAAATTTTGTCATATAACTTGAAATTTTGATTCGGAATGTATTAATGAGGCCATGATTTAAAGAATTTCAAGTTTTAAAGAATGTCATATTTTAACGATGCCATGTTTTAAAGCGGCCATGTTATGTTAAATTATGTCATGTGTATTATAAGATATGATTTTTTGACATCATAAGGTATGTTCACTAATGAGAAACCACTTGGTAAAAATACACAAGTAAAGTGTCGTACCAACCTCCCCCAAGGTGGAGGATTTTTATGTTCAAATTATAGATTCGCCCTCTCGTTGATGCGGGAGGGTGTAATTACTCATGTTTCCTAGAGCAGTTAGGGACCTTGCAAACCCTAACTGTATCTGGAGGCGCGCTATATGTTAAGGGTACTTACACTATAGGACCCATATGAAAGATAAGTTCAAGTTAAAAAGAAATGCATAAATGAACATAAATGGTTCATGCATATGATGATGTATGTTTTCAAGATGTTAAAAATGTTTTGTGAGATTAAAGTTTGTACTTGCTGAGCGAAAGCTCATCAGATATATTCCATACTGCAGGTAGGGATAAAAAGGCTTGTAACCTTAATTGGTGGGCTTGGAGACGATGCAGCAAGTGAAGGGCGGTGTGGGATACCACTACGCAATATTTTCCGCATTATGTTATGTTTAAGTTATGAAGTTTTTCATGTATGTTTAAAAGTCAAGTTAAGTTATGTATGTATGAAATGTTTTAAAGTATGATGCACAAGTTTGTGCATGGATTTCAAGTCAAGATTTTAAGATGAAGTCTCAAGTTTTAAAAGAAAGAGAAGTTCAAGCTTTTAAGTTTCAAAAGAAGTTTTTTTAAAGTAAAGAAGAAGAAAAAAAAAATTTATTTCGAATTTTCAAAGTATAGTAAGTTATGTATGAAGGTGACGGTCCCCCGCTCGCGTGGTCGGTCCCACGTGGGTAGGTCGGGGCGTCACAAATAGTACTAATAATAATAAAAACGAAAACAAAAAATAAAAAATAAAAAATTATTCTCTAGTCAATACTCATTTAAAGAAAAAAATTAAAACAAAAATAAAAAAAAAAATAAGACATGAAACAAAAAAAAAAAAAAAGAAGAAAAATCTTTAGACTCAAAAGAACTGGAAAAAACTAACCTTAACAAAAAAATTATAACAAAATAAAATATATATCATATTTTTCCCTTTTTTATTGTTTAAAAAAAAACCAAAAAAAAAATTGAGGTTATATAAATGCAAAAACGTTAAAAAAAAGGATTTTTAAAATATAAAACAAAACAAACAAAAAAGACGCAAAAAAAAAAAATTGCATACAGAATCCTTAAAAAAAGGGTCTTTAAAAAATAGAATAAAAGAAACAAAAAAGACAAAAAAAAACCAGAAAAAAAAATCGAAATAAAGATAAAAATTAAAGTAAAAAATCATTTAAAAATAAAAAAAGCAAAGTGAGCAAAAACACAATACAACAATAGATCGGAATCTAATGTTTAAAATTTAGCGTCAAAAAAAATGGCAAAAACAATATTAAGGAAAAAAAAACAAACTCTTAATAGGGGTAAAACAGGCAACACATTATAGGAAAAAGAAAAGCAACTAAAAATGAGGTATAAAACGGTAATTGTACTTTGTGGGCTGCTGACAATTTTTGCATAATAGGGGTAAAAATGTCAGCTTACTGTAGATGAAGGAAAAACAATTAAATCAGAGGGGCAAAAAAGACTCTGCACTATAGATAAAACAGTAAAATATGTGAGGGCAAAACCGTCCTTTCATTATAGATCAGCCAAATTTAGCACATGGGATAGGGGTAAAACCAGAATTTTAATGTAGAAAAAGCAGCTATTGTTCATTATTGTAGCAAAAGCACTATAGCAACACTGTAGATTACTGTACAAACACTGTTCATCACTGTAGAAAGTTATTGTACAGGATTGTGCGGTACTGTAGCTAACCGGTGAAAACAAAGAGAAAAAGAGCAAAAAAATACTGTTCATTACTGTATAAAGAACAGTAAAAACCCCCTTTATTTTAGTATATGTATATAATAGTAGTATAACTAGTAATTGTAGCAGTCACGTAGTAGTAGTAGCAGCAGCAGTAGTTAGTGGACAACAACAGTAGTTGTAGCTAGTTATGGTCGCGGTACTGATAGCTGTAGTAAGTAGCAGTAGTAGTATCAATAGTAGCGATAGTAGTATTGGAGTAGTTAGTAACATTGGTAACATACATATGTCTATGTTATTTGTGTAACATTTGTTTTGCAGCAAGAGCAATTAATTGTTAATCCTTCACCGTGGGTGGTCGATTAAGTAATGTGAATTGTTTCTCTTTTTATTTTTTATTATTCATGTGAACTCCTTAGTAGTAGTATAATTTTTTTTTTTTGGAACTTGGGGTGTAAGGGGATTCAAACTTTACACATTGAGATGGAGTCAGGTGTGGTATTACCCAGTACGAGTATAAGTGGTGTTTTTTTTTTTTCTTGAACTTGGGAGTGGGGGGATTTGAACTCTACACCTTGAGGTGGAGTCATGTGATATTAGCGCTAGGTTATGCCTGCAATCACGTGTTTTCTTTGTATTTGAACTAAGAGATTCTGATTATTTATACCTTTTTATTTCTAAGAATCTGTGTGAACTCTTTAATGTGAGTACAAGTTTTGTTACAAATAGTTTTTTTTTTATGTATATATATGTTATCTGTGTAACATTTGTTTTACAGCAAGAGCAACTAATTGTTACTCCTTCACCGTAGGTGTTCGATTAAGTAATGTTAATTATGTCTCTTTCAATTTCCTACAATTTATGGAACTCCTTAGTAGGAGTATAAGTAGTGTGGGTTTTCTTTGTATTTGAACTAAGGGATTCCAATTATTTATCCCTTTTCATTTCTTAGAATTTATGTGAACTCCTTAATGGGAGTATAAGTTTTGTTGTGAACAGTTTTTTGTATGTAGACATTATCTGTGTAACACTTGTTTTGCAGCAAAAGTAGCTAATTGTTAATCCTTTATCGTGCATGTTGGATCAAGTAATGTGAATTGTTTCTCTTTTTATTTCTTATAATTCATACAATTCATGTGAATTCCTTAGCAAGAGTATTAAGTTGTGTGTGTTTACTTCTTGTTCTTATTATTATTATTATTTTTTTGACCTTCGGGGTGGGGGGATTCAAACTCTAAACGTTGAGGTGGAGTCATATGTGGTATTACTGTTAGGCTATGCATGTAATTATATGTTTTCTTTGTTTTTGAACCAAGGGATTCTAATTATTTATCCCTTTTTATTTCTTAGAATCTTTGTGAACTCCTTAATGGGAGTATAAGCTTTGTTGCAAATAGCTTTTTATATGTACATATATTATCTGTGCAATATTTGTTTTGCAGAAAGAGCAACTAATTGTTAATCTTTCACCCTAGATGTTTGATTAGGTAATGTGAATTGTCTTTTTTAATTTCTTACAATTTATGTGAACTATTCAGCAGGAGTATAAGTGGTTTTATTTATTTATTAATTAGGGATTCCGATTATTTATCCCTTTTTATTTCTTAGAATTTGTGAATGGGAGTATAAGTTTTGTTGTGAATAGTTTTTTTGTATGTATACATTATTTGTGCAACACTTGTTTTGCAGGAAGAACAACTAATTGTTAATCCTTCACTGTGCGTATTAGATTTAGTAATGTGAAATGTTTCTTTTTTCTTTTTCCTTACAATTCATGTGAACTCCTTAGTAAGAGTATAAGTTGTGTGCTTTTTCTTTATATTTGATCCAAGGGATTTTGATTATTTATCCCTTTTTATTTTTTAGAATTTGTGTGAACTTCTTAATGGGGGTAGTTGCAAATAGTTGTTTTGTGTCTCTTTTTTTGTTGGGAGAAAAACAAAATTACAGGGAGAAGAAACTGCTAGATAGTGATGATTCTTTATTCTCCAAGAATGATGTGAGCAACCATGACATAAAGGAAGCTTATGGTAATCATTTCGATTTTGTAATAGGTAATGAAGATTATATGTAGTTGTATGCTATTTGTGAATGCATAGGTACACACACATACGAACATGCATGCATCATAAATAGTGCATATGTATCATCTATGCATACATACACTATATAGGCATGCATTCATACAAAATTATTGCTTTAACATTTTTGTCTTATTGTTGGTGTATCTTCTTCTTTGCCTCGGATTTTAAAAAGTTTTGTTTGTGTTGTAGGAAATACAAACTAGTATTGTTGGTGGTTATAGGATAGATGTTATGAGGGCAATTGGTGATGGAAAACTCCTGCCTAAGCAGGGTACAACTTTTTCTTCTTTGTTTTATTGATGCAACATAGAAAAGCTATATTGTTATTAGTTAGGCTTAATTCAACTAAATATTGTACTTGTAAGTAATTGTAAATAATTAGACTTTATGAAATCAAAGTGATTATTTTATTTATACTTGTATTTTTTTTTTTCTGTAGTTCAGGGATGTTTTGAGACTCTAAATTGAAAACTTATCATAGATTTCATCGTATAACTCATTTATCCAGGTGCATTTTGTGATTTTAACCAGTTTAGCTTGGAAGAGATTGGTATGGATAAGGGTAAAGGGCATCAGTTGTTGATATTTCAGTTGTTGTAATTCAGTTGAAACAATTCTAAGGAGTAAGAACACGGGGTTTCTTAGTATTTAATGAATACTATAATTGTGCTGAACATGGTTTCTATCTGTATAATAGGAATTAATGTTGCTGTAGTAGGAAGAATTTTATGGACTGAATGGCACGAATGTTAATTTAGCACGAGTTTTCACACAGTAAGCATTTAAAATTGATGAGATCTTATAGCTATTCTCATATCTTTCGTACTTCATGGATGCATTTGTGTTTGGGTCGGAACAAGGACAGAGGGATGGAAGTAATGCTATAAGTGTAGGTCTCTATGCTCAGTTTCAGTATGAAGAAATAGTTTTGATTCTTCCAAGCTTATTCACCTGTTTGCAAAAAAACACCAAATGCTCTAATATCAATTCTTGCTGTTGGAAACCTCAAAGGTAAGAATATCCCAACAATTTTCTATTGGAACTTTGTACACGTTTTGGAATGTTTTTATTGACGATTATCTTTTAAATAACCAATTATTATAGTTTGGTACTTCTAATTGTCATTAAGTTCCATGCATTTTTTAAGCTCAACATTACCGCTATTGCTGTTCTTTCATGGTTTTTCTTTGAAATGCTATGATTGATGATCAGATGATCACATGATCACATGTTTGTATTACTATCTTTTTGTTTCAAAAAATCTAGATTTTCTAGCTCTTACACATCTTTTGACTTCAAAAATCTTGTTTGAAATCATTGGGGGAAAATTTTATATTTTTAATGCTTTTCTAAAGGCTTTGGTATTCGTAGGCTGATATATATTCTATTCTTTTAAAAAAGAATTTTGGCTTTTTTTTTTATTTTTTATTTTTTTAATATGCGAATAGATATATATATATATATACATATATATATTCTTAATCTGTAGTGCATTCAGGCTTGCTTTTGAAGGATTGAAGAGAAATTAGTCTGGGAGCTCTTCACCATGTAGTTGCTTGAATTGACAATTCCTTATCTTCTTTTTTCTTCACATCTTTTTTCGATAGATGATAGTGGCCTTCAATTTGATGTCTTTTATTGCTTTTAGGTTGATGGCTGGTTCAGACGATGGTCCAAGAAAGAAGCGATCGTGGTGCAAAACTATTCTCACATACTTAACCAGTAAGAGTTAAGAGACCTATTAGTGTCCAAACTACAAAATTTTACACTGGTACCTCCTGCAAGAACTTATTTTCTCCGGTAAATTTTTTCTTCTTTAATAGTTCAGTGGTGGATAATTTCTCCATTTAATGATTTCAACAGATTCTTTCACAATTTCGTCCTTTTTGAAGCTCTTGACAAGGAAAGAGGAAAGAAACGACACTTCATCTCTAGAGTGGTTCTATTATCTTCTCTAAAGCTTGAGGTTAGATATTTATATTGGTTTAAACCTTTTAAACTCTATCTAGTTCGTTTGTTTCTTTTTTCTTTTACTAGTTTGAAATTTTACTTGTAACTATGACATACTATTTTCTGTAACAAGATGTGTATGTTAGCAAATCAGTTCCTAAAAGTCTAACGATTCTCTTATTTTGTCAATAGAAAAAATCTTGATTTCAAGAAGTAGCTTCAGCTGCGAAGAGGCTTAATATGAAGGCTGAACAAGAAGGCACAACAAAAGCTTGCACAGGTCGAGGATTATGAAAAGCATACTTGACAAATTTCTTGAAACTAAATTTTGTAGTCATAGAACTTCTCTATTATTGTGTATTTATACTATTAATCACGTTAGCTAGCAAACTAAGTTTTATGATTGTCTAATATCATTGACGGATATGATCCGTATTTTTAAACAACCTATCTTAAGTTAACTAGGTTTACCATTCAGATTCCACGGTATACTAAGAGTTGATGTTGCTACAGGAATAAACTTTTAGGAGCAGTGAAATACATATGTTGGTCTAGCACTGTAGTCAAATGGTAAAATTTTAAAGTTCTTAAGATCTTATACCAAAGGTTTCATATATATGTTGGGAAAATCTTTCTCACTTGATTCAAACATTTGTAATTTGGTCTAAACATGGACAACAGGTTGAAAGGAACGTTGTAAGTGTAATTCTCCATGTGCAACTTCATGATAAGGAGAGAAGATTCTGATTCTTCCAAGCTGTTTTGACTTGTTTGCAAAAAGGGGAAAAAAAAATGCTCGGCATCAATAGTTGTTGCTGAAAGCCCCGTTGGTAAGAATATCGTAGCAATTTGGTAACGAATCCTTTTAACCTTTTCGGAAGTTTTATTGACTTTCCTTTCCTTTTTATTTTAAAGTTCTATCTGCGTTCACCCTACATTTTTCAACTATTTTTGCTCAATCTAGGAAGTGATTAATGCATTGCACTTTAATAGTAATAGCTTAAGTTGGAGCTTTTAACTGTTCATAAATTTACATGCATTTTTTTAGCTCACATTGTTCCAAATAACTTTTGTGTGCGGAAGGCTTTTAAGTGTTCATAAATTATCCTACGAAGCTGCATTTCGTTGGTAATTCTATTTCAAACTTATTTAGTCTTTCACTTTTTTTCCTCGAGTAACTTTTTATTTCTTGAATTTGTTTCCAGATGATATGTTGTCCTTTTTCTTGTTTTCTAGTTGTGTGGTTTTGACTTGAGTGTCACTCAGTATCGCAGCATGTTAGTGCGTATTTATCATTTATAAGCCAAAGAGTTTACATACCTTTTTGGTGCCATAGACTGTAAGTTTTACATTGCTAAATTGCCGCTAGACAAACTTATTTTCTTTAGTAAATTTTTTCTTCTTTAATAACTTAATTTAGTATAATTCTATCATTTTCTGATTTCAATAGAATCTTCAACAATTCAGTATTCTCTTTGGAGCAAACGGTTAAACATTCTTGTTGGTAAGTAATCTTTATCCTTTTAATCTCATTCCATTTATTTTTTTTGACTTTCTTTCTTTAGTTAGTAGCAACAAGAATAGTATTAGATAATGTTAGTATTTATAGCAGTCGTAATAGTAGTAGTGTTATTAGTAGAACTAACAGTAGTAGTAATACTAGTATTAACCATCAGTAGTGTAGTAGCAATAGACTTGGCAGATAGCGGTAGTGGTAACAGTAGTAGTAATGTTATTAGCAGCAGTAGTAGCAGGTAGAAATAGTACTAGTATCAGTTGCAGTTGTATTAGTAGCAGTAGTATTAGCAATCATAGGAGTAGCAGTAACAATAGAAGCAATATTAGCAGCATTAGTCGTGACAATAATTGCAATTACTGTAATACAAAATACAATAATAGTAGTTGTAGTAGTCGTTTAGTATTAACAGTTGTAGCTAGTAGACAACTACGGTACTTAATAGCTAGTTACAGTAGCGTTACTATTAGTTGTAGTAAGTATCAGAGTAGTATTAGTACTAGCAATAGCAATATAGGAGTGGTTAATAATATTGATAACATATATATATATATACACATATGTATATAATAACACTTGTTTTGTAGCAAGAGCAACTAATTGTTAATCCTTTGTACGTGTTGGATTTAAGTAATGTGAATTCATGGTAGGAGTATAAGTTGTGGTTGTTTTATTTGAATTTGAATTGACGAGGGTTACAAGAGTCGGATTTCTAGATGAGAATTGGGATTGGGTTTTGGTATAGGGTCGAGGTCGAGGTTGGGTTATGGGATGGGGGTTGGGGTGAAGTTTCGGGACGTGGGTCAAGGTCGAAATCGGGTTTCAAGATGGGGTCTGGGTCGGGTTTCGAGATAGGGGTCAGGTTTTGGGACGAGGGTCGGGGTTGGTTTCAGAAGTGGGTTTGGTTTCAGGGTTTGAGTTAAGGTCAAGTTTCGGGGATGAGGTTGGGATCGGATTCGGGTTTTAGGTCGAGGTTGAGATTAGTTACGAGGGTCGAGGTTTGGAGCGGGTTTCGGGGTTAGTTCTGGATTCAAGACGGTGGTTGGGGTCGTATTTGGAATCGGGTTTCGGGTTATAGGACGAGCGTCAAAGTTGGCTTTGGGGTTGGGTTTCGGAGTTGGGTTCGGGGTTGGGGTCCGATATCGAGATGGGTTTTGGGATCAGGTCAGGTTTCAGGACAGAACTCTGACCTCAACCTAGTCTCGAAACCTAGCTCTACCCTCGGTCCCAAAACTTGACTCCGATTGTTGTTTCGAAACCTAACCCTGAGCCCTAAACCCTACCCCATCCCCTGTCCCAAAACGCGAACCCATCACCAAACCCAACCCTGACCCCACGTCCCAAAACCCGACATGACTCCTAAACTTGATCTCGACTCTCGTCTTGAAACCCAACCCGATCCCTAAACCCAATCCCGAACTTGATGATACATACCTTTCTGGATGAGAGGAGATTGGGTTTCAGTACGGGGTCAGGGTCAAGGTCAGGTTTCAAGTTTGGTTCTCGGGATGGGGGTTGGGGTTGGGGTTGGGGTTGGGTTTCGGGATGGGTTTCATGACGAGGGTTGGGGTTAGGTTTTGGGGTCAGGATTGTGTCAAGGGAAAGGGGTCGGAGTTGGGTTTCGAGACAAGGGTCGAGGTCAAGTTTTAGTGTCGGGGTCGGGACGGAGGTCAAGGTTGGGGACGGGTTACGGAATAGGGGTTGGGAATGGGGCAGGGCTTAGGATAAGGGATGGAAGTCAAGGTCGGGATTCAAGATGGGTTCGGGGTCATGTTTCGAGACGAGGCTGGGGCCGACTTTTGAGAAGGGGATGAGGTCGGGTCCAAGTTTTAGGTTGTGGGTTGGTGTCGGTGTCGGGGTCGAGTTTTGGGGTTTGTGTCAGGACTGGTGTCGGGTTTCATGACGAGGTAGGGGTTGGGATTCAGGATGGGGTCGAAATTGGTATAAAGTTTTGAGATCGGAGTCGGGTTTAGGAATAAGGTTTGCGGTCGCGGTTGGGTTTTCGAATGGGGTCAGGGTTTTGGTCCTTGTGAGATGATTTTCTTGATTGGGTCAAGTTTCAAGACAGAAACCCGACCTCGAACCCAACCACGCCCCTTGTTCTCGAAACCCGTCCCCGAACCCAACTTTGAAACGCTACCTCCATCATTGAAACTCGAAACCTGACTCTAAACATGAAACCTGACCACAACCCCCTTCTCGAATCCAGACCCCAAAACCCGAACCCTACCTGTAAACCTAACCTCGTCTTGTAACGACCCGCCTAGCACATGTCGTTACCATACATACGTACATACAATCATGAGATAACTTATACCAAACTTACTTACTTAATATGTGAAACACAGCGGAAATTATTATTTTTTTTTAAGGCGTATATACAAATACGAACCATGAAATATGAACAATAGTATTAATTGTGCGTACGAGCATACTAACTAAATAGCAGTCATTAAACATCATAAAATATTCATACAAACTTTGAAACGCGTAGCGGTTTTCGTTTCCCACTATTCACAGCGTCCGGCCACGCGACTCCCTCTTGCATCATCAACTGCTGGCAGGTTGTTTACCTACAGCATAAACTTAAACAATGAGCTTTCGCTCAGCAAGTACAACTCCTATTCCGTGACATATAACCTTACATCTTATTCTATTTATAACATACACATCATTTCATCACATAACACATTGATACATATAGCATGCATGAATCAATTATGTTCTTATTATGCTTCCTTATTTCATCATTGCTTATTTTACTTAGGGGCCCTTAACATGAGTGTTCGTACCTGACGCGCAACTATGAATTGGTTGGGGCGGCCAAACCAAGTCCAACTCAATCCACAGTCCAACCCGACCTGGTACGGGTGGTACGACACAGGCGACTTATCGCCTTTTCCTATTTTCCGTCTTGTCATTCATAAATGTTTCATTCATGATTCCATTTCGTGAGCATACAATCCGATGTCACTAAATCATACTTCATAATCATTTCATATTTCTAGTTAAGCATACATTGCTTACTTAGCACCTTTCATAACATAGACTTATCATATATATGTAGAACATAGCATCAAATCATAACACATAATATATAGCATACCAATTATATCTAGGTAAGTATACAACTATTAGCCTATGCTGTAGGCGACGTTGTACTTATCTTGTCTATGCCTGATGTTACGCTGTTCCACCTCGGGGCTCAGCTGCAGGTTACCTTTTGCTTAATCGAAGGACTAGGTAAGATTGCTAGCCTATGACCATAATATGTTGGTTATCCACCAACATTCATGCATTGTTTTGGTTATATGTCCCCCTATCTTAATACATGTTTTATGTGGTTACATTCAGTAACCTCACCTACTTGGGTTACTATAATCGCTCCAACGAGCTCATACAACAACCTACTAGGTTACGTTGGATAACCTTCCGTATTAATCACATGCGCGAGCATAAAGGGTTAGGCTAGCACCTAACCTCGGCTTATAGTTTATCTTATCCAAACTAGGTTAACCGAAGTTAACCTCTAAGGTTACTAAAGTCAACCCTCCCTTTGGGTCAACCTCGGGCTTTGGGGCTAAGCCCTGTAACTCGGGTATAATTTCCCGGTCACTAATCGTCTTAACTTGTTCTACAACTTGGTTAGGAAAATTGCCTTTTCTTTATCCTTAAAAAGGTTTTGGCACATAAGTCTAAAACTTCCATAATTTACCTGAAAATCCTTAATTCTTGAAACATGGTTTTATAAAATGTTTGAGGGTTGGAAACTACCTTTGGAACAGTTTCCATATTCAAAACAGTGTTTTTAGACAGAAAAATAGTTTTCCTACACTGGTTCTAGAAAATCCTGTGCAGAAATTTCTTGTTTCCTGCACAGTTTTCAGAAATCAGGTTATATTTAAAAATCCTTTTAGAATTAGAAAAAGTTGTCTTCACGAAAGTTCTAGCCCTCGAAGAGTTCTAAAACTTTCGTGTTTTACAAAAATTCTGATTCTGTTTAGATTCGTACCAGTTTTATTTTGAATCTCGCTGGTCGTGAAAACTAGACCTAGACAGATCAGCCTCGGTTTTTCGTAAAAACGGAGGCCATTGGAACCTCATTTTGACAAACGGTCCGCGATGCCCCCTAGGAAAAACCCTGTTCTACAACTTCCGTGTTTTACGTTTTATCCCATTCGGCCTCTAAAGACCTGCAATGACTACTTTTCTGAAACTGTCCAGTTTGGAACCCGAACTGGCAGCTTTGTTTACTAAAGCCGGTTTACGTCCTAATTCGCGGGTTCTAACTCGACCGACCACTTCGGGAGCTTACTTACAAAGCATGCAGCGTTTCTAACGTTCCGCATGTTCAAACATGCAAACCCAACGTATCCATGCAGCCCTTGAAATCTGAACACCCTAGACCTAGGGTTGCATGGTCTAATCTAGCATATACCATTCCATGCATACAACATCATACCAAATAAATTCTAACATACATTCACATACTCAATCATACTATAGGGGACATGTAACCTCATGTAAAAATTCTAGCATGCAATCCTAGCATAAAATCAAACATAGGCATATTAATTGACATAAATAAACCAAACCACCCTTAAGCTACCTAATCAAGCACTAGAGCAATCTAATGGCAAGAAATTAAATTTGAGCTTATGCTCTTACAAACTTGGCTTAAAAATACATTTAAATCTCAACTTAAAAGCTTGAATGAAATAGGGTTAGGGCTTTTGAAAAATACCTTGATTTGAGTTAGGGTTTGGCTTTAGGGTTGAACCACAAATCTTACCCTTGTTCCCTAGCTCCTAGAACCGAATTTCACTCACCAAATGGCTCCCAAAACTTGGCTTTTTGAACTGAAAATTGACCTTCACCCTAGGCTCGGCCACACCACCACTTTGCACCCAAAATCTAAAATTTTTCCCATTGTTTTACTGCACAAACCCGTGGCTGTCCCAAGGGGGAGAATTGACTCAAAAACTTGTTCGAACTTGTTTTCGGTTGATGGAATCAAACCCGAAATTGTCCCCTAAGGTTTTCTCTCAATTTTCTGATTTTTCCCTTGGTTTCCCCTGCTCCCTAACTCACGGCAGCAAGCAAGAAATGGCTGGAAAAAATTTTTCAACTCTCCCTATTGGTTCCTAGAGCAAAACCGATCCTACCCTAGCCTTGGCTCAAGAAAAATTTTGTTATCTCTTCTCACTCTCACTCTCGGTTTTTCTTGGAGAAAAGTGGCAAGAGTTTAGCTATGTTTTTCATTTAAAGTGAATAGAGGTCACCTCTATTTATAGGCAATGTGGGACTCTTGAACTTTAGATTTTGACCCCAAAATTTTTGAAATTTTACACAAAAAGGAGCATAGGTGGCCGGCCACTTTACTTGGAGAACAAGGGGGAATATGCTAGAACAAGACACTTGTCTTGTGTGGGTTGGTTCTCAAAAAGTTGATGATGTCATAAATAAAAAATTGATGATGTCATAAATCATAAAGGCATGTTTGGCTACTTTTTCAAAAAGCAGTCTAATTTTAAACTTAACACAGATAAATCCAATGTTGTGTTTTACCAATACACAGTATTGATATTTTATACTGCCGTAAAAATTTTATCTGTGAAAAATCGGGTTGAAAAATTTTTTCTTTATTTTCTCAAACCCTTATGCCCTGTGCCCTAACTTTTCGTGCTTGATTTTTCTACGGCGGTTTTAGTTCTCATTTATGTCGACTTATCCAAAAAAATGGGTTTTCGCAGTATTTTCCCATACTGCATATCACAAAATTGTACAGTTAGGGTTTTGACCATTTTGGTCAAACTTTGACTTTTCCTGGTCAAAGTTGACTATTTCGGGTCAAAGTTGACTTTTTCGGTCAACCCTTTGACTTTCATAAAATCATGTTAATTTCATCTCTTTTCATTCGAAAAGACCATTTATCAATCAAAACAAGCATATTCGAGTCTTATAAAGCTATAAGAGCTCGTATCACATAATGAAGTTATAAGGCGAACTTTTTTCATAAATGCCGGTACGACATGCATTTAATTCCTTTAAAAAGGAAATAGTAATATAGAAAAAGCAGGTATTACAATTTACCCCCCTTAAAAATTTTCGTCCTCGAAAATCAGAACAACTCGGGGTAGTTCTTTCTCATCTCATATTCTAGTTCCCAGGTTGCTTCCTCGACCTTATGATTTCACCATAAGACCTTAACCATGGGAATAGTTTTATTTCTTAAAACCCTTTCCCTCCTATCAAGAATTCTAACGGGTCTTTCCTCGTAAGTTAGATCAGTCTGAACCTCTACTGGTTCTTGACTGAGTACGTGGGAAGGATTTGGAACGTACTTCTTGAGCATCGAAACGTGGAAAACGTTATGCATTGATGTCAACTCCGGCGGTAGGGCGAGTTTATACGCAACCTTCGCAATCCTTTCGAGGATTTCAAACGGTCCCGTGTATCGTGGACTGAGCTTCCCTTTCTTGCCAAATCGCATTATCCCCTTCATAGGGGCAATTTTGATGAAGACAGCATCCCCGACTTGAAACTCTAACGGTCTTCGACGTCGGTCGGCATAGCTCTTCTGTCGACTAAAAGCTACATCGAGCCTTTGCTTGATCCTTCTGATATCTTCGGACGTCTTTTCGATGAAATCTGTGGTTTGCAGCTGCTTCTGCCCAACTTCTTGCCAATGCAGAGGTGATCGACATTTTCGTCCATATAATGCTTCAAATGGGGCCATCCCAATTGAGGCATGATAACTGTTGTAGGAAAATTCGATCAATGGTAACTTCTCGTCCCAATTTCCTTTGAAATCCAGGACACAGGATCTTAGCATATCCTCTAACGTCTAGATAGTTCTCTCCGATTGACCATCCGTCTGGGGGTGAAATGCCGTGCTAAACTTTAGTATCGACCCCATGGCAGCGTGAACACTCGTCCGAAATCGTGAAGTGAAGCGTCCATCACGATCCGAGATGATCGATCTTGGCACTCCATGTAGCTTAACGACCTGAGCTACGTAGATTCCTACCAACTTCTTTACCGAAAAAGTAGTTTTAATTGCGATAAAGTGAGCCGATTTGGTCAATCTATCGACAATGACCCAAATCGTATCGTTCCCATTTGTAATCCTGGGCAGTCATACCACAAAATCCATCGTGATTTGCTCCCATTTCCATTTAGGAAGCTCGATTTTCTGCAATTCGCCTCCCAGATGGCAATGTTCAGCCTTAACTTTTTGACAAGTCAAGCATTTCGACACGAAATCTGCTATTTCGTTCTTCATGTTGGGCTACCAATAGGTTTCTCGGAGATCTTTATACATCTTAGAAGCTCCTGGATGCACAGAATGTGGCGTTTTATGTGCCTCCGATATGATTTGATTCTTCAAATCTTCTACGTCCGGTACACAAATTCTCCCTTGAAAGTAAACAACGCCATCGGCAGAAGTCTTAAACTCCGTTTTCTCTCCGTCAAACAGTTGTGCGTTGAGCAGCGATGAATCCCTTCCTTGATGCGCCTTAATGGAATCTAGCAAGTCCGGCTTAAGAGTTAGTGAAGACAGTCTTCCCGTGATCATCTCGAGGTTGAAATCAACAATTTCCCTTTGCAGAGGCTTAGGAAAGGTCTCAATAGACATCAGCATGCCTACTGACTTCCTACTTAACGCGTCGGCTACCCTGTTTGCCTTTCCAGGGTGGTAAAGGATTTCGCAATCATAATCCTTTACTAGCTCCAGCCATCTGCGTTGCCTCATATTTAACTCCTTCTGAGTAAAAATATACTTGAGACTCTGGTGATCCGTGTAGATTTCACATCTGTTTCCATACAGGTAGTGTCTCCAAATCTTGAAAGCGAAGACTACTGCTGCTAGTTCCAGATCGTGCGTAGGATAATTTCTTTCGTGATTCTTCAATTGTCTTGACGCATAAGTTACTACCTTCCCATTTTGCATTAAGATAGCTCCTAATCCATTCTTAGAAGCATCACTATAAACCACGAAATTTCCTGCGTCTACATCGGGAATTATTAGCACGGGCGCGCTCGTCAGCCTCCTTTTTAGCTCCTGGAAATTCTCCTCGCATTTAGGAGTCCATTCAAACTTCTTCTCCTTTCTGGTAAGGGTGGTGAGAGGTACTGCGATCTTCGAAAGTCCCTCCACAAACCTCCGGTAGTATCCTGCTAACCCTGGGAAACTTCTTATCTCCGTGACGTTCCTGGGTGCTGGCCATAGATTAACCGCTTCTACCTTTGCCGGATCTACGGAAATTCCCTCTTTGGACACCACATGTCCCAAGAAATGAACCTTTTCCAGTCAAAATTCACACTTAGTAAATTTAGCGTACAACTGATGTTGCCTTAGCATCTCCATCACCAATCTAAGGTGATGTTCATGCTCCTCCTTGGACTTTGAATAGATTAAAATATAGTCAATAAAGACGATTACGAACTTATCCAAATACTACTTGAACACACGGTTCATGAGATCCATAAAAGCGGCTGGGGCATTGGTCAATCCAAACGGCATGACTAGGAACTCATAGTGCCCATAACGTGTTCGGAAAGCTGTTTTGGAGATGTCTGACTCCTTGATTCGAAGCTGATGGTAGCCTGAATGTAAGTCGATCTTTGAAAATACAACCGCTCCTCTAAGTTGATCGAAGAGGTCATCTATCCTCGGAAGCGGATACTTATTCTTGATCGTGATCTTGTTGAGCTCTCGGTAGTCTATGCACATACGTAGAGATCCATCCATCTTTTTCACGAACAGTACGGATGCTCCCCACAGAGAGTGGCTCTGTCGTATGAATTCTTTGTCCAACAATTCCTGTAGCTGTACTTGCAGTTCCCTTAGTTTTGTCGGTGCCATTCGATACGGCGCTTTCGATACCGGTGCGACTCCGGGTAGCAGTTCGATCTCGAATGAAATTTCACGTTCTGGCGGAAGTCCGGGTAAATCTTGTGGAAAGACATCCACATACTCCCTTATAATGGGAACGTCTTCCGGTGTTAGCTCTTTGTTCGCTAAGTACCCCTGACATCCATTCGCTAGCATCTTCCATGCTCTTACTGCCGAAACAATCTTGGTGGCGGAATTTCGGGGTTGTCCGTGGAAGTTAAACTCATCCTTGTCGTTCGGGTTAATTGTCACACAACGCTTTCTACAGTCAATCCTAGCGTTGTATCGCCCTAAGAAATCCATCCCCAAGATCACATCGAAATCATGGAGTTTGATTGCGATAAGATCTGCAAGTAATTCTCTGCCACAGATAATAACGGGGACATTTTGGATCCAGAAGTTGGATCACAAAATTTTTCCAGATGGCAAAGAAGTATTGAAAGGTTGTTCTACCCTATTCACACTGCTTCCTAATTTCTGAGCGAACTCCATTGATATGAACGAGTGGGTAGTGTAACATCCGGATTTTCTATGTTACTATTTCCTTTTTAAAGGAATTAAATGCATGCCGTACCGGCATTTATGACAAAGTTCGCTTTAAAACTTTATTATGTGTTATGAGTTCTTATAGATTTATAAGACTCAAATATGTTTGTTTTGATTGATAAATGGTCTTTTCGGATGAAAAGAGATGAAATTTACATTATTCTAAGAAAGTCAAAGGGTTAACCAAAAAAGTCAAATTTGACTCGGAAAAGTCAAAGTTTGACCAAAATGGTCAAAACCCTAACTGTACAATTTTGTGACATGCAGTATGGGAAAAATACTGCGAAAACCCATTTTTTCGGATAAGATGACGTAAATGAGAACTAAAACCGCCGTAGAAAAATCAAGCACGCAAAGTTAGGGCACAGGGCAAAAGGGTTTGAGAAAATAAGAAAAAAATTTTTCAGCCCGATTTTTCACAGATAAAATTTTTAATGCAGTATAAAATATTAATACTGTCTATTAGTACAACACAGTATTAGATTTATCTGTGTTAAGTTCAAAATTAGACTGCTTTTTGAAAAAGTAGCCAAACAAGGCTTTATTAATTATGACATCATAAATTTTTTATTTATGACATCATCAACTTTTTGAGAGCCAACCCACACAAGACAAGTGTCTTGTTCTAGACTTTTTCCACCTTGTTCTCCAAGTAATGCAGCCGGCCACCTTGCATGCTTCTTGCATGATTTTTCAAAAATTTTGGGATCAAAATCTAAAGTTTAAAAAGTCCCACATTGCCTATAAATAGAGGTGACCTCTATTCTTTTTAAATCAGAAAATACAATTAAATTCTGGCCATTTTTTTTCTGCCAAAGCCGAGAGAGAGAGGGTGAGAAAGAGACCAAAAATTTTCTTGAACCAAGGCTAAGGTGTGTTCGGTTTTGAGTGAGGAAGCAAGAGGGAGTGTTGAAAAGTTTTTCCAGCCCACTTTTCTAGCTGCTGCCGTGGGACAGAGTGCAGGGCAGCAAGAGAAAAAAATCAGAAATTTTAAGGAAGAGTTTGAGGGAGCATTCGGGTGAGAGTGAACCACCAAGAAATCAAGTTTTGAGACCAATTTTGGGGTCTAGGGAAGCCACGGGTTTGTGCAGGAAATCAGGGAAACAAATTTCAGATTTTGGGTGCAAATTGGTGGTGTGGCCGAGCATAGGGTGGAGGCTGAAATTGAGTTCAAAAAGTCAAGTTTTGGTGCCATTTTGGTGAGTGGAAACGGGTTCTAGGAGCTAAGGGTCAAGAGTGAGCTTAGTGGTTCTAACCCTAAAGCCAAACCCTACCAATTCAAGGTAATTTTTCAAAAGCCCTAATCCTATGTCATTTAAGCTTTTAAGTTGAGATTTAAATGTATTTTTAAGCCAAGTTTGTAAGAGCATAAGCTCACAAATTTATTTTTATGCCCTTAGCTTAGTTTAGTGCTTGATTAGTTACCTAAGGGTGGTTTGGTTTATTTATGTCAATTAATATGCTTATATGGGTTTTATATGCTACGATTGCATACTAGAATTCTACATGAGGTTATATGTCCCCTAGAATATGATTGAGCATGTGATTGTATGTTAGAGATTTACTTGGTATGATATTGTATGCATGGAATGTTGAATGCTTGGAATGGTATGTGCTATGCTAGACCATGCAACCCTAGGTTAGGGTTCGGATTTCATGGGCTGCATGGACATGTTGAGTAAGCATGTTGGGACATGCGGGACGTTAGAAACGCTGCATGCTTTGTAAGTAAGCTCCCGAAGTGGTCGGTTGAGGTAGAACCCGCGAATTAGGACGTAAACCGGTTTAAGTAGACAAGGCTGCCAGTTCGGGTTCCAAACTGGACAGTTTTAGAAAAGTGGTCATTGCAGGTCTTTAGAGGCTGAATAGGATAAAACGTAAAACACGAAAGTTGTAGAACAGGGTTTTTCCTAGGGAGCAACGCGGACCGTTTGTCAAAATGAGGTTCCAATGGCCTCCGTTTTTATGAAAAACCGAAGATGGTCTGTTCAGACCTAGTTTTCACGATCAACCTGTTTCAATCTAAAACTGGTACTAATCTAAGCAGAATCAGATTTTTTGTAAAACACGAAAGTTTTAGATCTCTTCGAGAGCTAGAACTTTCATGAAGACAACTTTTTCCAATTCTAAAAGGATTTTCAAGTATAACTTGATTTTTGAAAACTATGCAGGGAGCAAGAAATTCCTGCACAGGATTTTCTAGAACCAGTTTAGGAAAAAACTGTTTTTCTGTTTAAAAAACACTGTTTTGAACATGGAAACTGTTCCAAAGGCAGTTTTCAACCTTCAAACATTTTATGAAATCATGTTTTAAGAATCAAGCATTTTTAAAAGAAGTTATAAGGCTTAAGTGCCAAACTTTTTCAAGATAAAGAAAAAGGGATTTTTCAAGTTAAGTTATAAATCAAGCAATGACGAATGGTGAGCGGGAAATTATACCCGAATCACAAAGCTTAGCCCCAAAGCTCGAAGTTGACCTAAAGGGATGGTTGACTTTAGTAACCTTAGAGGTTAACTTGGGTTAACCTAGTCTGGATTAGGATAACGATAAGTTCGAGGTTAGGTGTTAGCCTAACCCTTTACGCTCGCGCATGTGATCAAAATGAAAGGTTATCCAACGTAATCACACATAAAAGGTTTTAAGATAAGGGGGACATATAACCAAGTCATTGCATGAATGTTGGTGGATAACCAACATATTATGGTCATAGGCTAGAAATCTTACCTAGTCCTTCGATTAAGCAGGAGGTAACCTGCAGCTGAGCCCCGAGGTGGAACAGCGTAACGTCAGGCATAGACAAAGTAAGTACAACGCCATCTACAGCATAGGCTATTAGTTGTAGACTTACCTAGATATAATCGGTATGCTATGTGCTATGTATTATGATTAGATGCTATGTTATATGTATATAGTAAGTTTATGTTATGAAATGTGTTAAGTAAGCAATGTATGCTTACGGGGTATATAAAATGGTTATGAATTATGATTAAGTAACATCGAATATTATGTTCACAAAACGGGATCATGTATGACACGTTTAAGAATGACAAGATGGAAAATAAGAAAAGGCGATACGTCGCCTGTGTCGTACCACCCGCACCAGGTCGGGTTGGACTGTGGGTTGAGTTGGACATGGACTGGCCGCCCCAACCAATCCATAATTGCGCGCCAGGTACGAACACTCATGTTAAGGGGCCCTAAGTAGATTAAGCAGTAGTGAAATAAGGAAGCATAATACGAACATAATTGGTTCATGCATGCTATATGTATTCATGTGTTATGTAATGAAATGAAGTGTAAGTTATGGATAGTATAAGTTGTAAGTTTATGTGTCGCGGAATAGGAGTTGTACTTGCTGAGCGAAAGCTCATTGTTTTAAGTTTATGCTGTAGGTAAACAACCTGCCAGCAGTTGATGATGCAAGGTGGAGTCGCGTGGCCGGGCACTGTGAATAGTGGGAAACGGAAACCGCTACGTGTTTCAATAATTATATGAAGATTATGGAATGTTTAATTATGACTGCTTAGTAGTATGCACAATTAATACTATTGTTCATATTTTATGTTTCGTATTTGTATATACGCCTTATTAAAAAAAAAATTTTCCGCTGTGTTTCATGTATTAAGTAAGTAAGTTTTTATAAGTTATTCATGATTGTATGTACGTATATATGGTAACGGCCTGTGCTAGGTGGGTCGTTACAGGTAGCGCCAGAATCAAACAATGCAATCACATCATAGGTGGTGATAGAAATCTGACCTGTCACCACATGTGATGTTCCTGCCTCGGCATCTCCCCTTGCGTAGGCGTAGATTCTGGCTTGGGGTTCAGGTGTCTCCAGTCTTCCTTGTGCTACTGGAGGTCCCTCAAGCCTAGCTTGCACTGCGTGCAGTTGACGTTGATTGGGGTTCCGATTCTAATACGGAGGTTACTGATTCTAACTATTCTGGAGACAGCTCCTTGCATAATGCCCCTCTTTGCCACACACGTAGCAAGTATTCGTTCCCCTTCTACAGACTCCGAGGTGTTCTTCCCACAGCTTTCGAATGTGGGGTAACAGACGTTGGTCCCCTCATTTCCCCGATTATTCATTTTCTGTGGAAAGTTTCGCTGTTGGCCCTGACTGTTGAAATTTCCCTTCTGCTTATTCTTCCCAAACTGTTTGGGACTTTAGGCAGAGTTGCTAGCTTGGCCCTTCGAATTCGCATCCGAACCTTGTTGAGGTTGCGTTGGCTTAGCGGCAGTCTTTTCCTCTTTCTTTGCTTTAAAGATCTGAGCCCTGGCTTCTTTGTCTTAGTTGATCCAATATTCGGCCCTTATGGCTCGGCTGATGCAATCTGACACCGTCCTCGGCGGACTACTGCCAGCACTAACTTGCTTGGCAATATCTGTCCTAAACATTTTCATCATCAGTCGCACTTTTTCTGCCTCATTCGGCACCAAGTTTGGACACAATCGAGCGAGTTGCTCAAATCTCTTGATGGCTTCCATCACCGTCATCGTCCCTTGATGGAAGTTGGTGAATTCGTCCTGCTGCATGGCAAGAACTTCTCGATTGTAGTACATAGTACGAAACTCGTTCACGAAATCCTGCCAGGTCATAGCCATAATGTCACGACCCGACTCGCCGCCTCTCAGATCCCCGCGGAGTCCGACCGCGCGAACCCGGAGCGTTCGCTTCGGTCCGTGACATTAACTTAAACTTACTTGCTTGATTGAAAAATAAAGTTACCCAATTTCATGAGTAAATTTTTTTTTTTCTTTCTTTTCTAAAAATCGTTACTTAAAAACTTTTATTGCGGAAAACATAAAACTTTAACACAAGTTAAACGTAATTGAAAACTACTTTTCTTCATAAAACCTTACTGCTTAAAGTGTACTCACCCGAGTACCTAGCCTTCACTTATGAGGAAAGCTAGCATACATACATAACTTAACTTAAACATACATGCATACATACTGAATGAAATGAAAACACATTTTCTTTTAAACGCCTTTCGGAAACCCCGTAGCAGTCCATACCCACATTTCACATTCTGTTGCGCCATCTATCCACAGCTTGTTCAGGAAGTGCCGGTAGGAACCTTACCTACAGCATGAACATAAACAATGAGCTAAAAAGCTCAGTAAGCACAACATCCTATCCGCATGCAATCTAATGCACGAAAAACGTGAACCAATTATAATTTATTATTAAATATATTTGGGTCTCTCTACTGGTCTAATCTAATCCTATCTTGATATTATAACATGTGTGTATGTACTTCGGTATGTAACCATGGAGTGATTGAAGGCGGTCCGTCCAAACCAACTCAAACCATGAAACACAAAGTTTAACATGGAGTAGTGGAGGCAGCCCTGCCATATCAAGTCAAACCATGGAACATTACCGTTTTAACTTACCACAAAGGCAACGTCAGTACAACACATCATGTTCTATTTAACCTATCTCATATCTTACCATTATACTTATTTTTAGTGGACATACATCGTGATGCCATAAAAATAACATAAAACATAAACGTGCTTCTGCATACATACTACATGGCATACTTAATGCATACATACTTAACACATAAACACATAACATACATAACATTCATACATAACATGACATACATACATACATGACTTACTTACATACATGACATACATGCATACATAACATGACATCCTATTCATGCAGCTAACATGAGTCCATGCCGTAGGCGGAGTTGTACTTACCTTTCCGTCATACGTGCTTGACTGACTGTTCCATCCTAATGCTGTTCCACTACTGGTACAGCTGCAGGTTCTGCCTGCTTGACATAGGACAGACTCTACTTAATATCGTGAAATGCAGGTAAACTAACCAACATGTCTACATGATTCTTGTTTGTATGTCCCTTACGTGCAAAGCGTCTAATTCGGTTACCAACGGTAACCTGGCGTGCTAAGCCAAACTAACCTCTAAGGGTCGCTAATCTTAATCTGCATCTATCGGGTTATGTCTGATAACCCTTTAGACGAGCTATCGGTATCCGTTAGGGTCACTTTGGATAACCCGTGAGGATATACTAACTTAAAGCTACGAGTTAACCAAAAGTCAACAAAAGTCAACCTTGGTCAACTCTGGTCAACTATGGTCAACCCCCTCGGGTCAACCTCTAGGGTCTCGGGCTTGACCCGATAACTCGAGTCTAACACCCGATTACTACACGTGAACTAATCGTACATTAAAAACTTACTTAAAAATCACTTGTTCCATTCTTGGAAAAACACTTAGAAAAATCCCAATTTTTACATTTCGTGTAAAAATTCATAACTTAGTTCATAAAATCCAAATTCTTGATTTTATGCTTTGTAAATTCATTTTAGGTCGAAAACCGTCTTTGGAACGATTTCCGTAGCCAAAATACTTATTTGAGGTAGAAAATCATTTTTCTAAAGCATTTGATAAAACTGGTTGGTGCAGGAACTCGGATTCCTGGAGCACCCTCCATAAAACAATTTTTATCTTAAAATCGGTATATTATCTGAAAAAGGTTTCTTCACGAAAGTTCTAGCCCTCGAAAAATGCTAAAACTTTCGTGTTTAACAAAACTCCTAATTCGGCCTAGATCAGTACCAGTTTCGAGTTGAAACTGGCTGATTCCTGTAACGAGCTAAGTCTGGGGACGTGAATGCTTAGCCACGGGTTTTGTCATTTTTGAAGGCCTTGGGGGCCTTATTTTGGAAAACGACCTGCGTTGTCCCCTTGGAAAAGTTGTTTTGGACAACTTTCATGTTTTACACTTTCCCAAATTCGGCCTCTAAGGGCCTGTTATTTTCCGTTTACGAAAACTGGGCGTATAGACCCGAACCTACAGCCAGTTTCGTGTTACTTTCATTTTACGTCTCAACCGAACACTCGGGAGCCTAAATCATCAATCATGCAACATTGTCTAACGTCCCACATGCGTTGGACATGTTTTTCCCCCTTGTGGTCATGCAAACCAAACCGGAACCTAACCTAGGTTTGCATTGCTCTAGGGTTGCACATACATGGGTTTGCATTCAACAACACAAACCGAAAACTTAAAGCTATCTCCCTAGTACCTTAGCCTCTCACGGCAGCACCTAGGCAGGGACATAATCAGCCAATTAACCATGCAAACCAAGCAAACAAGCAAGCACATAAACATAGCACACAAAACAGAAAATCATGCACACTAACTAGCATGCTAATCACCCTAATCAAGCCTTACACCCTAGCATACACATAGCTGAAAATTAAATGAGCTTAAGCTCTACATCACTTGCATAAATACACATTAAATTCCCAAATTTAATGCTTGAATCTAAAGCTAGGGTTAGGGTTTATACCTCCCATAATTTTCGGAGTTGACTCACACCAAAGGAGCCGAACATCCTCTTGCTCATGGCTGTCCCTTGGCTGTCTCCTCCTTGCAGCCGGTTCTCACCCACCAAAGGGCTCCAAAACTCAGCCAAGAACACATACACATACACATAAACATGCCATAAATTTCCATTCAATTTCTTGCTTGAAAATAGTCTAGGGTTTGAGAGATTACCAAGACTTACCCATAGGTTCTTGAACCCGAAAATGAACCTTCTTGGGCTGATTCTCTTACTCGGTTTTGGCTCACCAAAACCCCCAAAAATCTGCACCAACTTGGGTGTTCTCTTGCTGCCTTGGTCGAGCACTTACAGCCCCAAGACCCACGAATTTTTTTTTCTCCATTTTCTGCACTCCAAGTAGCCGAACCACACCACCCATCAAGCACCAAAATCACTCCTTGGTTCATGGTTGGTTCTCCTTCACTTGGCTCGGCCTCCCTCCTTGGTTTGGCCTGAAATTTTTTCTTCTCTTTCTCTCTTCTTCTCCACGGTTTGCTGCTCAGAAATTCTGGAAAATTTTTCCAGAATTTCCCTCCTTGCTCCATGCTCAAAGCCGAGCTTCCATGGTGGCTCACATGAAGATTTTTCCTCACTTTTCTCTTGGTTCTTGCTCTCCCTTGGGCTCTCGGATTTTTTTTTCTGAGGAAGAAGCCATCACTTGGCTGTTTTCTGGATTTATTTCCAGCTCCACCGACTCTCACTCTCAAGGAAGCTTCAAGAAGATAATGATAAACTTTTCAACTTTTTCTTAATTAATTTTTTAACCCCAAAATCTATTCTTGGATTTCTCCACAAGATGGCTCACGGCTGTGGACAGCTGAATGGCAGCTGGAAGGGCTGAGCTGGAAGGCTGATGGAGGGCTGAGGTAAGCGCTTATGTCACCAATTTTCAAAAATTCCAATTTTGCCCCCGAAACTGAAAATTCTTACAAAAATACCCTCTAGGTGTCCGATTGTCCCAAAAATCAACACACCCATCCTATTTAATGATATTATCATCTTGGTGACTTCATACGTCCATTTCGTCAATTTTCCAAAATTTACACTTTTGCCCCCAAAAGTGAAAATTTTGCATTTATGCCCCAAAATTCCAAAAATTGGCATAATGCTTACTTTTCATTCCAATATCATTCTTTTCATGATTTTATGTGATTTTCTTCCATTAAAATCACATATTTCCAAAATTTACGTTTTTGACCCGAAAGACAAAGTCTTTGCATTTTCGCCCCCGAAAATGACTATTTCTTAATTTCTTCTTGCAAAACACATTATTTCCTTATTGTGACCTCATCTAGCGACGTCACTTGGCTCACTTCACATATTTTTCAAAATTTACATTTTTGCCCCCAAAAATGAAAATTTTGACGTTTTTGCCCTTTAACCTAAATTGGTCTCCTTGGACGATATCTTGACTGAATATATCAGTCTGGCCTTAAATACTGCTAGGGATGCTTGATTTTACGGGTGTTTTCTTATTTTCTACTGTCTAATTGGGCTATCTCGCCCATACTGACATATTTTTGCAGTATTTTCTCATACCGCAGCATTTTTCAATGTCGAGTCAACTGTTGACCACTTTTGGTCAAACTTTGACTTTTTCGGTCAAAGTTGACTTTTTCGGTCAAACTTTGACTTTTTCGGGAAAATGTTCCTTATCGCCCCTTTCGACCAGAAAAGGCGTTTTCTAATCTTAAAAATCTATTCTGAGTCTTATTGAGCCATAAGACTCCGTAAAACGTATGAAAAACTCTTAACTGAGTTTTTCCGAAAACACATCAATATATGCTCATTATTCCTTTAAATAAGGAAAATGGCCATCATGAAAATCTGGTTATCACACATAATATCCCGGCGCATCTGCATTGTCATCCACCAGTGCCTCGCATCTTTCTTAAGAGCGAAGGAAGCACAAAGTACTTTCTCCTGCTCCGTAAGTCGCATGAAGTCCAAGATAACTTGGATATCGATAAGCCAGTTGTCAGCTGCAATCGGATCTGTAGGCCCCTCGAACTCGGGCGCCTTCATTCGTCTAAAGCGCTTGTATAGCAGATCCTCACGTACTGGCGGCGGGTTAACTTGTATTCCGGCTGGTGCCATCGGAATCTCAACATTCCGAGGGATTTCCGATTGGACTTCAGGTTGAACATTGGGCACCTGAGGTACCACTGGGGGAACTGGTGGCGCTTGCTGGGGCACCTCATGGACCTGGGGTCCTCGATTCATTTGAGCCAATTGCTCACGAAGCCTAGTCGTTTCCTGTTGCTGTGCCAGCAACTGCTGTTGTAAGTTAGCTACTAAGGTTGCTAAATCCGGCTGGGGCGGATTTGTAGGAATATTACGGCGCGTACGTACCATCTTCTAACTTCCTATATAAGAAAAGATATTACCATACTATCAATATCTTTTCTTTCATGCAAATCTTATCGTATCATACTGTAAAACGTCACATTTTGCTATAATCACTTATATCATACATAACATCATATCATACACATATCATGCCATAACTTAGTGGCATAATCATATCATACTAGATACTTCTCATAACTTTCAAAACCATAACATAACCTTTGTCATATATCCCGTGTCTACACGGTTTCTCTGTACAATTTCAAAAGTACATTACTTGATCAAAAGTACATCGTCAAAAATATATTACTTTCCTTACTTCAAAAGTACATACCTTTCACGGTTTCAAAAATACATACCGTTTATATCATATTTACATATTTTCAAAAATACATCATATTGTACAAACATATATACGGCCAAAATTCCGATGGAAGTGTCTAACACTTTGCCATCGTACATATGTACATCCTAACGTCCGAATAACAAACTACTATAGTCAGTCCTACTGTCCCAAAAAGAATATACAAAATGGCCATAGATCTAGACTATGATCTCGATCGTAATCACGGATGCGTCGGAGTTGGAATCCTGATCTGCGGCCTCATCTCCGTCGTCCAACACAATCTCCTTAGGCTCATCCTCCAATGGAAACTCCTCTGGGTCGTCGAGGTTATCCCAATCCTCTACCCAGTCACCCTGCTCGGGCTCATCTCCCAGCTCATCGTCATCGTCCTCCTCGTCACTAGAGATAATAATGACTGGGGGGTCCTCCGGCGGATCAATCGGTACCACATCGTCGTCTGAGGCGTCGTCGGCGTCCTCATCATCCATCGGATCCGCAGCCTTTTGGGCTGGGACCACCTGTACTGGTACCGCTGGTATCGGGTCCTCAGGGAATAAGGGCCTTACCTCGTAGGTGGCTCCCCCTGCCCGGCATCATCCGCAGGAGCCTGGGACCCGCTAGCGTGATCCTCCGGGTGTACTGTCTGAGCGATCGTCTCGGCCTCTAAGACGTCATCGATATAACTGCCAACGGTAATCTCTCGGGTAGGCGATGGAACAAACTGACAGATGTGGGTCGGCACTCCGTTCCGTAGAAATACTAAAGCCTCTAGCTCGGGGTCTAGACCATCCTGGGGAACATACGGAAGCATCGTCTCCTAAAATCTCCAACAATAATGGCTCATAGTTTCCCCCGGATATGTGTGCCAATCCTGCGAGAGTCTCTGATAACGAGAGTGTCGCATATCTTAGTAGATCGCAAGATCACGGACAGGCTCGTCAATCCCTCTAGCCGGTAGCGGTCCATAGCGTGCCATCACAGCGGTTCGAAAGTGTGCCCATGTACGATCGGGCATCTGTCTCTCGCCTAAGGTAGCCCACCATAGTCTGAAATCTCCAATCAAGCACCTACTGGCTAAAGTGACCTGTAGGAGTGCCTCGATGTGGCAGATCTCGAATATCTGCTCCATATCGTATAACCAAACTTCAATGAATACTGATCGTCGCGTGCTATCGAAATACAACGGCTGCGATCTATAGAAGGCGGCGGCCGCGTCACGATCCTCCTTGACTTGGATCGGGTCCATAATATCGCATCTAACATACATAACTTTAAATACAAGTATCTTTGCATATACATAAAACAAAATAAATCTAATATTTACTTTCAAGGATGGAGGCGATGGCAGGCAACTGTGAAATCATGTCGCAGGGAAATTGCTCTGATACCAACTCTGTAACGACCCGCCTAGCACAGGCCGTTACCATACATACGTACATACAATCATGAGATAACTTATACCAAACTTACTTACTTACTTAATACGTCAAACACAGCTGAAATTTTTTTTTTTATAAGGCGTATATACAAATACGAACCATGAAATATGAACAATAGTATTAATTGTGCGTACGAGCGTACTAACTAAATAGCAGTCATTAAACATCTTAAAATATTCATATAAACTTTGAAACGCGTAGCGGTTTCCGTTTCCCACTATTCACAGCGCCCGGCCACGCGACTCCCCCTTGCATCATCAACTGCTGGCAGGTTGTTTACCTACAGCATAAACTTAAACAATGAGCTTTCGCTCAGCAAGTACAACTCCTATTCCGCGACACATAACCTTACATCTTATTCTATTTATAACATACACATCATTTCATCACATAACACATTGATACATATAGCATGTATGAACCAATTATGTTCATATTATGCTTCCTTATTTCATCATTGCTTATTCTACTTAGGGGCCCTTAACATGAGTGTTCGTACCTGGCGCGCAACTATGAATTAGTTGGGGCAGCCAAACCAAGTCCAACTCAATCCACAGTCCAACCCGACCTGGTACGGGTGGTACGACACATGCGACTTATCGTCTTTTCCTATTTTCCGTCTTGTCATTCATAAACGTTTCATTCATGATTCCATTTTGTGAGCATACAATCCGATGTCACTTAATCATACTTCATAATCATTTCATATTTCTAGTTAAGCATACATTGCTTACTTAGCACCTTTCATAACATAGACTTATCATATATATGTAGAACATTGCATCAAATCATAACACATAACATATAGCATACCAATTATATCTAGGTAAGTATACAACTATTAGCCTATGCTGTAGACGGCATTGTATTTACCTTGTCTATGCCTGACGTTACGCTGTTCCACCTCGGGGCTCAGTTGCAGGTTACCTCCTGCTTAATCGAAGGACTAGGTAAGATTGCTAGCCTATAATCATAATATGTTGGTTATCCACCAACATTCATGCATTGCTTTGGTTATATGTCCCCCCTATCTTAATACTTGTTTTATGTGGTTACATTCAGTAACCTCACCTACTTGGGTTACTATAATCGCTCCAACGAGCTCATACAACAACCTACTAGGTTACGTTGGATAACCTTCCGTATTAATCACATGCGCGAGCATAAAGGGTTAGGCTAGCACCTAACCTCGGCTTATAGTTTATCTTATCCAAACTAGGTTAACCGAAGTTAACCTCTAAGGTTAATAAAGTCAACCCTCCCTTTGGGTCAACCTCAGATTTTGGGGCTAAGCCCTGTAACTCGGGTATAATTTCCTGGTCACTAATCGTCTTAACTTGTTCTACAACTTGGTTAGGAAAATTGCATTTTCTTTATCCTTAAAATGGTTTTGGCACATAAGCCTAAAACTTCCATAATTTCCCTGAAAATCCTTAATTCTTGAAACATGGTTTTATAAAATGTTTGAGGGTTGGAAACTACCCTTGGAACAGTTTCGATATTCAAAACAGTGTTTTTAGACAGAAAAACAGTTTTCCTACACTGGTTCTAGAAAATCCTGTGTAGGAATTTCTTGCTCCCTGCACAGTTTTCAGAAATCAGGTTATATTTAAAAATCCTTTTAGAATTAGAAAAAGTTATTTTCACGAAAGTTCTAGCCCTCAAAGAGTTCTAAAACTTTTGTGTTTTACAAAAATTCTGATTCTGCTTAGATTCGTACCAGTTTTATTTTGAATCTGGCTGGTTGTGAAAACTAGACCTAGACAGATCAGCCTCGGTTTTTCGTAAAAACGGAGGCCATTGGAATTTCATTTTGACAAACGGTTCGTGTTGCCCCCTAGGAAAAACCCTGTTCTATAATTTCTGTGTTTTACGTTTTACCCCATTCGGCCTCTAAAGACCTGCAATGACTACTTTTCTGAAACTATCCAGTTTGGAACCCGAACTGGCAGCTTTGTTTACTAAAGCCGGTTTACGTCCTAATTCGCAGGTTCTAACTCGACCGACCACTTCGGGAGCTTACTTACAAAGCATGCAACGTTTTTAATGTCCCGCATGTTCAAACATGCAAACCCAACGTATCCATGCAGCCCTTGAAATCCGAACACCCTAGACCTAGGGTTGCATGGTCTAATCTAGCACATACCATTCCATGCATACAACATCATACCAAACAAATTCTAACATACATTCACATGCTCAATCATACTATATGGGACATATAACCTCATATAAAAATTCTAGCATGCAATCCTAGCATAAAATCAAACATAGGCATATTAGTTGACATAAATAAACCAAACCACCCTTAAGCTACCTAATCAAGCACTAGAGCAATCTAATGGCAAGAAATTAAATTTGAGCTTATGCCCTTACAAACTTGGCTTAAAAATACATTTAAATCTCAACTTAAAAGCTTGAATGAAATAGGGTTAGGGCTTTTGAAAAATACTTGATTTGAGTTAGGGTTTGGCTTTAGGGTTGAACCACAAATCTTACCCTTGTTCCCTAGCTCCTAGAACCGAATTCCACTCACCAAATGGCTCCCAAAACTTGGCTTTTTGAACTGAAAATTGACCTCCACCCTAGGTTCGGCCACACCACCACTTTGCACCCAAAATCTAAAATTTTTCCCATTGTTTTACTGCACAAACCCGTGGCTGTCCCAAGGGGAAGAATTGACTCAAAAACTTGTTCCAACTTGTTTTCGGTTGATGGAATCAAACCCGAAATTGTCCCCTAAGGTTTTCCCTCAATTTTCTGATTTTTCCCTTGGTTTCCCCTACTCCCTAACTCACGGCAGCAAGCAAGAAATCACTGGAAAAAATTTTTCAACTCTCCCTATTGGTTCCTAGAGCAAAACCGATCCTACCCTAGCCTTGGCTCAAGAAAAATTTTGTTCTCTCTTCTCACTCTCACTCTCAGTTTTTCTTGGAGAAAAATGGCAAGAGTTTAGCTATGTTTTTCATTTAAAGTGAATAGAGGTCACCTTTATTTATAGGCAATGTGGGACTCTTGAACTTTAGATTTTGACCCCAAAATTTTTGAAATTTTACACAAAAAGGAGCATAGGTGGCCGGCCACTTTACTTAGAGAACAAGGGCGAATATGCTAGAACAAGGCACTTGTCTTGTGTGGGTTGGTTCTCAAAAAGTTGATGATGTCATAAATAAAAAATTAATGATGTCATAAATCATAAAGGCATGTTTGGCTACTTTTTCAAAAAGCAGTCTAATTTTAAACTTAACACAGATAAATCCAATACTGTATTTTACTAATACACAATACTAATATTTTATACTATCGTAAAAATTTTATCTGTGAAAAATCGGGCTGAAAAATTTTTTCTTTATTTTCTCAAACCCTTATGCCCTGTGCCCTAACTTTGCGTGCTTGATTTTTCTACGGCGGTTTTAGTTCTCATTTATGTCGACTTATCTAAAAAAATGGGTTTTCGTAGTATTTTTCCCATACTGCATATCACAAAATTGTACAGTTAGGGTTTTGACCATTTTGGTCAAACTTTGACTTTCCCGGGTCAAAGTTGACTTTTTCGGTCAACCCTTTGACTTTCCTAAAATCATGTAAATTTCATCTCTTTTCATTCGAAAAGACCATTTATCAATCAAAACAAGCATATTCGAGTCTTATAAAGCTATAAGAGCTCGTATCACATAATGAAGTTCTAAAGCGAACTTTTTTCATTAATGCCGGTACGGCAAGCATTTAATTCCTTTAAAAAGGAAATAGTAACATAGAAAAAGCAGGTATTACACGTCTCTTGTTTGGAAACCTGAACTCGAACTCCAAACCTTACCCTGACCTCCCTTACCTAACCTTGCCCCCCATCTCGAAACCCGACCCTAACCTGACGTCTCGAATTTTGACCTCAACATCCGACCCTGCCCATCATCCAAAAACCCGACCCCCGTTTTGATACTAGATGCGACCTTGAAACCAAATCTTGACTGCCGTCTTGAAACCCAAAATCCAACCCCCATCTAGATGAGGATTGCAAGAGTCGAATTTTAGGACGATAGTCAAGATCGGGCGTGGAAATTGGGTTTCTGTATAGGATTGAGGGTCGAGGTTGGGTTTCAAGGTTGGATTTAAGGATAGGGTCGGGCTTCAGGGTAGGTTTCATGATGAGGGTTGGTGTTAGGTTTCGGTATTGAAGCGGGTTACAGGGTTAGGTTACGAGATTGTGGTTAGGTTTAGGTTTCGTGTCAGGATAGAAGTCATGGTTGGGATTCGAGATAGGGTTGGAGTCAAGGTCTGGTTTTAGGATGTGTGTCAGGTTGGGTTTCGGGAAGCAGCTTAGGTTTCAAGGTGGGGTTGGGATTGGGATTGAAACGCCCCCACTTACGTAGGGCCATTACCATTCTTACTTAAATTAAACCTTGGTTTTCAATACTTAACCTTACTCTGATATCACATTTGTAACGTCTCGGCCATCCACGTAGGACCGATTACGTAAATGTGGGCCATTATTTTACTTACTTATCTTACTTCTTAGTTTCTAATACTTGAAACTAAGGTAATTGCTTAGTTTCTTAGTTTCTTACTTTACAAAGCTTATCTCACCAAGGTAATTGTTTGCTTATCTCACCATGCTTACCTCATTAAGCTTATCTCACCTTGCTTACCTTAGGAAGGCAATTACCATGGTGAGATAAGCTTGGTGATGTAAGCAAGGTGAGGTAAGCAAGCACTTGTCTTGGTGAACAAGTAATTAGCTTGATGAACAAGTAACTTGGTGAACAAGCAATTGAGTTAGAGATAGTTATGAGAAATGTTTTGGGCTCCAAGCAACTCACTATGGCCGGCCACCTCATAGGGGGTAATGAGCAAATATGTTATTTTTGGGGTTAGATATGCAATTTTAAGAATAAAAATAAATCCCAAAAGAAATTATTTTTCACCTATAAATAGGTGATTAGGGAGGGGTTGGATCATTTTATTTGATTCCACCCCAAAACTCTAGTTCATTTTCACCTTATTCTCTTTTACCCCTTAGAAGCCAAAACCAAATAGAGAGAAAATAGAGAGAGAGGTCGGTTTTGTGAGGGTGAGGAAAGGAAGGAGAATTTCTCAACCAAAGGGTAGATCCATTCTCTTGCATCTTGAGGTAATCCTCTTTACCCTCTAGTTCTTTAATTTAGTTTGATTCAAGATTTAAGTGTATTTCCATGTTGGTTATGTAAGAGCATAAGCTCACTTTTATTTTCATGCAATTGGAGTAGCCTATATTGCTTGAATATGCTTGATTAGGGTTTTAGTGATCTTGATATATGAGTTTGTGCATGTTTTTGATCTTAGGCTTTAGAAACTATGTTGTACGTGTATATGCCTACCATATGTTTGTTATGTCCCCATATACTCAAGAATGATGTTGGATGAATGAAAATAAGAATGGTGATGTATATTGCATGTACGGTTCAAGAAAACCTTAAAAACCCTAATTTGGTGAAGATTCACCAAATGGGTTTGCATGAAAGATTGAATGAATGAAAAATGAATGCATGACAATGAAAACGTTAGTAACGCGCTGCATGCTTGATGTAGGCTCACGGTTTTAACCGTTCGAGGTAGTGTATGCGTAATTTTACGTAAGAAACAATTAAAATAAAAACTGCCAGTCTCGGATTAAGACTGGGAAGTAATCTAGAAACTGGATTTTGAGACCTTTAGAGGCCGAATTTGGGGAAAGTTAAAACTAAAAAATTGTAGAAAATGGAACACCCTAGGGGACAGCGCGGATGGTTTTTAAAAATAAGGCTTTAAAGGCCTTTGTTTTTACGAAAATCTGAGCTTGGTCTACACAAATCCAGTATGCACGGCCAAGCAGGTTCAACAAGGGATAAGGTCAGGTTAAGGGCAGATTTAGGTTTTGATCAAAACATGAAAGTTGTAGGGTTTTATGAGGTTTACAACTTTCATGCAGAAAACTTTTTCAAATTCTAAACAGATTTTAAAGTACAAACAGATTTCAAAAACTATGCAGGGTACAGGCAATTCCTGCACCGGGTTTTTAAAAAAAAAAAAGTGCATAAGCAGGAAATCCTTGCACATCCCTGATAAGCAAAGATTAGGGGACTGTTTTAAGTAGTTTATAAAAAGGGGTTAAAATTTATCAAATAAGGAATGAAATAAATGAAATAAGCCAATTTCTATGGTAAACAACTATAGGACAAATAGTAACCGAGAAGGTTACCAACTTTTAATAGGTCAAATAATTTAGGTTATTTATAGTAACCACATGAGATACCCAAGCTATTGGGGTGGACCTAAAGCCCATGGTTATCAATGGTAACCTAATAAGGGTATTACTTTAAATGTAATCGGGCTTTAGTAACTTAATGAGGTATGGGTCTAAGATCTAGATATTAATAAGAGGCTAATTACTATTCACGTATGATTAGGTCTCGAACCCAAGATTCCATTAAGTAATCAAATAAGATATTATTTGATTAGGCTAAGTGTCTTAGGGTTACATTTAGTAACCAAATAAGAGATCATAGTAGTATGTGGGAGACATGTAACTAGGGTTACTAATAGATGCTGGTTAAGGATACTAGCATTGAATGTAATGATTTATAGTAAGATAGGATGACTTTTATCTTACGCCTTAATTGAAACAGGAATAAAACCTGTTAATGTGCCTTGTTGGAACATTAAGTCGAGATCGTAGGATATCAGGTAAGTACAAACCTCACTTACAGTGGAAAATAGTAAGTTATTTTCAAATATGACTTGTTTACATGTATACATGATATGCCATGTTTATGTTTATGCCATGTTAAGTCATGATATGTCATGTGAAGCCATGATATGCTATGTTATGCCAAGATATGCCATGCTATGCTATGATATGCCATATGTATGTATATGTTATGGTTGATATTCTATTACGATGTAGTGACATCATGAGGCATGTTCACTAATATTAAACCACATAGTAAGAACATATTAAGTGATAAGATACTAAGACCTTCCGCCAAATCGTGAAGGGTTATAAATATGATTCCCAGAATTTTTAGGAACTTTGTAAACCTTAACTTTATGTGGAATGCGGGCATTTGGTACGTACACAAGGGGCCCATATATTAAGCAAGATAATAATAAGTTCACAATTAAATCCATAATGGAGTATAAGACATTCATAATTGATCATAAATGGATCATGTATAAATCATATGATGTTGACGTGTTTTGTGAGATTATGTTTGTACTTGCTGGGTGAAAGCTCATTAGTATATTTTATATTATAGGTAAAAAGCCTGCAGCTTTACTTGGTGGGTCATGAAGACGATGAGACAAGTGAAGGGCGGTATGAGATATCACTACGCAGATTTTCTGCAAACTCTTTAACTATAAACTTGTACATGTATGATTAAGTAATATGTACCATGTTACGTATGTAATGTTTCAAAAATCCAGTTTAAAAGGTTATGTGTGACCTTATAATCGGCATAACAAGTAATGGGTAGTCATGGTAAAGTTTACCCATATGGATAAGTTTAACTTAAGTTACGTTTAAAAAAAAAAAATTTTATTCTGAAATTTTCAGTAAGTTTAAGATTAGAAACTAAGAAGTAAGATAAGTACAGTAACGGTCCATGTTTATGTAGTCGGTCGTACGTGGATGGCCGGGACGTTACAGGGATTGGGTTTTGAGGTTGGTTTTAGGTTTACGGATGGGGGTTGGGGTCAGGTTCTTTAATAGGATGTGATCGGAGTTGGGTTTCGAGGTTAGGATTGGGTTTCGAGATGGAATTGGGTCGGGTTTCGAGATAGAAACTTGACCCGAACCCCCGTTCCAAAGCTTGATTGGAACCCTGTCTTGAAATCAAATCATGACCCCAAAATCTGATCCTGATCCCAATCCTTGTATTGTAATCGAACTCAACCCTAAACTTGATCTTGATCCTTGTATTGTAACCAAACCCGACCACCAAACCCAATTTTGACCCATTTGAAAACCCGGCCCCCATCTCGACATTTGATTGCGACCTTGAAACCTGACCCTGAGCTGAAACCTGACTCCAACCACCAAACTAGACCCTAAGCTGAAACCTAACCCTGTCCTCCATCGTGATATCAGATGCGACCTCAAAACCTGATCTTGACTGCCGTCTTGAAACTCGAAACTCGATCCCCATCTTGAAACTTGATGATTACAAGAGTCGAATTTCTGGATGATAGTGGAGAGCGGGCATGGAGATCGAGTTTCTATACAGGTTTGAGAGTTGAGGTCAGGTTTTAAGGTCGGATTTTGGGACGAAGGTCGGTATTGGGGTGGGTTTCATGATGAGGGTCAGGGTTGGGTTTCAGGACGTGTGTTAGGTCAGGTTTTGGGATGCGGATCAGGTTTTGGGGTTAGGGTCGTGATCAGGTTTCGGAACAGGGGTCTAGGTTGGGTTTTCAAATGGGGTTGAGGTCGCGGTCGGGTTTCGAGACGGTTTCAGGGTCGGGGTCGATTTCAGGATGGGATTTGGACTTGATATAAGTTGTGATCGAGTAATGAGATTGGGGTCAGGTTTAGGTTTTAGTGTCGGGGTCGGGGACAGACGACTGGGTCGAGATTTGGGATGGGTAAGGGTCGGGGTCGATTTACAAGACGAAGTCATAGTTGTGGTTGAGGTCAGGTTTCAGGATTTGTGTCAGGTCGGGTTTCGGGAAGCTGGTCATGTTTGGGGTTCGGGTTATAGTCAGGTTTCGGGACAGAGTCGAGATTAGGATCAGGTTTTGAGGTTGGTGTAAGGTTTAGGGGTAGGGGTCAATGTTCGAGTTGGGTTTCGAGGTTGGGGCTGGGTTTAGAGATAGGATTAGGTCTAGTTTTGTGATAGAAACCTCACTTCAACCCTTGACCATCGTCCCGAAACCAAACCCCAAAACCCGGATCCGACCTTCAAACATGACCTCGTCCTCGGTCCCAAAGCCTAAACCCAACCCCGAAACCCGATCGTGCCCTCGACTTCCCAACCCCTAACCCTTGTCCTGCAACCCAACCTAAATCTAACCCCGACCCCTAGTTCTCCAAAATTTGACCCCAACTACCGTCTCAAAACTTGACTTGACCCCAAACAACGATCCTGACCCCGGTCTTGAATTATTGCTCCAACCCCCAAACTCGACACCCAAACATGATTTAGACCCCATCTTGAAATCCGACCCCAAAATTTGACCCTATCCACTATCACAAAATTTGACCCAAACCAACCCAACCCAACCCAACCCAACCCAACCTTAAACCCAATCCTGAACCCCGTTTCGTAACCGACCTTGATCCCAATCCTAATACAAAATTATGACCCTAAAACCTGATCTCGACCCCCATTCCAAAACTTAACCTAACCACCGAACCAGACCTTGTCTCGAAACACGACCCTGACCTCCATCCCGATACCAGACTCGACCTCAAAACTCGATCGTGACCACCGTTTTGAAACCTGAAACTCGATCCCCATCATGAAACCTGACGATAAATGACGAGATTTTACAAAAGTTGGATTTTTGGATCAGGGTCAAGTTCGCATTTCGGTACGAGGTCAAGGGTCGACATTGGGTTTGAAGGTAGGATTTTAGGACAGGGGTTGGGTTTCCAAGTGGGTTTCATGACTAGGGTTGGGGTTGGGTTTCGAGACTTGTGGGGTTGAGTTATGAGATGGGGGTCATGGTTTGGTTATGGGATGTTTGTTGGGTCGGGTTTTGGGATGATTGTCAGGTTGGGTCTTGGAAAATTGGTTAGGTTTTGGGGTTCATGTCGTTGTTTGGTTTTGGGGGATTAGGTTTTGAGGTTGGCATGAGATTTATGGTTTGGTTATGGGATGTTTGTTGGGTCGGGTTTTGGGATGATTGTTAGGTTGTGTCTTGGAAAATTGGTCAGGTTTCGGGGTTCAGGTTGTTGTCTGGTTTTGGAGGATTGGGTTTTGAGGTTGGCATGAGATTTAGGGATAGTGGTTGGTGTCGGAGTTGGATTTTAGGGTCGGAGTCGGGTTTCAAGGCAGGATTGGGTTGGGTTTTGGGACAGAAACCCGGCATCGACCACAGTCCCAAAACCCTTCCTCGACCAACGTCTCGAAACTAGACTCTAAAACCTAACCCCGACCTGCAAACATGACCATGTTCTCTGTCTTGAAACTTAAACCCGACCCCCAAACCTAACTGTACCTTTGACCCCCAACCCAATCCTGTCTCCAGTCTTGAAACCTAACTCGAACCCAGTCCCAACCCTGCGTCACAAATTCTAACCCAAAATTTTGACCCTGACAACCGTCTCAAAACTTGACCAGACCCCCAAAACAATATCTCGATCTTGGTCTTGAAGCTTAAATCGACCCCCAAGCCCAATCTCGACCCATATCTAAACTCGAATCCAAAATTTGACCTTAACCAATGTCCCGTAACCTCATTCGACCCTTAAACCCAACCCTAAACCCGATTCTAACCCCTATTTCGACCCTTACCCCTAAACCTGACCACCAAACCTAATCTTCACCCCATCCTGAATCTTGACCACGACCCCCATCCCGAAATCTGATCTCAACCACCATCTTGAAACTTGGCTTCACCGTCGAACTAGACCTTGTCTCGAACTTCGACCCTGATCTTTTTCTCGATACCAGACATGACCTTAAAACCCGATCTTGATCATCGTCCTAAAACCTGAAACTCAACCCTTATTCTGAAGTCGGACGGTACATGACGAGGGTTACAAGAGTCACGGTCGAGATCGGGTTTCGATACGAGGTCGAGGGTTAAGGTTAGGTTTCAAGGTTTGATTTGGGGTGTGTTTCATGACAACGATTGGGGTCAGGTTTCAGGATTGGGATCGAGTTGTGCTGTTGAGTTAAAGAGATTGGGATTGAGGGAGGTCGAGGTCGGAATTCATGACGGGCTTAGGGCTCATATTTGAGGTCGGGTTAGAGATGTTTGTCAGGTCGGGTTTCGGGATATGGTTGGGATCAGGATCGGGCTTTGAGGTTGTGTGATATTTAGGAACGGTGGTCGGGATCAGAGTTGGGTTTCGGGGTTGGGGTTGGGCTTCGAGATAGGATTAGATTGGGTTTCGGTACAAAAACACAACCTAGACCTTTATCCCAAAACCTAATCTCCATCCTTATCTTGAAATCTGACCTCGATCTCCATCCCGATACCTTACGTGACCTTGAGACTCGATCCCAATCGTTGTCCTGAAACCTAACGATACCCGATGTGGTCCTCCAACCTAACCCCTGGTCTTGAATTCTAACCCCAAAATCTAACACCGACCACCATCCCGAAACCCGACCTGACCCGACCCCAAAACCTGATCTTGATCCCTATCTTAAAACCCTACTCTAACCCCCAAACCTAACACCCAAACTCGACCCCAAAATTCAACCCTGACCACCATTTCGAAACCTAATCCAACCCTCAAACCCAACCCCAAACCAGATCCTAATCCTTGTCTCAAAATGACCCTGACCTTTAAACTCGATAACTAACGCCGATTTCAAAACCCGACCTCAATCCCTATCTTGTTACTAGATCGCGACCCTAAAATTATATCACAACCTCCATCTTGAAACCTGACTCCAACTGCTGAACCAAACCTCGTTTCGAAACTTGACCCCAACCCCCAACCTGATACTAGACGAGACCTTGAAACCTAAAACCCGACCTCTATCTTGAAACTCGACGATACATGATGAGGGTTACAAGAGTCTGATTTCGAGACGAGAGTCGTGGTCGAGTTTTGGTACCAGGTCAAGGGTCGATTTCAGGTTTCAAAGTCAGATTTCAAGACGGGAGTCGGGTTTCGGTTGTGACGCCCCCTTACTACGTAGGGCCGTCACGCCTTACTTACTTACATACTTTACTTGAAAATTAGGAATATTTTTTTTTTATTTTTTTTAAACATACTTATAAAAGCATTTGTCCTTAGCAATACATCATTACTACTTAAGTAAACGTTACTTAAGCTTTTTAGTTCCAAAATACCATAAAGCATAATTTGTCTTCATCATGTATATACTTATATATACAAAACTTCTTTACTTATCAAAAGATTTGCGGAAATAATACGTAGTGGTATCCACACCGCCTTCGTCCGCCTCCACATCATCCTCACAATGCCCACCATTACGTTGCGGGTTTCTTACCTACAGTATGAAATATAACTTGATGAGCTTTCGCCCAGTAAGCACAAACATAATCTCACAAAACAATTAAAACATCTTGAAAACATTCATCATCATATGCATATGCGTGAACTATTTATGTTCCATTTATGCATTTCTTTTAACTTACTTATCTTTCTTATGGGCCCCATAGTGTACGTACCATCATTTATTTAGCGCACCTTCAGGTTACAGATAGGGGTTGCAAGGTCCCTAACTGCCCCGGGAACATTGGGTGATTACACCCTCCCGCATCAACGAGAGGGTGAATCCTTTACTTTAACATGAAAAATCCTCCACCTTGTGGGAGGTCGGTACGACACTTTACTTGTGATTTCTTACCATGTTATTTATCCTTAGTGAACATACCTTATGATGTCACTATATGATAACATACTTTTTGTCTCATTCATAACATGGCATGGCATTTTTTTCATTCATGACATTTGCAAACATGACATTTTTATAAACATAACATTTTACAAATATAGCACTTTTATAATCTTTTGCAAAAATAGCACTTTTTATAAACATAGCATTTTGTAAAAATAGCACCTTTTAATAAACATAGCATTTTGCAAAAATAGCACTTTTTAATAAACATGGCATTTCATAGATATAGCACACAACATATTGCAGCATATTTGAAAACCACATACTTGAACATAATTTACTAGCTTTCATACTGTAGGTGAGGTTTGTACTTACCTCTAGTGCCGTATCCTTAGAATCGCGTCCCTTAAATTCGTCGGCAACGGCAATTCACTTTCCTGATATACCAAAAATATAGGATCAGGATCCTTTCGTAAGGTGTTGGTGACCTACCAACAATCACGTCTACTTTTGGTTGTATGTCCCTTATACATGATATCCATCTTGGCCACTTTATCCCCATTCTTTATTGAACTTTGATAAATCCTTATGAGGTTACATTGGGTAACCTTTTTGGTTAGAGCCTTGTTCTATTATTGGGCTTTGCTCATACATCCTTGTTATTGGGTTATTACCATTAACCCTTTAAATCTTAGCCCAAATATACATGTGGGTATCTCTTAGGGTTATGTTGGGTAACCCTTAAGGTTAACCTTAATTAACCTTGGGTCAACCTTTTGTCAACCCTTGGTTATCCTTGGGTTTGTAACTCGGATATAATATCTGGTTACCGTTCGTAATCGGCTTGCTTACCAATTTTTACTTTAAAATTCCTCTTCCTTATTTTTGGAAAATCTTGTGTAATTAACTTCCAAAAATCCTTCATTTTGCTTGTAAAAATTCCAACTCCTTTAATTAGAAAATACTTTGGTTTACTCTCATTATTTTCTTTAACTTGTAAATTCTTGGTTGAAACCCTCTTTTTCTTTATTTCGGAGAAAATGTGAAATTTCAAACCCGAGCCCTTAAAATTCATGGTTTTCGAAATAAATCTTTTATAAAATCATTTGGGGTCGGAAACCGCCTTTGGAATGGTTTCTGAAGCTAAAATAACCATTTAAGAGCACTTCATAATTTTTCTAGAAATTATTTTCGTGAAACTCATATACAAGATTTCGGACTCCCTGCGCGTCTCCCACGAAACGCGCCCAGTTTAAAAATCGGCTTGGAATTTGAAAAACTTCTCTTCATGAAAGTTGTAGCTCTCGAAAAATGCTAAAATTTTCGTGTTTTAAGAAAAATCCAGTTCAGCCTAGATCAGTACCAGTTTTTATTTGAAAACGGGTTAACTCTGAAAAACTGGGTGAAGAACGTCCCAGGGTTCAGCCACGGGTTTCGGGTAAAACGGAGGCCGTTGGAGCCTTATTTCGAGATTCTGTCTGAGATGTCCTCTAGGAAAAGTTGTTCTGAACAACTTTCGTGTTTTGAGTTTTACCTCATTCGGCCTCTAAGGGCCTTGAAATTACCCTTTCCCGAAACTGGCCAGATTCGAATCCGAATTGGCAGTCTCGGTTCCTCATTTCGGTTTACGTCCTATTCGCGGAATCTATCTCGACCGATCACATCGGGAGCTTAGACAACATCAAGCAGCGCTTCTAACGCCCCATTAAAACCCATAAATCCATCTCATTCAACTCATGCAACCCAAATCCGAAAATTTAAAAACTTAGGTTGCTTGGCTCTAGCACATGCATTAACACATACAAGCATCACAAAATCCATCCCTAATCTAGCATGCTCTCATGGCTGCCAAGGGCAGATTTTTGGCCTCATCTTATGGGACATACAACCTATCTTCTAGCATGAAAAATCCATCATTTTCAAGCACAATTTTTAAAGCAAACAAGCATCAAAAATCAGCCAACCAAACCCTAACCTTATCAAGCACACACACACCAATAATGAGGGCAGAAATTTAAAGTGGACTTATGTCCTTACAAACCACTTGAATCAACATCAAAAACACTTAAATAAGACTTGATTTCAAGGTGGTTTAAGAGATTTAACTCAAACCCAAGTTAGGGTTTTGAAATCCCAAAATCTTCCTTGGTTCCTTGGCTTACTCTAGCCCACGGCTTCACCATGAAGAAAGCATCCGAAATTTTTTTTTGTTAGCTCTTTGTTGCTCTAACCAAAACCGAAAATCACAAGAGAAAAACCAAGTTTTTCTTACCTCTTTCTTCTCTTCCTTGTTCGGCCAAATCTTGGAGAATTCCACAAAAATTTTCTCAAATCCTTCCTTGCTTGGTGCTCACGGCTTTGGCTCAAGGAAATGGAAATCCAAGAGATTTTTGATTAGCTCTTGTTGCTTCTTCTAAAACCGAAAATCACAAGAAGACAATCCAAGTTTTTCTTACCTTTTCTCCTCCTCCTCTTGCTCGGTTTCCTTCCCAAAAGCTCACCAAAAATTTCTCAAGTCCTTCTTTGCTCTTTCTCTCTTGCTCTTGGTCGGCCACTTCACTCAAAACTCACAAGGATTTCTCTAGCTCTCTCCCTTGTGAAAACCGAACTCTCTAGGATGGAAAAACCCAAAAATCTTCTTTGGATCTCTCTCTCTCTCTTTCTCCCTCTTGCTGCCGAGTATAACCAAGAAATGACAAAGGTTTTGGCTGCCTTTGACAAGGAAAAGAGAAGGGAAAAGTAGATGAGATGTCTTGAATGACTAGTGGTTGGTTTCTTGCCCTTGATTCAAGGCTTTATGTCAAGTCTTTCTCTTCCTTAGCTGCAGCCGAATGTGAGGGAGGGATGGAGGAGTGTGCTGCCGAAAATGGGAAGGGAAAGGAGGGCATGTGGCAATCCTTGGTGGAGTGAAAAGTGGAGAGGTTGCTTGTCCTTAATTTAAGGCTTTATGCCTTGTCATTCTTTTCTTTTTCTTGCAACCGAACATGATGGGGAAGAGGGGGCTGCAGCCGGATTTTTGTGGGGAATGGACAAGGGTTTTAGTTCATTTTTTAAACAAGAAATGACTAGAGGATTGATGGACAAAAGTGGTTCAACTTTTTCCTTGATTTAGGGCTTTATGTCTAGTCTTGTTCCCATTGAATTTTCTTTCCTTGCTTGTCCATTGCTGCTGCCGACCAAAGGGAGAGGAAATGGGCTGCCACTAGCTTAATTTGGCTAGTGAAAAGGTGAGTCATAGGCATGGTGTTGTTGTCCTTTACTTGGTTGGACTTGAAAAGCCATCTAGTTACCAAAACCAACCAATTTCTTTTCTTTTCTCTTCTAGTTGGCCGGACATTATGGGGGGTAGAGGGCTGCCATTTGTAGTCTTGAGTTAGTGGAGGGTGATGTCAAGGGTTGATGTCATCTTCCACTAGCTCTTCCAAGACCTTGTTTGGCCATCTCGTTCTTCACAACTCCTTTCGCGCTTACAGTTATTTCCAACACTGTGATGAGCATTTTTTTATTTTATATTTCGATCCAAAAATTCTTCCATGTAAATTTTGGACCGAAACTTTCTTTCTCCAATTTTTCGGAGACCTTTTTGCCCTTAATTCTTTTTCGGTGTGCTTGATTTTTCTATGGTGGATTTATGGCTTATAAAACTTCATTTTCGGAGATTCTTTCCACATTCCTTCGTCATACTTGTGAAGTCAACGTTGTGACCCGTCCCGGTTAAACTTTGACTTTTTGGTCAACCCTTTGACTTTTTGGTCAAACATTTGACTTTTGTAAAATTTCATCCTTTTTCATTCTTTTTCCTTTAAAAACCTCATTCTTGGCTCGTAAAACATTAATTGAGTCTCAAAATCATTAAATGAGGACTCGAACATTGTTTAAATAAAATTATGAATTTCTCATTATTATTCATAATTTTTCATATAACACATCATAAACGCATAAATTAGACTTAAATTCCTTATGAAAAAGGAGATTACAAGTCTTCAAAATTTCAGGTCTTACATCGGTATGGGTTTTATGACAAGGGTTGAGGTCGGGTTTTGGAACTAGGGTCGGGTTGCAAGGTTGAGTTACACAACAAGGTTCTCAGTCGAGGATGGAGTTTGGGGTCGGAATTAGGGACGAGGTTTGGATTAGAGTTGGGGTCAGGTTTCGAGACATGTGTTGCTTTGGGTTTTGTTAAATGTGTCAATTTTCAGGTTTAGGGTCGTGGTTGGGTTTCAGGACGGGGTCGGGATCGGGATCGGGATCGGGTTTTAAGGTTAGGTTCAAGTTTATGGACGGCGATCGAGGTCGAGGTTGGGTTTCCAAACGAGGTTGGGATCAGAGGTACGTATCATGGACTAGATTGGGTTGGGTTTTGGGACAGAAACTCGACCACGACCTCTGTCCCAAAACCCAACCCCGACCCTGAAGCCCAACCACGCTCCTTGGTCTTGAAACCTATCCCAGACCCTAACCTCGAAACCCGATGCCAACCCACAAACCTGACCATGTCCCTTGTCTCAAAACCGGAACCCAAACCATAAACCAAACCCTGCCTTCAATTTTACAAAGCGATCCCGACCCCTGTCCCAAAGTCAACCCTGACCGTCATCCTATTATTAGACGCGACCTCAAAATCCGATCTCGATCGTCATTTTGAAACACAAAACCCGCCCCCTGTCTTGAAACTCGACGATACATGACGAGGGTTATTATAGTTACAATTTTGAATTTCAGTCAAGGTCAAGTTTTGGTATGGGGTCGAGGTTGGGTTTCAAGGTCGGATTACGGGATGGGGGTCGATTTTTAGGGTTCGAGTCGTGGTCAGATTTTGAGACGGTGTCGAGATTGGGATTGGTTTTTAATGTTAGGGTCGGGTTTAGGGTGGGATTCGAGGTCGGGATCGGGTTTCTGAACGGTATCCGGGTCAGAGTTGGGTTTCAAGGTCGAGGTCTGGGTCGAGTTTCGTAGGATCGGATTTGGTTTCAGGATAGAAATCTGACCTCAACCTCCGCCCTAAAACACAACCCGGACCTCAAAAACCATCAACGCCACCCAATCTTGAAACTTGTCCCCGACCCCAACCTCGAAAACCGACTCCAGTCCTGAAACCTGACCTTGTCCCTTGTCTCGAAACTTGAACCCGAACACCAAACCTGACCCAGCCCTTGACCCTCAAACCCGATCTTGACTCCCATACCAATCCCAAACCACCAGTTCCAAATTCTTATCCCAAAATCTAACACCGACAACCATCCTGAAACTAGACCCGACCCCTAGGCCTTATCTCGACCCCTATCTTGAAACCATACCCCAACCACCAAACCAGACACCCAAACTTGATCTTAACTCTATTGAAACCTGACCCCAAAATTCGACCCTGGTCGCCGTCCTGAAACTTGACAAACCCTCAAACCCATCCACAAACTCAACCCCAATCCCCGTCTCGAAATTGACCCTGACCCCTAAACTCGACCACCAATATATGCTTTTCATATATTGTTGAGAAAAGCTTTGGTGATACGATCGTCAGTCATCGCTATAATAACAAGTTTTATTGATATCGACTGTTATCGGCCAATAATTGAAAAGTATCACAATGAGTATTGATGATTACCTATCAGCATCTTAAGGATATACTCGACACTCGAAAATAATAATACGACACAACATGACATTTTATACGATTTCCTTTCTCTTGCCCCAAGTAAATCCAAAGCATGACTATATTATGCAAATAAGAGAATTACTGATTAATTTAATAAGTAAATGTAATAGTTATTTAAATTTACAAATTATTTTGTTAGTAAATATAATATTTAACTAGCTAATTAATTTTAAGTCACTTAATATGAGAACTATATTTAAAAAAAAAAAAAAGTTATTTTCACAATTTAAAAAACTTGATCATTTGTGATTGCAGGTTTAGTTTAGTGGTAATTTCACATGTCTCCACCATAAGGTGTTACTTTCAAATCCTTCACACCCAAGTTAAAAAAAAAAAAAAACATTATTTTTACTCTTTAAAATATATCACTTTTCCAAATCACCCATTTTCCCTACTAAACAAGAAATACACTAGTAATTGATGTATTATGTGTAATAACCAAATTTTTTTAAGGACTCGTGATTCCCTTATATATAAAGGAATTTAAGTCCGTACTATGTGTTTATATGATGTTTCATGAAAATTATGAATATCAATGTGAAATTCATAATTTTATTATCAAAATATATTTGAGTTCTTATAGTTTCATAAGACTCAATGATGATTTATGTTTTTGTTCTGGTCACTTATGACTAGGTATAAGACAGTATTGTTGTATTATAAGCAGTATTGAAATTATACTTCAGTCGACCGTCATTACGGATGAAGAGTTAAGAATAAGGTATGAGATTGCTCTAGAATAATCAGGAGTAATATTTGGAGCAATGAGGACTAAGTAGCTTCAAGTACTAAGAAAAACCTATTCGCGGTCCTGTTAAGCGCAGATGAATTGTGGACTGCAGTTTAGTATTACTGTACTATTAATAGTTAAAACAGTATTTGTACTATCTGGATTATTTTTAAAAAAAAAAAAAAAAAGACTGCATATTAGGAGCAAATGCCAAACGGGGCCTTACTTGGAGGACACCTCATCATGGATAAATCCATAATTTTTGGGATTTTTGACATTACGGAAAAGTGGATAATAATGAAAGGATCTTAGTCCAAAAATCCTCCACATGGCCGGCCACCTCATTGGACTAAAGAGTAAATATTTTGTTTTTAGGGTTAAATATGTAATTTCAAGAAAAAAAATAATTGTTGGAAATTATGGATTTTTCACCTATAAATAGGTGTTGTGAGGTTGAATGTGAACCATTTAGTTAAACCTCCCAATTTTTAGTTCTCTTCCAACTTCTCCCTCTAGCCCTTAGAAGAGAAAAAGAGATAGAGAGGCCGGTTGTTGGTGGAGAGTGTGAAGAAAAAAATTTTCTCATCCCAAGGTCTAGAGCAACCATTCCAACCCGAGAGGTATTTCTCTTGATCCTCTTAAGAATTTAATTAAGCTTTTGATTGAGGATTTATGTGTATTTCAAGTTTGGGTTGTAAGAGCATAAGCTCATATTTCTTATTTTCTCCATGTTATGGTTTTATATGGTTGGTTGATGCTAGATCTATGCTTAGGCTAACTTGGTTACTAGATCTAAGCATGGATTTGATTTTATGCTCTCATATGTTAGGTGTGCTCACCAAGTGTTTGTAAATATGCTTTCACATGTTTGAATGTGGATAATTTATGCATGATGGATATGTGAATGCCATATGTGTGTTGGTTAAAGAAATTAACCTAAAAACACAACTTCGTAAGCTAGCAAGGTTACCAATATTGTGTTTTTCATGAAAATGGACAAGTGAATGATTGAATGTTAAAAATGAATTCGACATGCTGCATGTTGATGTAGGCTCATGGTTGTGACCGTTTGAGATAGTGTGTGCGAATTTTTAAGCAAAAACAAACAAAATACAAAACTGCTAATTTTTGTATTTTACTGGACAATTTTCTGGAAACTTAATTTTGAGCCCCTTAGAGGCCGAATTTAGAAAAAGTTATAACTGCAAAGTTGTAGAAAATTGAAAATCCTAGGGGCAATACAAACAGTTTTTGAAAAAAAGGCTCTAAAGACCGTTGTTTTTATCAAAATCCGAAGCTGGTCGTACAGTCACTGTACCCGGCCAGTATTTTTCAAAAGGAGAAACGAGCAAGTTAAAGGAAGATTTAGGTTTTGGACAAAAAAAAAAAAAGTTGTAGGTTTCGATCAGACCTATAACTTTCATGAGGAAAACTTTTTCAAATTCTAAACTAATTTAAAGATAAAACTAGGTTTTCAAAATTGTGCAAGATACAGGAAATTCCTGCACAAGATTTTTAAAACTGTGCATGATATAAGAAATTCTTGCACATGCAGTTTCAATCAAACTAAGAGGTTGATTTCAAAGCAGTTTTCAAAGTTTTACAATTTTACAATTCTGGTTGAAAAGAAATTACGATTTTACAAAGAAAACAGTTTTAAAAAGTTTTGAATTCATTTGAAATTTCACAAGTAGTTTTTAAAAGGCAATTCCAAGTGTTCAATCAAGATAATACTTGAAATTATCGAAACAAGGTATTTTTTAAGAAAATGGGAATAGGCCCAAGTTACTTGAAAATATGATAACAATTTTATGACAAATAGTAATCGGATAGTATATTGTTTTATGTTGGGCTTTCTGTTTATGGTTACCCATGGTAGTCAGATAGGATATCGACTTGTCATGATGAGGTTTATATCCCTGATTACCAATGATAATCAAATTGGATACCAACATTGTATGCTATGGCTGGTTGAGTTATGCGGCAAAATGATTCTTACGTTCTATTTGAAAACAAGAATATAACCTGTTGCTTCGCCTTTTTGTGCAATAGGACAAGAGCTTAGGACAACTTGTAAGTACAAACTTCACATACAGCATGAAAAATAGTAAATTATTTTCAAGCATGACATGTGTACATGTATGCCATGATATGCCCTGTTTATGTATATGTCATGTTTTTACCAATATACCATGAGCATGTATATGCTATGTTTAACAATAATGCCACACTTTACGATTATGCTATAGTTTATGATAATGCCATGTTTTAAAATAGTGCCGTGTTTTATAAACATACCACAAGTTGTTTTACGCCATTGATCCTTATGTCATGTCATATTTATGTGTCATATGCATCATGACTAATAAGATCACAAGTTAAGAATCTTAATCTTGAAACTAGTCTTTGTTAAAGACTTCATGTGGAAGCATGATTTTAATCATCCTCATCAAGAGTTAAATAACAAGGCTAAGACTAAATCAAGACAAATAAAGTGTCGTACCAACCTCCTGCAGATTGTGGAGGATTATGTATGTTTTAAAATGCTAAGACCTTTTGCAGATCGTGAATGCTTACGTATATGATTCCCAGAATTGTTACGGATCTTGCAAACCCTAATTTTCTGTGGATTACGTATATTTGGTACATACACAAAGGGCTCATACGTTAAGCAAGATAATAAGTCTCTAATGGAGCATAAGGGATTCATAATTGACCATAAATGGTTATGTATAAGTTACACGATATTTGTTATGTTTTGTGAGATTAAGTTTGTACTTACTGAGCGCAAGCTCATTAGTATATTTTATACTGTAGGTAAAAAACCCGCTGCTCAATTAATGGGCCATAAGGACGATGTGGCAACTGAAAGGCGGTGTGGGATACCACTACGTAAAATTTTTTGCAAACTCTTTTGAACCAAATATATATATATATATATATATTGTGGTATACTATGTATATGATGTTTGAAGACTTGGGATAAATGTAAGGATTATATATAACTTTATATTTTGGTAAACAAGTAATGTGTATGTACGAAAAGTTTACCTATATGGACTAGTATATTTTTATGGTGTTTTAAAAAAAAAATCTGAAATTTTTAGTCAGTTTAAGTATCTTAAATTAAGATTTAATTTAAGTATGGTAATGACCTACGTAGTCGGGTCGTTACATTGTGCATACTATGTACGGTCAATTCTTTTCTTTCTTCTTAAAAAGCAAGTCAGCATCTCATATACTCTCATAATATTTCCAATATTGTATATAACTAACCTAATTAACTTAAAACTCGTATTCATAACCTAGACCGCATATCAATTTTTAAGTACAAATTGGGCATGATATTGCCCATACAACAAGTCTTATTCTCAAGTATAACGTTTTGCATGAAGAAAATATATTACGTTTTGCATGTAGATTGTAATGGAACAACCTTTCAACACATGACAAAAAACACACGTGTATATACAACTTGATAGAAGGTGACAGTTCACCACTCTTTGCAAAGAGATCGTTTTATTGGGAATGTCTTGCTTTTTATAGCGTGTAAACAATAATTAATGTAGATTTGAGCGTTTAGCATTTTTGCCCTTGAAACTTGTCACCTTTCGATTATTTATCCCTCGTTAACTTTTAATATTTGACAATTTACTATCTAAATTTTCTAAATTGATGTTATATTGTACACCATTACGCTTTCATATTAAATTGATCATGAAAAGTCCGTATAGGTCTCGTGAAGACAAAAACCCCATTTATGATAAAATAATTCTCAAATCTAATATAAATCCTAATATAAAAAATTCAAATTCAAATATTCAATTTAATGTTGAAGTTACAACAAAATAGGGGACATTGTAGTAATTTATAAAATTTAAGGGATAAATTGTCAACCTTAGAAGTTTAGAGGATTTTATGGAGAACAATGTTGTATACCCATGTAAATAGATTTTGAGTAGAAGTTATGAGAAGAAAAAATAAAAAACAAAAAATAAAAAAATGTGTGGAAGGTGACCTTAGATTTATTTATATTAATTATTTTTGAAAAGTATGTAGACGGTTACTTAGTCCTTAATGGAAAATATTATATCAATATAAAGAATTAAACAAAATATTGAAGAAAAGGTATCTATACTCCCATAATGAGAATATCCCAAAAATCTTCTTAATAAAGTCAATATGTTGACGTGAGATATTAATCACTCAACGATATATACCCAAAATATTCCAGCAATATATATATGCTAACTATATAAATAATATAATATATATTAATTGAAGAACTTGGGCAAAATCCCATTATTTAAAACAACCTCCAAATGTATTTTTTCCACGTAGTCTAAATTTTATATTAATTAAACTTGTTTGAATGACCAAGAAATGCTGAGACATGTTATCTACATAGATTCGATATGGGAGAAAACAAAATATGGAACAAATGCTAAGTACACAACATATTGGTTTCTTCTTTCTTTCTTTCTTTAAGACACCGCCACTCAAAGGGCATTGGCTAAAAGTATATCTGGTAAAAGTATGCTTTAATCCTAAGGATGCTATTACTTAAAAAATAAAAAATAAAATAAAAACTTTTGAAACCGAGAATATGCTTTCTCTCTCTTTCTCTCTCAATTTTATTTTATTGAGCTGCCATTGTTGTGAAGCAGCCAAAATTAAGTTTTCAAAGTTTGCACCAAAACTTTTGATAATATTGAGTAGTAATGTTCGGGATCTAAATTTTTATTTCATTTTTTTTTTAATTAATTTTATACGATGTTGGGTTGTCATTATTGTTCGTAAATACAATTCTCTTAATATTAATTAATTTGATATGTTTACAAATTCTTTTTAATATTAATTAATTTGATAAATTTCTAAAATTCCTCTTCATTAAAAAGAAGCACAATTTACTAAGATGGATGACAATGAGACGGAGTGAGAGTATGTATACTTCCTCCACCCCCATAACCATCCCTTGTTTTACGTCTCATTTCCATACCATACCATTAATTTAAGACGGGGTATCTCATTTATCCATTAAGAATTAAAAAAAAAAACCTCAAAAACAAATTTCAATATTAAAGTTTTCACAAAAATTTAGTTATATAATTAAAAAAATCAAGATTAGAAATAGTTTCCCTTTTTTTGATGGAGGTGTTTCCTTTTTGTATTCTTATAAAATAAATAAATATATGCATATATACATATATTTATAAGGGTGTATGTATATAAGCAGGGCGGATGCGAGTGCAAAGGAGCTTCCCCCTCTCCCGCCCCTGCCCTTTTGTCATGTACTCGACTGGGGGTTAATCTTAATCTCGTACTCATCCCATACTTATATAGTATCTCTAAACACGCCCCATTAAGAGCGGCTATATGGATAAAAATATCATCCCTTTATCAATTGATATATATGTTGATATTTAAAAATTAGATAATAATAGACACCACTAACACTTTATCTCACCCACTATAGATGGTAAGTCTTATAATGAGAAACCTAATTTTTAATAATTGTGATTTTCAACACCAATAGTGTTCCAACTGATTTTTCTAAAAGTTAGAAATTGAATTAAGTTTGCTAGCATTATTCTAAGTAAATTGCCCGTAGCATTAATTAAAGTGCTATATCTTACAAGTTACAACCAATTGTTTAGAGTCATATTTTATAATATATATGATGGAGACAATGGAGATAAAATAATTAAATGTGAATGGGAAATTTGAGGATAGAATGTGGATGGACCACCAGATTTTCAATTGGATGGTAGACTTGGGATGTGGAAGAATAAAATTAGGACCCTAGAGGAATATGCTCATTCAATTACTTCTAGGTCTCTTTATTTCTTTTTTTCTACTCTTGTTTAAATTCTCAATAACCATGCAATTCTTTTGGATGTGATTTTAATGTATCTCACATGTTCTTTAATGCTTGTCATGTATGCCGTTTTCTTGTTGAACCATAGAAAATAAAAAACTAATTATCAGTCGGAAAAAAAAGAGTTTAATCTATTAGATATTGTGTTAGAAAATACGTATAATTATTAATTTACGTACAATATTTCTTCATGTGGATATTATTTAAAATTAAACATATGTATCGTTATGTGCTAAACAAATCTTTGTAGTTTTGGAAACATAATATTATTTCCTAAAAACAAAAACAAAAAATTAAAAAATAATAGTAGAGTTGGAAAGCATGTATTTTCTCACATTTTACATTCATCCATAAAATTATTCGTAGTTGAAAATAAAACGAGGTTTTGTCGAGTTTAATTGTAATATACCATTTATTATTAGCTGCTAATTGCGGTTAAATTATAACAGGAATACAGGATTGTAGTTAGAATTTGAAATGGATGATCATTTGTTAATGACATGCATTAAAGTATTTTTTTTTATAATTTAATTTACAGCTCTGACAACTAAAGATATAGCGGATGTAAAAAAATTCAAAAAAAAAAAAAAAAACTTAATTTTGTATAGAAGGTATTTGCTGGTTTATTCTTTATTTGGTGCCAAATGCTAAATATTTGGGATTAGAATTTGTATCAGACTTTATAAAAATCATTATTATTGGCTAGAGCAGGTACATAATTGCCTCATAAACAAAAACTATATTGTTATGAAGGTTACGTTTGGTAAACCAACTCAAACTTAAATTTTTTATCTCAGTTTTGTCTTTTTTTGAAAAGTCAACAAAAATTATAATTAGTTTTTAAAAAGTCAATCGACTTCAACTTAAAAATTTCAACTTCAACCATAACACTAACGAAGGCGGAGTCATTGGAAAAAATGAACCCCGGCTTGAGGAAGGCAATTTATTGTTTAGTATTTCCTTTTTTGCTTTTTTTCCTATTTGAAAGCAGTATTTCTAATATTAAAGTCACTCCGTCACGTCACTCAATTTAGTATATCTTTATTGTAGCGTATCCTTCAAACAAGAGAAAACCACATCGGCTTTTCTAACTTTTTCTGCATTGACGACAAATATCTAACTCTATCTCACTTTTCGCATCAAAATGAATCAATTCAATTATAGAATATTTGAAACAAAGGAAGAAACCTAAAACTCTGCAAGCTTTGCACTTTTTTTTTTCATCATTTACTAGGAACCCCTCCACCTTTATTTCACTCTCCACGTTAGATTCATTAACAAAATCTTTCTATTACCTTCCTTTTAATTTCTACTAAGATCTCTTTAAGTACTTTAATCTATGGGTGAAAATAGCATTAACATCTTCGATCATTCATAAAAATCATCTATATTATAAATTTATGATATATAAAAATAAAAAATGTAATATGATAATTTTCAGATGATAATGACAATAAAGTACAATACCAAGAGAGTTATTTCAAATTATTATCACACATTTTAACGTCAATAAATATATGTATATGTATATATAACGAAAATGAAGATTTAAAAAAAAAAAAAAAAAAGGAGGGAATTATAGGACCATTTTAGTAGACGATGAAGTATAGGTTCCAAGTCCAAGAATATCCCAAAAACAAGATTCGAATATTGTACTATGAAAAGCCCTTGAGTGTCAATTTCAAAATAGTTAAATTCCCACCAATAACCTTTGAATTGAATGAACGAAAACGGCCCACCCGACCATGTTCATTTGCTGCTGAAATTGATTTTCCAAATTTGCCCCTCCCACATTTTTTGACCTTGGCGTGTATGACACGCTGGCAATTATACAGCTGGCCAACAAAGCACATTTTTCCCCAATTTTCAGAATGGCTTTATTGGGAACGGATAATGGATATTCCAAAATGCCTTAGAATTATACCATGCGTCATGAATTAGCCAATCTCACCCGACACATCCAAAATAAAGAGGAAAAAAAAACCTCAGCTCGGCCCGTGTCGACTCGGCTGGACTAAAAAAACATTTAGATTTGTTCGATATTTTAATTTAATTATATTTTTTATATTGATTTTTATCTTTTTTTTAAAAAGTCAAAAAAAATTATAATTAATTTTTGAAAAGTCTATTAATTTTAATTTAAAAATTTCATGTTCAACCGATGAATTAAACACAAACTTAGTTCATCAGTTGAAACTAATTTTTTGGATTGAAATTGTTTGACTCTTTAAAAACTAATTAAAATTTTTATTGATTTTGATGTTCCAAAGTGTTGGTAAAAAAATAATCTCAACTTAAACAAAGCTTCAATTTAAGAAATGAAGATATCATGTATGGAGTTTATTATTTTATTGTGGTTGAATAAAGAAATATATCTTCACTAACACTAAAACATCACCTTCGTATCTTCAAATAAACAAATGCATGTGTTGAGACTTCATCTCTCAAAATCAATGATTGAAGTAAACCAGACCCACCCAATGTACAATCTATTGTTTCTTTAGATTTTCCCAATTGGGTAACCCATGAAAAAGAAATGAGGAGCTTTTTTGTCAAATAATTTAGCATTGTGTTGTCATGGCTAGATTTTTCTTCCAAAATTTTTTTTTTTCCCAGTGGCCTTGAAAGGTCTCATAACGGATATATTGAGTTATGTATTAGATAAGTGGTATTCTGGATTTTGTGAAAAGAAATTTTCTCATCAGTATTAATGATAATTATATGATAGAGTTAAAAAAAAATCCTTCTAGAGAGGGTGCTGTTTTAAGCAATTAAAATTATATATGCTTTTTCTTTAAAGAATTATATACTTTTTTTTTTTTTTTTTACTTTGATGTGATTCTAATCAGATTTAGTCTTTAGAAACACATACTACTGCTAACGTGAATTATCAATTATGCAATTTTTATGTTCATTTTTCTCTTATGAAAAGAATAGATAAGCAAGAAGTAAACGATACATAAACAAGTGCAAAACAATTTTTTAGAGAAAATTATCTAAAGAGAATTAAGGTTGGAGGTTTTTTTTTTGGTCAACATGGAACTATTTTTGTGCTTTTTTATTTTTTGTACCTTATGGTAATTAAAATACTAATCAAGTTGAAGTATATGATAGCAAACTGTCACGTTTCATTTCATTTTAAAAGAAGAAAAAGTGGACCTCTCAAATTAGAAGACGAGGGAGTGAAGAAATGCAAAATAGTGGTGTTCCAACTACGAATTCAAATATTAAAATAACATAGCAAATACATGATCTTCAATTCCCAATTCTGAAGTTCCCCATTTTGCAGTCAGCTTCCAAAGGTTTAGCCGAGCCTCTTCATAAAGCGACTCCATCTCCACGTGTCCTTCCTATAACACCTCCACTAAAACATTAGGGTCTGTTTGGTTGGAGGGAGAGATGGAGGGAGGGAAAGGGGTGAAGAGAGAGGGCAAATCTCTTGTTTAGTTAGAGAGAGGAGAGGAAGGAAGGGAGAGATCGAGGGATGAGCTCTCCTCTTAAGCCCACAAAGGTGGATCCTTCCACTAACAGAAGAATTTATGCAATCCCTCCTCTTAAGTTTAAAAATATCAATTTTACCTTTTTTTTAAATAATTAACTTAAAATAAAATGGGCAAAATAATAATTCTACAATAATTATTCATATATCTTTTCAAATTTTTCATTCTTCTTGTCAAACAACATAAAAAGATTTTTATAGTTATCTCAATCCCTTAAACTGCCTCCATCTCTCCTCCTCTACATCCCTCCTACCAAACATAGCCTAAATAAAAAAATAAAAGGAGAGGATTTTTTGTTTTTTTTTTTTTTTTTTTCAAACAAGGTTGATGGAGATATAAATCAGTAAACGTATAGTTACATCCTAACTAGGTTGATAATTTCTTAGTTTCATCTTCATTTATCCATCTCTATTATTTTATTAAAATAAAAAAAAAGTACAATAATTCAGGTTCAACAAAGAACAAATAACCACAAAAGATGAAACAACTGAAAAAAAAAAAAAAGAGTAAAAGCACGTGATAGACAAATAAAAGCACAAATTATAGTAGAAATTACATCTTTAAAAATAAAAGTCTATTATAGATCATATTAAAAACCTTATGAGAGAGAAAGAGAAGTTTGTTCTTAAGAAACAATTCTTAAGATAGTGTAATTACATGTCTATCTACACCATAAAATACAAAATTCACACTTCAAAGTTAAAATTGAAATCAAATATAAATTGTTAGTCTTATTAAAATCACATTAAATAAGAAAATTATTGACAATTTAAGATAATGAAAATGTCAAATATTATCACAATTATCTAAAAATAAGAAAGCGTGGATGAAAAATATACGATGATTTGTTAGATTTTAAGAAAGTACGATGATAATTAATGACAATGAAAAGATTCATAAATATACTTTACTGATGGAAAAAGATTTAATACATATTTAGATGTTAATTAAATTAAAAATAGCTAAAATATATAATGTTCTCTTTCTCTCTCTCTCTTACTCACTCGCTATCTCTCTAGAGAGAGAAAGCGGAATAAAACCCGAAATATACTCTAAGAAAACAAAAGGATATTCCAACATTACCCTTCGAATATTCTGTTCTTACCGTTATATCTCCTCCCCACCCTTCCATTCTCCTCCTCCTCTGCCCTTTCTCTCTCTCTCCGAAATTCTTTTCTCGCACTTTCTCGCGTTTTCCCTCCCCTCGAGAAAATAATCTCTTCCTATCCCCGTACAGTACTCGGAATCTCAGACGATGAAGTTCGGGAAGAGCCTCAGTAACCAGATTGAGGAGACTTTGCCCGAATGGCGAGACAAGTTTCTCTCCTACAAGGAGCTGAAGAAGAAGTTGAAGCTCATCGAGCCGAACAAGACCGGCGGCGCCGGCGAGAGGCCTAGTAAGCGTCCAAAAGTAGACGCCTCCGGCGACGCAGCGGCGGATGTTGCCGCCGCCGGCGATAAGGAAGTGATGTCGCGGGAGGAGATCGATTTCATTCAGTTGTTGGAGGACGAGCTCGAGAAATTCAATTCCTTCTTTGTCGAAAAGGAGGAGGAGTATATCATCAGATTGAAGGTAATTAGATCTTCATTTTCTCGATCTCATTTTATTTTTCTCAGGAACCAAACAGATCCTAGGAATTCCTCGATTAAGTAATGTATGAAGTAAACGAGATTTGCAGTTGTTGAACTTTTCTTTGCAAACAAACAGATAGATTAGGTTTCTGAAAAAAGAGAAAAAGTTGATAATTAGGATTCGAAATCGAAGATCTTATCCGAGGAATTTATGCTTCATGTTCATGAGTCGGCTTTACGAGAAAGCCTTCTTTATTTTGCTTTTTCAATTTGGAAAATTGAAAAAAAAAAATAAAAAAGAAAAAATGTCTCCGTAAATAAACCTGCGCCGTTTCTGCTAAAGTGCGCCGTTTCTTAGAAGTTAGATTCTTTTAATTGTGGCGCTTAAAATGCGTCTGTGGCTGTTGGGGGTGCGCACGGCGCACATGGAAATTTTTGTCCTAATCTCCTGTGTGGGGTCAGTTAAACGGTTTTGTGTCTTGGCGCGTAGCACAGTCGCTATTCGCTATTTACAAACACTTTTGTTAATTTTGCTTTCTGCCCAAAATGCCCTTTCCTCTGTGCCAGCTGGTCCTCACAAACAATCTGTACGGTAGGGGGTAGAGGGTATTTTATGGAAAAAGTTAACAAAATATGACATATCGTAACAATTTAAAAAATTGAAAAAAAGATGACAAATTTATCCTTGTTAAATATCTTAGTAACACTAGGTGACTTGTTGTTTGTGTTTTACTTGAGTTGGAGTGTCGTATATGGTAGGGTGTGAAAAAATATCTTAACGATAGTATATAGTTATAAATTATCTGATTGTATCATAATTATGTCAGAAATGACAATTTAATAAAACTTGATATAAATCAGATGGTTTAGATTCTATCATATCGATAAGGTATTTTTTCATATCCTATCATGAAATTCTATGCAATGTTTAGTTGTGATTCTGTTGCCACTAAATCACGAGTGAAGAACCACATTTGTTCCAAGATTTTGCCTAGGACAACTTGTAGCTAACCCCAGGTATAGGACGAAAATTTATACAGCTTTCCATTTGCATAAGCAATATTATAATGGTGTTCCATCAGTTTAATATGGAGTTGTCTTGTTCAAGTTTTGAAATGATGTACAACTTCAGATATTTGTGATGGACATTTGTCTTTGTCTGAGGCTGTGAAGTCAAAAGTAAAGAGTGTTACCTTTTTCTGGGTCCTCTCTTGTCTTTATTTATAGAGTTATTCTTATCTATGTATTTTGCTTTTTGAATTTTAAAACTCTCACTCTACATTTTGAATTTTGAATTTAAGCCCAGTTTATCATTTTTATTAGAATTTTTGTTAAAAACAGGCAGAATAATTAGGGAATTAGTCTACTAAACCCATTATGAGAAAAAAGACCTTATGATTACACTTAATTCACTTTAATTGAAATTCTAATAGAAGGGATAAAGTAAGATTAAATTCAACATTCAAGAGACAAAGTGAAGTGACCCTAGAATTAGGAGGGATAGATGAGGAAACCCCTTATATATATATATATATATATATATATATTATATTTTTTTGTCCTCTAAATTTATCTTTTACGAGGGTCCCTCTTTTGGCTGAGGTACTTGCTATTTTGAATACCTTTATGCTTATTGAAATTGTATTTGTTATGTAGACTTGATGTTTAGTTTTGGTCAAATCCACATCTCTCCATGGTAGAATATAGAGGGAAAGTGAGAGAGATGCAAAATTGATAGGCTTGGGAGTTGATAATTCTGTGGTTTTGCTACTGGAACGCAGGAGTTGCAAGACAGGGTGGCAAAGGCCAAGGATTACAGTGAAGAGATGATGAAGATACGCAAGGAGATTGTCGACTTCCACGGAGAGATGGTTTTGTTAGAGAATTACAGTGCTCTTAACTATACCGGTATGATTTTCCCGTCTCTCTCTCTCTCTCTCTCTCGTTGCGCGTGTACCAATCTTTCATAGTGCACGTTTGTCGTTTTTGTTTTACTCGATTTGGAACACTTTAATTTACAGAAAGGAAGCCTCCCTTGTTATCAGTGGATCGGATGAAGTTCTTAAGAAATGATTTCTGTTTACCGTACCCCTTAGCCAATATTTGATGCATATACAGAGACCAAAAAAAAAGGTTTGAACCAGGCAAAGATTATTGATAGATGGGTTTGTTCCTATTTCTGTTTTTAAACGAACATAACTTTTGCGCCGCGGTTCAATTTTTAGCGTTGAGATTTGCTTAGTTTTTTCAATACTAAGTTCACGTTGATACGACATGCTCTGGTCTAGGTACATAATGAGAAAAATCTTGTTCTGGTTTTTATCAAACTAAGAGTTCTACATTCCTTCATTCCATGTTTTGTCCAACGTTTTAGAAGATACCCTAGATCTTCACAATCAATTAGAACAAGTTTCAGTAATTTGTCAAGGCAATGCGAGAGTGAAGACTCGAAGTAGATCTTGTTATTTAAGAATCTTGCTTGACATCATTTTGTGATCAAAGAACAATGCTTAATTTCTAACAATCTTTTCTAATGCTTTGAACAGGATTGGTGAAGATACTCAAGAAGTATGACAAGAGAACTGGCGCACTCATCCGCTTGCCCTTCATTCAAAAGGTCCTGCAACAGCCTTTCTTCACCACTGACTTGCTCTACAAGCTCGTGAAGGAGTGCGAGACGATGCTGGACTGGCTCTTCCCCACAATCGATTCCACTAATGCATCCACCACCACCTCTACAGCCGATGAAGAGTGTGATCCCACGACTTCTGCCGCCACAAAGAGCGATGGCTCTCTCATAGTTCCCAAAGAACTGGCAGAGATAGAGTACATGGAGAGCTTGTACATGAAGAGCACCATATCCGCGTTGCGGGTTTTGAAGGAAATTAGAAGCGGAAGCTCAACCGTGAGTGTCTTCTCATTGCCGCCTCTGCAACTAAGCGGTCTTGATGAGACATGGAAAAAAGTCCCAGTTCTGGAACAAGCAGCCAAGTAGCTCGGGATTTTTTTTTTTTGTTTTGTTTTTTATTTTACAAAAGGGGAGTAGGACGAGCACATGTCCTATTAATATTCTCTCTATTATATAAATATATATATATATATATGTTTTTTCTTTTTGTTTTATTATCTTATTAGATGCATTACTTGTGCATGTCTTTGGGTACTAACACAGATGAAAAACGCAGAACTTTAGATGGGAGTGAATTAGTCGAATCATAGCCTTTGTATAAGAAAATATATGGTATGATAGAGGTAATACTACTTTTATTATTATTCTTTTCTCTTAAGATTTGTTATTGGCCTTTTAGTTTTTTTATCTTGGGACTGAACCAGATAGTATATATATTGTTTATGCAAGATATATATATATATATATATATATATATATATTCTCATCTATAAACATAAATTTTAAGGTCATTTTCATTTTACCACCTGAATTTTAAAAACTTTCACTTTACATTCTGAATTTTGAATTTAACTACATTTTACCTCTTTTATTAGAATTTTAGTTAAAAACAAAAGGAAAGAAAAAGTGAATTAAGTGCTATTAAAGTTCAGTGGAAAAAGTGAGTTTTTAAAATTTAGAAAGTAAAATAAGATAATCCAGTTTGTGAGAAATATATGAATAATCCTATATTTTACCAAATCAAATTCTTCCGAGTTAATATAAATACATATCGGCAACAACCATAAGCATAGAATACTTTTAACCATTAACCTAAAAGTAAAACACATGTCTTTGATTCAGTTTCTCCATTACAAGTGTTATGGTATGATAACTCCATTGGGTCAGTTTAGTGGGTGGTAAGAGAGTTTAGAGTTAAAATAAGGTTATTAGTCTTGTTAGTCCCTAAACTATGGATATTTTATTACTATTTTATTACTTTGATTCCTTAGTTTTTAATTTTGACAGTCTACTCACTGAATTTTGATTTTTTTTTTTTTTTTTGACAATTTTAGTTTTTGACACTAAAATTAATGAGAAAATTTTGAAATTTAATAAAACAATGTCATCCCTCTGTCATGCAATAACATAAAGTTTTATAAAAATAGTAAACTCAAGTAAAAATGTTCTTTTCATTGTTCTTAAGAACCCTTGAAAACTTGAATATTTCTCACTCAACATACTTGTTTTTGTAAAACTTTTAGTTATTATATGATCTCTAATAAATTACAGAAGTTCTTCCTTAATTTTAATATCAAGGATTAAGACAGTTAAAAGACTAAAAATCTCTGATAACTTGCTAAAAATATATAAAAACTAAAGAATTAAAATGACGCAATACTCATAATTCAAGCATTAATGGTGTTACTAGTGACGGAACCAAAATTTATAGGTAGGGGGGCTTAAAAATTTTTTAGTTAAGATCATACTAACATATATATCTATAGATGTAACAGTTTTTGTTTATTAAATTCATGATATATTGATACATGAAAATATCAGTATTATATCTAAATAGGACAATATGTCACTATCAATTATATTTAATTAAAAATAAAAATAATGCAAGATAGGACCTAAAATTGAAGAGTTGATCTTAATATTTTCATAATACCATTGCCATTCAAGTTTTACATCTTGAAGCTCCAAGTCTAATATATCACTTGTAAAAATGAAAAAAGAAAAAAATTATACACTTGTAAATAACATTATTCTCTCAACAAAAGAGCAGCTATGTTAAATTTATATACCTCAAAATATCTTTTTTTTTTTCCTAAATATAAGTTGTGCTCAATGATTTTTCATAAAGATAAATTTATATATAATTGATTCACTACTAAAATTTTACAGTAATTTCCTTCTCAATGTAGACAATCAAGCAGTCGTTCAAAAAATTATCTTCCATATATAGCACCAACACCATTACAACCCATGAGCCCAAAATTCTTCACACAAAAAAAAAAAAAAAAGGCATGTCTAAGTTTATCACAAACTAAATTGAAAAAAAAATTGTATTTAAATTTAGAATTAAGCAATGTTATTTCTAATTTTCTCAGTTAAAATCCACAATAAAGACTAAAAATCACTAATTTCTAGCGAGATAATTTCAATTTTCCAATCGGAATTAATATATTATTACCAATACATAAGAACAAACAAAAAAAAAAATCAGAAAAAACAGTGCCATAATGGCCCACCAATTCCACATTAAGACAAACAGAAAAATTATAATCAAATTAAAAAGAAAAAACAAGAAAAGAATCAGAACAAGAAGTGAGAAAAAAAAAATACAAACCTAAAGCAAAAACAAGAAGTTGTAGAAGAATGAATTGGCAGACCAAGATAAAATTGTCTCCAGTTGAGAAGAAATCTAGTATAGTAAACCGAAGAAAAATAAAAATCGCATCTTGAATAACAGAGCAAATTTCCAAATTTGTTTGAAGATGGTGGAATGAGAAAGTGAAGAGTTGGCTTTCTTTTGAAGCTTTTGGTTTATGTATAGACAAAATATAACTTAGTATAATGGACCAGTCTTTTAAAATACTGGGCTACTAAAATTATAATTCATATTTATATTATAGGTCAAGCCACTAGACCCACTAATGTATATGAATTTAATAAAACTGTTTTATTTTTTAAATCCAAATTGTTTGTCCAATAAAATACAGAGATCTTTGAATTTATGGGGGGTCAATACTAGTTTATACACATACTAATTTTTTTTTAACTTAAAAAAAAAAAAGGAAAAGCACTTAAATAATACAAATTTAAATACCACTGCACCAACATAACACAAAAAATTAATACTACACCAACATGACATATTGATTTTTTTTAAATTAAAAAAAAAAAAGGAAAAGCACTTGAATGATACAAATTTAAATACCACTGCACCAACATAACACAAAAAATTAATACTAGATCAACATGACATAAAATTAAATGAAATTTAACTAAATTTTGTGTCATATTGATCAAAAATAAAAAATTTATATTATGTTGATTAATAGATTAAAAAAATAATTATTTAGATAATTTTCTCTAAAAAACAAAAACGCCACAATATAAAAATTTCACAAAAAGTTAGGGGGCCATGCTCGCCCTCCCCCAGCCGTTGGGTGTTACTAATCCTAAGAATTTTAATCCCAAAGATAAATATGTATGTGTGTGTGTGTGTGTGTGTGTGTGTGTGTGTGTGTATATAATATGTTGG
>CM046376.1:26736984-26867079 GCA_025413485.1 Ficus microcarpa
CTATAAAATCTTGCACAGAAATTCTTGGATTCCTGCGCAGCTTTGGCATTTCAGTTTATAGTTAAAAATCCCTTTTGAATTTGAAAAAGTTTCCTTCACGAAAGTTCTAGCCCTCGAAGAGTTCTAAAACTTTCATGTTTTGAGAAATTTCTGATTCTGTACCGATTGGTACCAGTTTTTAATCGAAAACGAGGTTAACTTTGAAATCCGAGTCTCACAGACCTCTTACGGGTTTTCTTGAAAAAGAAGGCTGTTGGAGCCTTATTTTGGAAAACTGGCCGCGTTGGTCGCTAGGAAACAACCTAGTCTACAACTTTCGTGTTTTAAGTTTTTGCCCATTCGGCCTCTAAAGGCCTGTAATCCGTGTTTTACCGAAACAGCTCCCTGGAACCCGAGAGCTAGTTTTGGTTCTTACATTTATTTTTACGTCCTAAGTCGCGGGTTCTAACTCGACCGCCCACATCGGGAGATAGTCAACATGCATGCAGCGCATCTAATGTCCCTTAACCCTATCATACAGCCCATGTGATCTTGCAACCCAAAATTTCCGAACTCACTAACCTAGGGTTGCATATCTTCTAGCTAAACATTCATCACACAAATCATGCATTTGGCTCATAAAAATCATGACATACATGCACAAAACTAAATAACCTAATTTGGGGACATATTACCTAATTCAAACCCTAACATGCCAATCTAGCAAATCAAGCACATAGCATAAATTATGAGCATAAAATTAAACCAAACCACACCTAGAATCTATCTAACCAAGCACTAAGCACACAAGCACATCAAAGGCAGCCAATAAACCATACATAGGAGCTTATGCTCTTACAATAATTTTGCATAAAAATACACATAAATCTTAAGCTTAAAACTCATTAAAACTTGACAAAAAAGCTTTTAAAAATTTTACCTTCCAAGAGGTGACTTTCGGCTAGGGTTTGGGTACCCGAAAAAAAACTGCTTGCACCACTTGGTTCAAGGGTTCGGCTGCTCACTCCACACGCACCAAAAATCAAATTTTTGGCTCCCTTTTGGTCTCCTCTCCTTGCTCGGACACTCAAGAGAGTTTGGCCCCAAATCTGAAATTTTTCCTCTCTTTTCTCCCACAAACCCGAGGGCTGCTCCAAGGGTGATTCAAGCTTCAAACTTTGATCAAATCTCTCTCTTTTGCTCACTAAGCAAACCCGAATCTCTAACCCTAATTTCTACCTCAAATTTTGGTTTTTCTCTTGTGTTTCCCCTGCTCTAAACCCACGGCAACAAGGCTGCTAGGGGCTGCAGAATTTTTTTCTTTTTCTTCCACTCGGTTTCCTAGCTACCCGAAGCAAGATGAATGGCTTGAACTTGGAAAAATTTTTCTGATCACTCTCCCTTTTCTCTCGGATTTTTGAGCTGAAATTTTGCAAGAACTTAGTTGCATTTTTTCATTAAAATGAATAGAGAAACCCATCCCCTTTTATAGACAACTTTGAGAGCTTTTGAAAATAGGATTTTGACCCCTAAATTTTCAAATTTTTGGACTTCATGCATGCTAGGTGTCCGGAGCTTGTAGGAGTGCAAGACAACTCATGGTGAGTTGGCAAAGTCCACTTGTCACCTTGTGATTGGTCCAACACATCTCTCATAGAATAAAATATTATTTCTTTATGAGATATCTAAAAAAATTAAGACTTTGTTTGGATAAAAACTTTGAAACTTTGATTGTAAAAATTTAAATTCCAATACTGTAATAATTATTTTACAGTTTGGATTTTTCATAATTACAGTCAAAAAAATCGGATCGAAGATCTTTTCTCAAATCCTTCTGCCTTATGACCTAATGTGGCGTGCTTGATTTTTCTAAGGTGGTTTTAGTTTCTAACTGTCATAAAAATTAGTTCCTGCATTATTTTTCATAAAACGCAGATCTTAAAATTCCTCCGTCATAATTTTGGCCATTTTGGTCCAACTTTGACTTTTCGGTCAACAGTTGACTTTTTCGGTCAAAATTTTGACTTTTGTAGAATCGAGTCGATTTCACTTCTTTTTGTTCAAAAAGGCTATTTGCTTCTTCGAACAGTCATTTTTGAGTTTTATTAGGCTATAAAAACTCATAACACACATTAGAGCTCTGAAACAAGCTTTTTCATGAAATTGCATGTACTATTTACATTCAATTCATTACAGAAGTTAGTTACATGAAAAACTAGATCTCACACATAGTGAGTTGGCATTATCCACATGTCATCTAGCCATTGGTCCAACACACCACTCATGTGAATAAAATAATATTTTCTTGTATGATATCTTAATTTAAAGCTTTATTTGATGAAAAACCTTGAAACTTTGATTGTAAAAATTTAAATTCCAATACTGTAATTGTTATTTCACAGTTTGGATTTTTTATATTTACAGTCAAAAAAATCGGATCGAAGATATTTTCTCAAATCCTTTCTGCCTCATGACCTAATATGGCGTGCTTGATTTTTCTAAGGTGGTTTTAGTTTTTTTTTATCAGTCATAAAAATTAGTTCCTGCAGTATTTTTCGTAAAACGCAGATCTTAAAATTCCTCCGTCGCAATTTTGACCATTTTGGTCAAACTTTGACTTTTTGGTCAACGGTTGACTTTTTTTGGTCAAAATTTTGACTTTTGTAAAATCGAGTAGATTTCACTCCTTTTTGTTCAAAAAGGCTATTTGCTTATTCGAACAGTCATTTTTGAGTTTTATTAAGCTATAAAAACTCATAACACACATTAGAGCTCTGAAATAAGCTTTTTCATGAAATTGCATATACTATTTACATTCAATTCTTTGCAAAAGCTAGTTACATGAAAAACTAGATATCACAGCATCAACGAGAGGTTGATAATCATAACTTAAACATGGATAACCCTCCACCTTTGGGAGGTTGGTACGACACTTTACTTGTGTATTTTTACTAAGTGATTTATCATTGGTGATCATACCTCATGATGTCACAAAATCATACCTTATACATGCACATGGCATATTTTAACATAACATGGCCTCTTTAACACATGGCATTCTTTAAAATATGGCATTTTTTAAAATATGACATCCTTTAAAACTTGAAATTCTTTATATCATGGCCTCTTTAAAAACATGATATCTTTAAAACATAGCATTTAAACATAGCACTTAAATATAGCATTTAGACATGGCATTTGAACTTGGCATTTAAACATGGCATTTCATATTTGAAAATACATTACTATTTCCATACCACAAGTGAGGTTTGTACTTACCTGAGGTCCTACGCTCTTGACTTATCGTTCCTCGTGATATATCGACAGGTTCCGATTCCTGTTTCAATCAAGGTGTAAGATAAGGTTATCTTATCTTACCATAAATCATGATATATGATGTTGGTATCCTAACCAACATCCACGAACAACCCTAGTTGTATGTCCCCTCTAATACCTCTTGCTAAACTTGTTTGGTCACTTCCTTCTTTTTGGGCTCATGTGTTACTTTTACTTGATCCGTAATCCATTGGGTTATTATCTTATCAATAACCCTAAGTCTTAGTCTAATCCATTAACCTTGGTATCCTTTAGGGTTATATTGGGTAACCTTAAAGGTCAAACTTTTGGTCAACCCAAGTCAACATTTGGTCAACTAAGGTCAACCCCCTTTGGGTTGAACTTTGGGCTTTGGGCTTTGGGCTTAGCCAAGTAACTCAGATATAACTTCCGGTTACCATCCGTAATCAACTTGTTTACTAAACTTTACTTTAAGGACTTGTTTGCTTCGTCATCTCATTTCAACTCAAACTGTACTTTTTTTTATCTTTTTCTCAAAAAGTTTTTGTCTCTTTCCCAAAAAGCTTTTTGTCTTTTCTGAAAATTCAAAAAAATTTACTATTACAACTAAAATATTTCAACTCAAACTAACGAACCAAACGGACCGTAAAAATCTCATTTTCTTTTAACTTGGAAAGTTTTGGGTGAATAAGTCCCAAAACTCTTTTCTTAACTTGTAAAAATTCATTTTCTTAAAACAGGGCTCCTTAAAATCATTAAGGACTGAAAATCGCTTGTTATGTTCATTTTGCTTTATCTTAAATTAAAATCTTGAAAACACGTGGCTTACAAAATCTCATTTTCTCTTCTTAACTTGGAAAGAGTTGAGGAAAATTCCAAAACTCTTAACTTAACTTATAAAAATTCATGTTTTCGAAATAGATCTTTATAAAAATCCTTTAGGGCTGGAAACTGCCTTTGGAACAGTTTTCGTAGTCAAAACAGTGGGTTTTAGAAGAAAAACAGTTTTCTGAACTAGTTTTAGAAAATCCTGTGCAGGAATTTTTGGTTCCCTGCACACCCTTTGTAAAACAGTGTTAGTTTAAAAATCTAATCCAAATTTGAAAAACTTGTCTTCACAAAAATTGTAGCTCTCGAAGAGTTCTAAAACTTTTATGTTTTACAAAAAATCCAGTTCCGCTTACATTTTTGTCAATTTTTATTTGAAACTGGCTGACCCTGAAAACTGGGTCTGGGCAGATCAGCCACGGGTTTTGTAAAAACAGAGGCCTTTAGAGCCTCATTTTGAGATTCTGCCCACGTTGTCCCTTAGGAAAACCCTTCCGAACAACTTTTATGTTTTGAGTTTTACCCAGTTCAACCTCTAAAGGCCTTAAATTTTTACTTTCCCGAAACTGGCCAGTTTCGAATCCGAACTGGCAGTTTCGGTTGCTTAGTTCGGTTTACGGCCTAATTCGCGGAATCTATCTCAACCGACCACTTTGGGAGCTTACATACCAAACACACAGCATTTCTAACGTCCCATATATCCAAGCATGTCAATCCCATGTGCCCATGCAACCTTTAACCGAATACCCAAATCCATGGGCTGCATGGTTCCTAGCCTAGCACCATGATCAAGCATAAACCATCACATCCACCATTAAACTGGCAGCCTCACAAGTACTGCCTAGCCAGATTTTCTGACCAAGAAATTAGGGAACATACCAATCACATCTAGCATGCATACTAACAATTTTTCAAACACAAATCATGCAAGCAAACATCATAAATTAGCCAACCACACCCTAATCCCTAACCAAGCACACACTAACAAATTTAGGGCTGAAAATTAAATTGGACTTATGTCCATACAAACCATCTTGAAATACCCATAAATTGCTAAACTTGAACTTAATTGAAAGAGTAAGGTCAAGATTTTACCTTAGACTCAAGTTAGGGTTTGAAATCCTAAATCTCCTTTGGTCCCTTGGCTTCCTTCTAGCTCACGGTTTTGGTCCCTAGCCAGGACACCAAAAATTTTTCTTGGCTCCTTGGTAGATTTACTCAAAGCCCAACACTCACCAAGGATTTCCCCCAAAATTTTTTTTCAACTTTTTCCTCTCCTTTTTCTCCCCCAAAACCCACGGCCACACTAGCCCAAAATGGGTCTCCAAAAATCCCAAATTTTTTTCTTGGTTTCCCTAGAGCAAGATCTAACTCTCCCAAGCAAAAACCCTATGGAATTTTTGGTTTTTCTCTTCTCTTTCTCTCCCCCAACCCACGGATTTTTGTGAAGAAAAATGACAGGAGTTTGGCTATATTTTGTGATTTAAAATGGGTTTTGGGTTCAACTATTTATAGAGATGGGTGGGGGGTGTATGTGGCCGGCTAAGGGGAAGGCAAGAAGGCTCTAAAATCTTCTAGAAAATTTTCCAAGCTTAGCTCACCTTTGTGAGGTCATCACTTAAGAGCTACATGAGGTCATCCCCTTAAAAACAAGGGCCTTGTTTGGCTAGACTCCAAAGTTGTCCATTTTTTTGCGCTACACAGTTATTTCCAATACTGTGCTCTGTATTTCCATATCGTACTTTGGTCCAAGATTTTTCTGTGTAAAATCGGACCGTAAAAATTTCTCTCTTATTTTTCGGAGACCTTTTTGCCCTTAATTGTAACGACCCGCCTAGCACAGGCCGTTACCTTGCTTACTTACTTACATACATGAATAATCTATACATGAAACACAGCGGAAAATTTTTTTTTTATACGGCGTATGTACAAATACAAAATATCAATTACGAACTAAAGTATAGTTGTGCGTATGAGCATACTACTAACTAACTATCACTGAACATTACATAACTTTCTTATAATATCAAAACGCGTAGCGGTTTTCATTTCCCACTATTCATAGTGCCCGGCCACGTGACTCCACCCTGCATCATTATCAGCTGGCAGGTTGCTTACCTACAGTACAAACTTAAAACAATGAGCTTTCGCTCAGCAAGTACAACTCCTATACCGCGACACATAATCTACACATAAAATCATTCTATTGCATATACTTCAAGAAATATAGTATGCATGAACCAATTATGTTCATGTTATGCTTTCTTATTCCATCTTAGCTTACTTTCTTAACTTAATTTATCTATGGGCCCTTACTTGAGTGTACGTACCCGGCGCGCAACTATGAATTGGTTGGGGCGGCCAAACCAAGTCCAACTCAATCCACAGTCCAACCCGACCTGGTGCGGGTGGCACGACACAGGCAAGCTTTCTTGCCGTCCAGCTACTTTTCATCTCGTCATGTCATACTTACTCTTATTCTTCTTATTATAATTAGTGAGCATGCATCGTGATGCCACTTATTCTTCTTCATAATCATATCACATTCTTAACTTGACATGTAATTATACATATCATAACATACTTCATAGCCTAAGCATGAATCATGTTTTGATATGCCCCGTAGCATATCAATTAACACTTAGCATAACAGCGCATCACATAGCACATAACACATCAACCATGTCTAGGTAAAAATATCCTAATCGCCCATGCTGTAGGCGGCGTTGTACTTACCTCGTCTACTCTTGACGTGAAGCTGTTCCACCTCGGGGCTCAACTGCAGGTTACTTCCTGCTTAATCGAAAGACTAGGTAAGGTTCTAATCTAAGACCATAATATGTTGGTTTTCCACCAACATTCATGCATGGCTTTGGTTATATGTCCCCCTATAGTAAAATATATTATGAGTGGTTACACTAGGTAACCTTACCCACTCGGGTTACTACATTGCTCTTACGAGCTCATACAACAACCTACTAGGTTACGTTAGATAACCTTCCATACTAATCTTACTTGTGAGCGAGTAGGTTTAGGCTAGCACCTAACCTCGACTTAACATTTATCTTACCCTCTAGGTTAACCAAAGTTAACCTCTAAGGTTACTAAGTCAACCCTCTTCGGGTCAACCTCGGGCTTTGGGGCTAAGCCCTGTAACTCGGTAAAATTCCCGGTTACTCACCGTAACTACTAACCTTGCAAACCTTGAACTTGAACACTTTAATTCCTTTTCTTTATCCTTGAAAAATTTTTGGCATAAAAGCCGAAAAACTGCTATACTTCCCCTTAAAAATCCTTGAATTTTAAAATATGTTTTATAAAACGTTTGAGGGTTAGAAACTGCCTTTGGAACAGTTTCTGTGTTCAAAACAGAGTGTTTAGACAGAAAAACAATTTTTCTCTATTGCTTCTATAAAATTCTGTGCAGGAATGTTTTGCTCCCTCCACAGTTTTCAGATTTCAAGGTCTAGCTTAAAATCCTTTTGGAATTAGAAAAAGTTTCCTTCACGAAAGTTCTAGCTCTCGAAGAGATCTAAAACTTTCATGTTTTAAGCAAAGTCTGTTTCTGCACCATTTAATACCAGTTTTTATTTGAATCCCGTTGATCATAAAAACTACGTCCTGATGGACCATCCTCGGTTTTTTGTAAAAACGGAGGCCTTTGTAACCTCATTTTGAGAAACGGTTCACGTGCCCCCTAGGAAAGACCTTGTTCTACAACTTTTATGTTTTACGTTTTTGCCCATTCGGCCTCTAAAGGCCTATAATTACCCATTTCTTGAGACTGATCAGTGTGGAACCCGAACTGGCAGCCTTGCTTACTAGAATTGGTTTACGTCCTAATTTGCGGTTTCTACCTCAACCGATCACATCGGGAGCTTAATGACAAATTATGCAGTGTTTCTAACATCTTGCATGTCCCAACATGCAGCCCCAACGTGTCCATGCAGCCCATGAAACCGAACTCTAACTTAGGGGTGCATGGTCTAGCATGTTCATACCATTCATTCCATACATTGTCATTCATGCACCATTCCATTCTAGCAATCTTAACATACAATCACATAATTAATCACACTTCTAGGGGACATATAACCTCATGCAAGCTCTAGCATGCAATCCTAACATATCAAACCAACATAAGCATATTAATGAGCATAAAGGAACCAAACCACTTCTAGCAACCTAATCAAGCACTTTAGGGGCATAAAAACTAAATTAGTGAGCTTATGCTCTTACAAACCTTAACTTAAACAAATACATTTAAATCTTGACTTAAAAACTTGATTGGAAAAGGATTTGAGCTTTTGAAAAATTTACCTTGAAATGGATAGGGTTTGGCTCTAGAACTTGAACCAAATCTCACACCCTTGGCTCTAGACTTGCACAACCGTTTTGGCTCCCCAAATGGACACCAACTTGGCTGTTTTTGGACTCAAATTTGGCTCACTCTTATGCATGGCTACTGCACCAAAATCTGAAAATTTTTCTCTTGGTTTTCTATGCAAACCCGTGAGCTTCTAGGAAGGAAAATGGTTTCGGAAACTTACCCCAAGCTTGCTCGGATGGAACCCGAGTCTACCCTAGAGTTTTCCTTCAAATTTTTGAACTTTTTTCCTCTCTTTCCCCTGCTCACAGCCCACGGCTACAGCCCACACAGTGGCTGGAAAATTTTTCCCTCACTTCCTCTTGCTTCCTCTCACCAAACCGAACACACTCACCAACTTGGTTCAAGAAATTTTTCAGATTTTTTTCTCACTTTGGCTCTCGGTTTTCATGCAGAAATTTGGGCATAATTTAGTTGCATTTTCTGATTTAAAGGAGGTGGAGGGCAGCCCTATTTATAGGTAATGTGGGACTTTTGAACTTTGCACTTTAGTCCTTAAAATTTTTGAAAAATTGCACAAGAAACCCCATGAGGTGGCCGGATTTCCCTTGGAAAGCAAGCAAGAAATTTCTAGAGCTAGACACATGGCTTGTGTGGATTTGTTCTCAAACAGGTAGGTGATGTCATAATTAAAAAAATTATGATGTCATAATTCTATAAAGCTTGTTTGGCTACTTTTTCAATAAAGCAGTCTAATTTTAACTTAACACAGATAAATTTAATACTGTGTTGCACTAATACACAGTATTAATATTTTATACTGTCATAAAAATTTTATCTGTGAAAAACTGGGCTGAAAAATTTTTTCTTTATTTTCTCAAACCCTTTTGTCCTGTGCTCTAATTTTGCGTGCTTGATTTTTCTACGGTGGTTTTAGTTCTCAATTATGTCATCTTATCTAAAAAAATGAGTTTTCGCAGTATTTTTCCTATACTGCATCTCATAAAATTGTACTGTTAAGGTTTTGACCATTTTGGTCAAACTTTGACTTTTCCGGGTCAAAGTTGACTTTTTTAGTCAACCCCTTGACTTTCCTAGAATGATGTAAAATTCATCTCTTTTCATCCGAAAAGACCATTCATCAATCAAAACCAGCGTATTCGAGTCTTATAAAACTATAAGAGCTCGTAACACATATTGGAGTTCTAAAGCGAACTGTTTCCTAAAATGCCGGTACGGCATACATTCAATTCCTTCTAGAAGGAAAAATATTCACATAGAAAAGCAGGTATTACATTAATCCTAACTCAGTGTGCTTGATTTCTAGGGTGGTTTTAAGGCTTATTCTCACTATCTTGGTCATAAAGAAGGTGTTCGCAGTCTCTTTTCTACACTGCCTTTCATCATATTGTAAAGTCAATTCTTTGGCTTTTCTTAGTCAAGGTCGACATTTTCGGTCGAACCTTTGACTTTCGTAAAATCACTTTCTTCTTTTTCGTTCTTTTCGACTCAAAAAGTCATTTGCTAATCTCGGCATTCTATTTTGAGTCCTATAGCCAATTTAATGAGAATTCAAACATTAGCTAATAAAATTATGAATTTCACATTGCTATTCATAATTTTCAAAATTCATCACATGAACACTTAACATGGACTTCAATTTCTTCTAAACATGAGTCCATGAAAATTCTGGGTGTTACATAAGTAAGATAAGAAATGATAAAATAAGACATCATAATATGAACATAATTGGTTCATGCATGCTATATGCAATGATGTGTTATGTAATGAAATGAATTGCTATGTCGGAAATAAGATGTATATTAGGTTATGTGTCGCGGAATAGGAGTTGTACTTGCAGAGCGAAAGCTCATTGTTTTAAGTTTATACTGTAGGTAAACAACTTGCCAGTATTTGATGGTACAAGATGGAGTCGCATGGCCGGGCACTTTGAAACGTGGGAAACAGAAGCCGCTACGCGTTTCGAATTTATGTATATATTATAGAATGTTTAATAACGGCTATTTAGTCAAGGTTAATGCTCGTACGCACAAATACTATTACTCATTCATTCCTTATATTCCGTAGCTTTCTATATGGCTGTATAAAAAAAAAATTTCTGCTGTGTTTCACGTATTAAATAAGTAAGTTTCGTATATGTATTGTCTCATGAATGTATGTACGTAAGTATGGTAATGGCCTGTGCTAGACCGGTCGTTACAAGAGTTGGTATCAGAATGGTTTCCTTACGACATGATTTCATAGTTGCCTGCCATCGCCTCCATCATTGTAAGTTAAGTTTTAGTTTTATTTTATTTTATGTATATGCGTAAATACTTATGATCGAGTTATGTATGATAGACGCGTTAGCATGGATCCTATATAAGTTGAGGAGGATCGAGAGGCGATCACGACATTCTATAGGTCCCAGCCTCTACTGTTCGATAGTACGAGACGGTCAGTATCGATCGGATCTTGGCTTCACGATATGGAGCTAGTATTCCATATCTGCCACATAGACGCACATCTTCAGGTCTCACTGGCCAGCAGATGTTTGATTGGAGACTCCCGACTTTGGTGGGTGACTCTAGGGGAGAGACAGATGCCTAGCCATACGTGGGCACACTTTTGGGCCGTCGTACTAGCACGCTATGGGCCACTCCCAGCTAGAGGGGTCGACGAGCCTATTCGTGATCTCGAGATCTACCGGGACATGCGACACTCTCGGTATCAGCGACTCTCACAGGATTGGCAAACAAACCCCATGTTGGAAAAATCGGATCCGGTATTGGAGTTACGGCGCAGTGGAAGTTTTAAAATTTTTATGCCGTTTCCGAAAAAGAAGCTCATGATGCTATAACAATAAATTAATTTATGATCAAGCGTACCTTATTTCTTGGATTCCGGAATTTCTAGAGTGTTTGACCAACGTGTCTTCTCTACTATTCTCGAGTTCCAAGTCTCAGAGTGTGTGTGGGCACACGTTCTATGAATCTAAGCGACCGGTAATACTTTCTGAAGTCTAGATCCCTCCTTCTCAATTCCGATGATCCTCGTTGAGAATTTGATCCAACTTCTTTCTTCAAAACTATAAAACAAGAACCGGTTAATCTCCTATGAAAAATTATCACTCGGTTTAACCTTCCTCGCAGTTTTTATTCAATGGAATTTTCTTTCTTTTTCTCTCTCACAAGAAAGCCGAATTTTTTATGTGAAAGAAAAACAAATTTTTTTTTATTATTAAAAAACGTTTTTCCCCTTTAAAAAAATCAAAAATTGGTTTTTCAAGAACTCCTAGCCTTTATATAGTATTCCAATCCTTTTCAAAATTTATCTCCTTTTTGAAAAATAATTAATAATTATTTTTCCAGATAAATCTTGAACCAAAAGATCATACAACTTTAGGGCTAGATTCATTGAACATAAAAACAATTTTCAAGAGGAAATCCCCTTTAAAAATTCGGCCACAAAGTGAGAGAAATATTGATTGGTGGTTTAAATTTTAAATTAAGAATCTAGACTAGTCAAAAGATCCTAGTCCTATCTAGATTCAAACTTCTTTTAAACCTTTTTGAATTTAAATAGGATTCTCTTGTTTGAATTAAATATTTTCCATAAACATTATCCATATTAATTAATTTAAATCAATGAAATATTTCAAAATTTCTTTCCTGACAAAAAACCATGCACCTCTTTAATTAGGAAAGAAAAATCCATGAAATAATCTCCATTATTTAAACCAATTAATAATTTAATATTAGGAATATATTTAAATAATTTTAAAACAAAATTTTCTTCCTCCACCTATCTAAAAACCGTGCATCATAATTAGATTAGGAGAAAAAATTTTGTTTTCCAAAATCAAATAATTCAAACACAATCTTATTTCAAATTCAATTAACCAATCACATGTTGACAAAATCATTTGTCTACAAATTTCGCATGTCCAATCCTTTCCAGATTGCATGTTAGAAAGTACCATGTCTTAATAGACATTACAAAATTCCATTTACAATTTACCGATCTCATTAGGAATAAATCCCGAGACGCTTCGTGGAACTATATGAGCTAATAGAGTAACCCGATGAAAATATGTAAAGAGACTCCTATAATTGTGAAAAATTAATCCCAGATTAATTATCCATCAATTATCAACTTCAAAACTATTCCACTAAAAGTTTGAAGCTGAACTCTTCTTTACATACCGTATTACGAAAGCTCTCTCACGTAGTGCTTCTTCCATGATTTATTCATTGCTTGCTTAATCCCCATATGTTATCCATGATTAAATTAAGGACTTTTTCCGTTTTACCTTTTCAATCATTTTAACTTAAAGTTCAATTATTCTCCATTGAAAAAACCACCAATTGTAAAACCATACAATTGGTAAACCACCAGAGAACACAAAGTAAGCCGATGGCCAAGATCTTGTTATACTATCTTTCAATCCCCGAATAATACCTTTAAGTAGATAACATTTACTATCATTAAAATAGCTATGGATTCCGTATCTATGAATCTTGATTTCTCCATCCATAAGTCATGCACCCAAAACACAAGTATGTTGACCATGAATTAACAGTGTCTCACCTTTAGTGTATCAAAGTACATAAGTCATGGATGCGAACTCAAGTAATCATTTCAGGATTAAGATTAATGCAGGATGATAATCAAAGTATCATTGATTCTTATAAACGGAATTATTAAACCGAATCAATTAACACTTTAGGTCCAGTCCAATGTCATACCTCAATACTGGTATACATTAAAGTTTCTACTCGGAACCTATCCGATGGTCAAAACAAACCATCCCTCTAAGGAAGTAGACAACTTTTACAATCTTTTCATGAATAAGATCCCCAAATCTTATTCCGTTGATTGCGGACTATTTATTTAGACTGTTATCAAATTACCACGTCTTATATGCATACCCCGTATACATATGGTAATTCGATATATTACCAACAGCCTAGGAGTATTTTATGTTTGCTCAAAATAATTATACAATCAACAAATGAAAGTAAATAGGACACAACTTATTAAACATGAATAATTTCCTTTAATTCATATCAAAATGTCATATTTACAGAAAATCCCTAATATTGATTTTCTATCCTTAGGGCACCTATAGATCCCAACACCCCGAGGAGACCATGAGCCATTACTGCTAGAGATTCCAGGAGACCATGCTCCCATATGTTCCTCTGGACATTCCGCACCCTGAGCTGGAGGCACTGGTACTCTTACGGAATGGAGTACCCACCCAAAGTCGTCGGTTCGTTCCGTCACCCTCATTAGAGATGACCGTCGGCAGCTTGATCGACGATATATTAGAGGCTGAGATCATTGCCCAGACAGTACCCACTGACGACCATGTCGATGAGTTCCAGGCTCCTGTTCATGACGATGCCGGACAGGCGGAGCCGCAGTACGAGGTAGGGCCCTTATTCCCTGAAGACCCGATCCCAGCGGTGCCGGTACAAGAGATCCCGGCCCAAGAGGCTGAGGATCCGATGGACGCTGACGATGCGACAGATGACGATGTCATACCGATAGACCCACCGGAGGACCCCCCGGTCATCGTTATCTCCAGCGACGAGGAGGACGATGAGGATGAGGAGCCGGAGATAGAGCCTGAGCCCGAGCAGGGTGGTTGGATAGAGGTTGTGGACGACCTTGATGATCCCGAGGAGATCTTATTTGATGATGCAGATTGGGACGTAGACCCAGATTCTGACTCAGACGCATCAGTGATCACGTTCGAGGTCAACGTGTAGGTTAGGACCGACTTTGTACATACTTTTTGACGATAGGATTAATTATATTGGTTTGTTATTTTGGACGTTAGGTTGTACCTATGTACGATGGGAAAGTGTTAGACACTTCCATCGGGAATTTTGACCGTAAATATGTAAATATGTATGTACAGTATGATGTACTTTTGAAAGTATTGTAAATATTGATATAAACGGTATGTATTTTTGAAACCGTGAAAAGTATGTACTTTTGAAACAAGGAAAGTGATGTACTTTTGAAACGATGTACTTTTGACACAGTGGTGTACTTTTGAAAATTGTACAAAGAGACCGTGTGAATACGGGATATATGATAAAAGCTATGTTATAACTTTGAGAATTACGAAAAGTATCTGATGTGATACAAATATGCCACTAAGTTATGGCATGATATGTGTAATGATGTGATGTTATGATGTGTATGATATGAATGATAATAGCAAGTATGATGTTTTAAAGTACGGTATTATCTGACCTGTATGAAAGAAAAGATATTGATAGTACGATAATATCTTTACTTATAATAGGAAGTTAAGAGATGGTACGTCCGCGTAGAACCATACCTGTGAATCCCCCCCAGTTGGATTTAGCGGCCATGGTGGCTAATTTACAATGACAGTTGCTGGAACAGCAACAAGAAACGACTAGACTTTGAGAACAGTTAGCTCGAATGAACCAAGGACCTCAGGTCCATGAGGTTCCATAGCAAGCGCCACAAGTTCCTCTAGTGGTATCTCAGGTACCCAATGTTCATCCGGAAGTTCAACCGGAGGCCCAGCCAGAAGTCCCTCGGAATGCTGAAATTCCAATGGCACCAACCGGAGTACAAGTAAACCCGCTGTTAGTACGAGAGGATTTGCTATACGAGCGCTTTAGGCGAATGAAGGCGCCCGAGTTTGAGGAGCCTACAGACCCGATAGCCGCCGACAACTGGCTAATCGATATCCATGTCATCTTGGATTTTATGAGGCTCACAGAGCAGGAGAAGGTACTCTGTGCGTCCTTCGCTCTTAAAAAAGATGCGAGGCACTGGTGGATGACAGTGCAGATGCGACGGGACGTCATGGCCATGACCTGGCAAGACTTTGTCAACGAGTTTCGCACTATGTACTACAACAGAGAGGTCCTTGCCGCGCAGCAGGATGAATTTAGCAACTTCAGACAAGGGTCAATGACGGTGATGGAAGCCGTTAAGAGGTTTGAGCAACTCGCTCAATTGTGTCCGAATTTGGTACCAAATGGGGCAAAGAAGGTGCGATTGATGATGAAAATGTTCCAAACGGATATTGCCAAGCAAGTAAGTGCTGGCAGTAGTTCGCCAAGGACGGTGTCAGATTACATCAGTCAAGCCATAAGAGCCGAATATTGGATTAACCGGGACAAGGAAGCTAGGGCTCAGATCTTCAAAGCAAAGAAAGAGGAGAAGATCGCCGCAAAGCCAACACAACCTTGTCAAGGTTCAGAGGCGAATTCGAAGGGTCAAGCCAGCAACTCTGCCCAAAGTCCCAAGCAGTTTGGGAAGAACAAGCAGAAGGGAAATTTTATTGGTCAGGATCAACAGAGAAACTTTCCTCGGAAAAGGAACAACCGGGGAAATGAGGGGAACAACGTCAATTACCCCACGTGCGAAAACTGTGGGAGAAAGCACCTCAGAGTCTGCAGAAGGGGGACGAATACTTGCTACTTATGTGGCAAAGAAGGACATTATACGAGAAGCTGCCCTCAGAATAATCAGAATCAGCACCCTCCTTATCAGAACCGGAACCCCAACCAACGCCAACTGCACGCAGTCCATGCTAGGCTTGAAGAACCTTCAATAGCACAAGGCAGATTAGAGGCGCCTGAACCCCAAGCCAGAACTTATGCTTATACGAAGGGAGACGCCGAGGCAGGAACATCACATATGGTGATAGGTCAGATTTCTATCACCACCTATGATGTGATTGCGTTATTTGATTCTGGCACCACTCATTCATTTATATCAATGGAGTTCGCTCAGAAATTATGAAGCAGCGTGAATAGGGTAGAACAACCTTTCAATGCTTCTTTGCCATCTGGAAAAATTTTGTGGTCTAACTTTTGGATCCAAAATGTCCCCGTTATTATCTGTGGCAGAGAATTACTTGTAAATCTCATCGCAATCAAACTCAATGATTTCGATGTGATCTTAGGGATGGATTTCTTAGGAAGGTACAACGCTAAGATTGACTGTCGGAAGCGTTGTGTGACGTTCAGCCCGGATGACAATGACGAGTTTAATTTCTACAGGCAACCCTGAAATTCTGCCACTAAATTCGTTTCGACAATAAGAGCATGGAAGATGTTAGCTAATGGATGTCAGGGGTATTTAACTAACATGGTAGACAAGGATCAGGAGAAGGAGTTAACGCCGGAAGATGTTCCCATTATAAGGGAATACGTGGATGTCTTTCCGCAAGACTTGCCCGGACTTCCGCCAGAACGCGAAATCTTGCTCGAGATTGAACTACTACCCGGAGTCGCACTGGTATCGAAAGCACCGTACCGAATGGCACCTACAGAACTGAGAGAGCTACAGGTACAGCTACAGGAATTGCTGGACAAAGGGTTCATCCGACAGAGCCACTCTCCGTGGGGAGCACCTGTCTTGTTCGTGAAAAAGAAGTATGGACCTTTACGTATGTGCATTGATTATCGGGAGCTAAACAAGATTACGATCAAGAACAAGTACCCTCTCCCGTGGATTGACGATCTCTTCGATCAACTCAGGGGAGCAGTCGTATTCTCGAAGGTCGATTTACGTTCAGGATACCATCAGCTTCAGATCAAGGAGTCAGACATCTCCAAGACAGCTTTCCGAACGCGATATGGGCACTACGAGTTCCTAGTTATGCCGTTTGGATTGACCAATGCCCCAACCGCTTTTATGGACCTTATGAACTGTGTGTTCAAGGAGTACTTGGATAAGTTCGTAATCGTCTTTATTGACGATATTTTGATTTATTCAAGGTCCAAGGAGGAGCACGAGCATCACCTTAGGTTGGTAATGGAAATGCTAAGGCGACATCAGTTGTATGCTAAATTCACAAAATGTGAATTTTGGCTGGAAAAGGTTCAATTCTTGGGGCATGTGGCGTCGAATGAAGGAATTTCCGTAGACACAGCAAAGGTGGAAGCGGTTAGTATATGGCCAGTACCCAGGAACGTTACAGAGATAAGGAGCTTTCTTGGATTGGCAGGATACTACCGAAGATTCGTGGAAGGATTTTTGAAGATTGCAGCACCCCTCATGTAATACCTGCTTTTCTATGTGAATATTTTTCCTTCTAGAAGGAATTGAATGTATGCCATACCGGCATTTTAGGAAACAGTTCGCTTTAGAACTCCAATATGTGTTACGAGCTCTTATAGTTTTATAAGACTCGAATATGCTTGTTTTGATTGATGAATGGTCTTTTCGGATGAAAAGAGATGAAATTTACATAATTCTAGGAAAGTCAAAGGGTTGACCCAAAAAGTCAACTTTGACCCGGAAAAGTCAAAGTCTGACCAAAATGGTCAAAACCCTAACAGTACAATTTTGTGAGATGCAGTATAGGAAAAATACTGCGAAAACCCATTTTTTTGGGTAAGATAGCATAAATAAGATCTAAAACCACCATAGAAAAATCAAGCACGCAAAATTAGAACACAGGGCAAAAGGGTTTGAGAAAATAAAGAAAAAAATTTTTCAGCCCAATTTTTCACAGATAAAATTTTTATGACAGTATAAAATATTAATACTGTGTATTAGTATAACACAATATTAAATTTATCTGTGTTAAGTTAAAATTATACTGCTTGTTGGAAAGTAAGACAACTAAGCTATCTTATTTATGACATCATAATTTTTTTAATTATGACATCATCACTTTTTGGAGAGCAAATCATCACAAGCCATGTGTCTAGCTCTAGAAATTTCTTGCTTGCTTTCCAAGGGAAATCCGGCCACCTCATGGGGTTTCTTGTGCAATTTTTCAAAAATTTTAGGGACTAAAGTGCAAAGTTCAAAAGTCCCACATTGCCTATAAATAGGAGTGCTCTCCACCCTTTTTAAATCACAAAACACAACTAAACTCTTGACAATTTTCTTCAGCCCAAAACCGAGAGTGAGAATGAGAAAGAAACCAAGAAAATTTCTTGAACCAACCTTGTGTGTGTGTTCGGTTTGGTGAGGGAAAACAAGAGGAAGAGTGGAAAAAAAATTTTCCAGCCCATTTCCTTGGCTGTAGCCGTGGGCAATGAGAAGGGGAAGAGAGGAAAAAAATCAGAAAATTGAAGGGAGACACTAGGGGAGAGTTCGGGTGTGATCCGAGCAATCGAAAACAAGATTTAAGCAAGATTTTGAGTCCATTTTCTCCCTGCAGGCAGCCACTGTTTTGAGCAGTAAAACAGTGAAAAAATTTTCAGTTTTTGGGTCCATTTTGGTGGTGTGGCTGTGCATTAGAGGGGGACTGATTTTGAGGTCCAAAAAGTTTAGTTTGGTACCCTTTTTGGTGAGCTAGAACCGGATTTAGGAGCCAAGGGTTAAGGGTGTGAGTTTGTGGTGCAAACCTAAAGCCAATCCCTACCAAGTCAAGGTATTTTTCAAAAACCTTAAACCTATTTTATTTAAAGTTTTCAAGTCAAGATTTAAATGTATTTGTTCAAGCCAAGTTTGTAGAGCATAAGCTCAAATTTATTTTTATACCCATAAGTTGCTTAGTGCTTGATTAGTTAGACTTAAGGGTGGTTTGGTTTAAATATGTCATTAATATTTTTATGTTTTGTTTGGTATGCTAGGATTGCATGCTAGAGCTTATATGAGGTTATATGTCCCTTAGATGTATGAATGAATATGTGATTGTATGTTAGGATGTGCCAGAATGGAATGGTATGCATGAATGAGAATGAATGATGAATGGTATGAACATGCTAGACCATGCACCCCTAAGTTAGAGTTCAGTTTCATGGGCTGCATGGACACGTTGGGGCTGCATGTTGGGACATGCAAGACGTTAGAAACGCTATATGATTTGTCATTAAGTTCCCGATGTGATCGGTTGAGGTAGAAACCGCAAATTAGGACATAAACCAATTCTAGTAAGCAAGGCTGCCCGTTCAGGTTCCACACTGGTCAGTCTCAGGAAACTGGTAATTGCAAGCCTTTAGAAGCCGAATGGGCAAAAATATAAAACATGAAAGTTGTAGATCAAGGTTTTTCCTAGGGGACTTCGTGGACCGTTTCTCAAAATAAGGCTCCAATGGCCTCCGTTTTTATGAAAAACCGAAGGTGGTCTGACTGGACCCAGTTTTTATGATCAGTGAATTTCAAATTAAAACTGGTATTAAACGGTGCAGAACCAGACTTTGCTTAAAACACAAAAGTTTTAGAACTCTTCGAGAGCTAGAACTTTCGTGAAGAAAACTTTTTCTAATTCTAAACGGATTTTAAACTATAACTTGAAATCTGAAAACCGTGCAGGGAGCAAGCAATTCCTGCACAGGATTTTCTAGAACCAGTTAGGAAAAATAGTTTTTCCTGTCTTAAACATTGTTTTGAACACAGAAACTGTTCCAAAGACAGTTTCTAGCCTTCAAACATTTTATAAAACATGTTTTAAAATTCAAGGATTTTTAGCGGGAAGTATAGCAGTTTTTCGGCTTTTATGCCATAAACTTTTTCAAGGATAAAGAAAAGAAATTAAGATGTTCAAGTTCAAGATTTGCAAGGTTAATAGTTACGATAAGTAACTGGGAATGTCACCCGAGTTACAGGGCTTAGCCCCAAAGCCCGAGCTTGACCCGAAGAGGGTTGACTTTAGTAACCTTAGAGGTTAACTTTGGTTAACCTAGTGGATAAGATAAATGTTAAGCCGAGGTTAGGTGCTAGCCTAAACCTACTCGATCACAAGTAAGATTAGTATGGAAAGTTATCCAACGTAACCTAGTAGGTTGTTGTATGAGCTCGTAAGAGCGATTTAGTAACCCGAGTGGGTAAGGTTACCTAGTGTAACCACTCATGATATGTTTTACTATAGGGGGACATATAACCAAAGCCATGCATGAATGTTGGTGGAAAACCAACATATTATGGTCTTAGATTAGAACCTTACCTAGTCTTTCGATTAAGCATGAAGTAACCTGCAACTGAACTGAGGTGAAACAGCTTCACGTCAGGAATAGACGAGGTAAGTACAACGCCGCCTACAGCATGGGCTATTAGGATATTTTTACCTAGACATGGTTGATGTGCTATGTGCTATGTGATGTGCAGTTATGCTAAGTGTTATTGATATGCTATGGGGCATTTTAGAATGTGATCTGTGCTTATGTTTTGAAGCATGTTATGATATGTACGAGTACATGTTAAGTTAAGAATGAGATATGAATATGAAGTAAGAATAAGTAGCATCACAATGCATGCTCACTAATCCTAATAGGAATGATAAGAATAAGTATGACATGACAAGATTAGGAGTAAGTAAGACGGCAAGCAAGCTTGCCTGTGTCGTGCCACCCACACCAGGTCGGGTTGGACTGTGGGTTAAGTTGGATTTAGTTTGGCCACCCCAACCAATTCATAGTTGCGTGCCAGGTACGAACACACATGTTAAGGGCCCCTAAGTAGAATAAGAGATGCAGAAATAAGTAAGCATAAAATGAACATAATTGGTTCATGCATGCTATATGTCTTGAAGTATATGCAATAAAATGATGTTATGTTATGAGATAAGTTTATGAGTCGCAGCATAGGAGTTGTACTTGCTGAGCGAAAGCTCATTGTTTTAAGTTTATGCTGTAGGTAAGCAACCTGCCAGCTGATGATGATGCAAGGTGGAGTCACGTGACCGGGCACTGTGAATAGTGGGAAATGAAAGCCGCTACGCGTTTTGATCTTTCAAAATGTATTATTTGAAAATGATTTCTTCAGTTCAGTTATGTGCTAGATAGCACAGTATAAAAAAAATTTTCCGCTGTGTTTTATGCAATAAGTAAGTAAGGTAACGGTCCATGCTAGGCGGGTCGTTACACCTCACCGCCCTCACCCGAAAGGAGAAGAAATTTGAATGGACTTCAAGATGCAAGGAGAATTTTCAGGAGCTTAAAAGGAAGCTGACAAGTGCGCCCGTGCTGATAATTCCTGATGTAGACGCAAGAAATTTCATGGTTTACAGTGACGCTTCTAAGAATGGATTAGGAGCTGTTCTGATGCAGAATGGAAAGGTGATAGCATATGCATCATGACAACTAAAGAATCATGATAGGAATTATCCTACGCACGACCTGGAACTAGCAGCAGTGGTCTGCGCACTCAAGATTTGGAGGCATTACCTATACGGAAACAGATGTGAAATCTACACCGATCATCAGAGCCTCAAGTATATTTTTACTCAAAAGGAGTTAAATATGAGGCAACGTAGATGGTTAGAGCTCGTAAAGGATTATGACTGTGAAATCCTTTACCACCCTGGAAAGGCAAATAGGGTAGTTGATGCGTTAAGTATGAAGTCAGTAGGCATGCTAATGTCTATTGAAGCATTTCATAAGCCTCTGCAAAGGGAGATCGCTGATTTCAACACGGAGACGATAAAGGGAAGGTTATCTTCGCTAACTCTTAAGTCTGATCTCCTAGACTTCATCAAGATGCATCAAGGAAAGGATTCCTCATTGCTGAAAGCACAACTTTTTAGCGAAAAGAACGCAGAGTTTAGGACTTCCGATGATGGTGTTGTCTACTTCAAAGGGAGAATCTGTGTTCCGGATGTGGAAGATTTGAAGAATCAAATAATGTCGGAGGCACATCAAACACCATACTCTGTACATCCAGGAGCTTCCAAGATGTACAAAGATCTCCGAGAAACCTATTGGTGGCCCAACATGAAAAATGAAGTAGCGGAATACGTGTCGAAGTGCCTAACTTGTCAAAAAGTTAAGGCTGAACACCGACATTCGGGAAGTGAATTGCAGAAAATAAAACTCCCTGAATGGAAATGGGAGCAAATTACCATGGATTTTGTAGTAGGACTGCCCAGGACTACAGGTGGAAACGACACGGTTTGGGTCATTGTCGATCGATTGACCAAATCGGCTCACTTTATCGTGATTAAAGCCACTTTTTCAGTAGAAAAATTGGCAGAAATCTATGTAGCTCAGGTCGTTAGACTACACGGAGTTCCAAAATCGATCATCTCCGATCGTGATGGACGCTTCACTTCGCGATTTTGGACGAGTGTTCACGCTACCATGGGGTCGAAATTGAAGTTTAGTACGGCATTTCACCCCAAAACTGATGGCCAATCGGAGAGAACCATCCAGACACTAGAAGATATGCTCAGATCATGTGTCTTGGATTTCAAAGGAAATTGGGATCAGAAGCTACCACTGATCGAATTCTCTTATAATAATAGTTATCATGCCTCAATTGGAATGGCTCCATTTGAAGCATTGTACGGACGAAAGTGTCGATCGCCCATCCATTGGCAAGAAGTCGAACAGAAGCAATTGCAAACCACGGACTTCATTGAAAAGACCTCCGAGGATATCAAGAAGATCAAGCAAAGGCTCGATGTAGCTTTTAGTTGACAGAAAAGCTATGCCGACAAATGTTGAAGACTGTTGGAGTTTCAAATCGGGGATGCCGTCTTCATCAAGATTGCCCCTATGAAAAGGGTAATTCGATTTGGAAAGAAAGGGAAGCTTAGTCCACGGTACACGGGACCGTTTGGAATCCTTGAAAGGATTGGGAAAGTTGTATATAAGCTTGCCCTACCACCGGAGTTAGCATCAATGCATAACGTTTTTCACGTTTCGATGCTCAAGAAGTATGTTCCAGATCCTTCCCACATACTCAGTCAAGAACCGGTAGAAGTTCAGACTGACTTAACTTACGAGGAGAGACCTGTTAGAATTCTCGATAGAGAAGATACGGTTTTAAGAAATAGAATTATTCCCATGGTTAAGGTATTGTGGCGAAACCACAAGGTCGAGGAAGCAACATGGAAACTAGAGGATGAGATAAGAAAGAACTACCCCGAATTGTTCTGATTTTCGAGGACAAAAATTTTTAAGGGGGGTAGATTGTAATACCTGATTTTTCTATATTACTATTTCCTTTTTAAAGGAATTAAATGCATGCCGTAAACACATTTACGAAAAAGTTTGATTTAGGACTTTATTATGTGTTATGAGTTCTTATAGCATCATAAGACTCAAATATGCTTATTTTGATAAGCAAATGGCCTTTTCGGATGAAAAGGGATGAAAATTGCATGATTTTAGGACAGTCAAAGGTTTGACCGAAAAAGTCAACTTTGACTCGGGAAAGTCAAAGTTTGACCAAAATGGTCAAAATAATGACTGTGTAATTTTGTGACATGCAGTATGGGAGAAATACTGCGAAAACCCATTTTTCGGGCAATATGGCATGAATGAGAACTAAAACCGCCATAGAAAAATCAAGCACACTAAGTTAAGGCACAGGGCAAAAGGGCTCGAGAAAATAAGAAAAAAATTTTCCAGTCCGATTTTACACAGATAAAATTTTGACTGCAGTATAAAATAAGGGTACTGTGTATTAGTAAACACAGTATTGGATTTATCTGTGATAAGTTTAAAATTAGACTGCTTTTTCAAAAAGTAGCCAAACAAGACTTTTAAATTATGACATCATCACCTTTTTGAATTATGACCTCATAAATATTGTGTGAACCAAGCTATGCAAGACATGTGGCATGTTCTAGAAATTTTTTTCCTTCTCCACCAAGCAAATGGCCGGCCACCTATGCATGGATTTTGTGTGATTTTTAAAAATTTAGGGGATTTTCTAGAATTTTCAAAAGATTCCCTTTGTCTATAAATAGGGGTGAGAATTATTCATTTTAATTGAAAATTCTAGCCAAACTCCTGCATTTTTTCCCCACAAAAGCCGAGTGAGAGAGGAAGAGAAAGTGAGGAAGAAAACCAAAAATTTTCCTAAGCCAATTCTAGGGTTAGTGTTTGGTTTTGTCAAGGAACCATGAAAAATTTTCCAGCCCTTTTCTAGGCTGCTGTCGAGCGTGGGAAGTGCAGAAAAAGCCAAAGAAAAACCAAGGGTTGCTAGGAAACAAGTTAGGGGCAATTCGGGTTTGATTAAGCCACCAAGAAAAAAAGTTTGAAACAAGTTTTGAGACCATTTTTGGGTTTAGGGTAGCCACGGTTTTGAGCAGGAAAAACAGTGGGAAAAGCTGAAATTTTTGGGGACCATTGGTGCTGTGACCGAGCCATAGGTGGAGGACAAGATTTGAGGTCAAAAGAAATTTTTGGTGCCACTTTGGCGTGGAAAATCCGGTTGTGGTGTTAGGGGCCAAGAGTGGAATTTTTGGGTGCCAAAATCAACCCTAAGCCAACCCTTAAGTGGTTCAAGGTATTTTTCAAAACCCTAACCCTATTTTCATTCAAGTTTTTAAATTGAAGTTTATAGTGTATTTCAAGCCAAAAAGTTTGTAAGAGCATAAGCTCACAATTTTAATTTCTTGCCCTTAGTTTAATTTATGGTGCTTGATTAGATTCTAAGGATGGTTTGGTTTAAGTTTTTGATCTATTATTGCATATGCCTAGTTGAATAATAGGATTGCATGCTAGATTGTTTACATGAGGTTATATGTCCCCAATTAGGTATGTAAGAGTGTGAATGCATGCTAGGGTATGAAATGTAATTGTATGGCATGAATGATTATGTAACGACCCGCCTAGTGCAGGCCGTTACCATGCATACATGCATACAATCTTACATAACTTATACAAACTCACTTACTTGATACATTAAACACAACGGAAATTTTTTTTTTTTTTATATAGGGCGTATATACATATACGAAACATAAAATATGATCAATAGCATTTCTTGTGCATACCACTCAGTAGGCATAATTAAACATTACATAATTCATAAAATTGTCTAAACGCGTAGCGCTTTCCATTTCCCACCATTCACAGTGCCCGGCCACGCGATTCCACCTTGCATCATCAATTGCCAGCAAGTTGTTTACCTACAGCAGAAACTTCACACAATGAGCTTTCGCTCAGCAAGTACAAATCCTATACCGCGACTCATAAACTTATATCATAATATAACATCATTTTATTGCATATACTTCAAGACATATTGTAATATCTGGTTTTTCATGCTACTAATTCTTGTAAAGAATTAAATATGTGCAGATTATGCAATATTATGAAAAAGTTCAGTTCAGAACTTTCATGTGTGTATTATGAGCTTTTATAGCTTAAAAAGACTCAAAACGGGTGATTCGAAAAAGTAAACTACCTTTTCGGACAATAAGAAGTGAAACCTGATCGTTTTGTGAGAAGTCAAAATTTTGACCAAAAAGTCAACCGTTGACCCGAAAAGTCAACGTTTGACCAAAATGGTCCAAATTGTGAATCATGAATTTTAAGATCTGCATTTTTCGAAAAATACTGCAGAAACTCATTTTCTTTAACAGATAATGAAAATGAGATACCGGAACCACTATATAAAAATCAGGCGCATTTATTGAGTTCATAGGGCAGAAAGGGTTTGAGAAAACAAGAAAAATATTTTTCGACCCGATTTTCCGACGGCACGTTAAAAAATCCAAAAACTGTAAAATAATATTTACAGTATTGGAATTTAAATTTTTGAACTCGACGTTTCAAGATTTTCAGTCAAACCAAAGCTTTGTTCAAGAAATTTTTCTAGAACACTCTTCATCCTTATCTCTTTGGTGTGGTGGCCCAACCAAAGCATGACACATGTCCATGACAACTCAACATTGGTTGTCTTCCACCCTCCCTCATGGCCGGCCACATGTCCCCCTACAAGTCCAAATTTTAAAAATTTTGGGGTCAAAAATTGGATTTTTGAAAGCTTGCTTGAGCTCTATAAATAGACAAGCTCCCTATTCATTTTTATTCAAAATCCTAGTGAAGCTCTTGCAAATTTTCAGCTCAACCAAAGCCGTGAGAGAGAAAGGGAAAGTTCAGAAAATTTTGTAAGCCAACCTTCAATTCCATCTTCGGGTAGCTTAGGGAAACCGAAGGGAGAAAAGAAAAATTTTCTGGCAGCCAAGAGCAGCCCTCTGGCCGTGGGTTAGTGCAAGGGAAAGGAAGGGGAGAGACCGAAATTTTGAGGGAAAAATAGGGCTTGAAGTTCGGGTTAGCCTAGCAAGCAAAAGAGTGAGATTTGGAGCAAGTTAGGAGCTTGTTTTTGGCTCCAAACAGCTCACGGGTTTTGTGAGTAGAAGAGAAGAAAAAAATTTCAGATTTGGGCCAAGTGACCCTAAGTGGCCGAGCAAGGGAGGAGACCAGCCAAAGGAACCAAAAACTTGGTTTTGGTGCACCGCAAGAGTGTAGCCGAACCATTGGAGCCAAGGGAGTGCAAGGGGGAGCACTTTGGCAACCCAAACCCTAGGCCGAACACCACACCCTAGTTGAGGTAAAATTCTAAAATTTTTCTCAAGCTTTCAATTGATTTTTAAAGCTTTGATTTTATGTGTATTTTGTGCCAAAAAGATGTAAGGGCATAAGCCCATGCATGATTTAAATTTCTGCCCTATGTGTGTGTGTGCTTGGTTGCCGAGTGGTTAGGTGAGCCATTAGGGCTGTTTTGATGGTTTGCTTGCATTTTTAAGTTCGGTTTTGTGCTTGAAATTGCTAGAATGCATGCTAGGGTTTAAATGAGGCTTTATGTCCCTATTAGGTCAGTTTTTTATGTTGCATGGATGCTTTTAAGTTTTATGAACCATGATACTGGATGCTATAGTATGTATGTTGTATGCAAGTTAGAGGAACCGTGCAACCCTAGGCAATTTAGGTTCGGTTTCATGGGTTGCACGAACACGTGGGATGGCTTAGCTAGCCGAAAGGGGACACTAGACGCGCTGCATGTTTTTGACCTAACTCCCGAAGTGGTCGGTCGAGCTAGAACCCGCGCCATAGGACGTAACAAATGAACCTAAAAACTGAAACTGCTCTCGGGTTCCCAGGAGACAGTCTCGGTAAATCGTCACAGTTGGCCGATAGAGGCCGAATGGGCAAAAACGTAAAACACGAAAGTTGTAGAATAGGGTGTTTCCTAGGGGGTAGCATGGGCACTTTGCCAAAATAAGGCTCCAAAGGCCTACTTTTTCAAGAAAAACCGTAGGTGGGTCAGTGAGACCCAGTTTTCAAGTTAAGTCTGTTTTCGATTTAAAACTGACACCAAACGGTAAAGAATCAGAAAATGTGTAAAACACGAAAGTTTTAGAACTCTTTGAGGGCTAGAACTTTAGTGAAGGAAACTTTTCCCAACTCAAAACGGATTTTTAATTACAACCAAAAATCTGAAAACTGCGCAGGATTCAACAAAATTCTGTGCATGATTTTGTAGAACCAAACTAGGAAAATTATTTTTCGGACTCAAAACGTTATTCCAAGCACGAAAACTGTCCCAAAAGCAGTTTCCGACCCTCGAACATTTTATGAAAATATAGGCCAAGATCCACGAAAATTTTTAAGAAAGCAAGTCATGAAAATTAAGTTTTAAGCTAAGTTTTTATGAAAAGGATTTTTAAGCTCAAGTTTTCAAAGAAAAGGATTTTAAGCTAAGTTTTTCAAAGGAAAATGTAGAACGTAAGGTAGCCGGGACTTAGCACCCGAGTTACCGGGCTTTGCCCCGAAGCCCAGAGTTGACCCGAAGAGGGTTGACTTTAGCACTCGAAAAGGTTGACTTTGGTTGACCTATAAGAGAATCAAGTTTTAATACAAGCCCTAGGGTAGGTTTCGACCTAACCCAAATATCTTTATAAATGAGCTAAGTACACGGAAAGATTTTTCAACATAACCCTCTGGGATTACAAATGGTTTTGCATTAGGGGGACATATAGCCGAAAACCCGCATGAATGTTGGTTAGTACCAACCTACGATAAAGATGGACTAGAAGACTGACGTACGTCCTTTAATCAAGCAGGAGGAGTTCTGCAGCGGAGCTCGGAAGAGGATCTGCGAAACAACTAAAGTACAGACGGTAAGTACAACACCGTCTACAGCACAAGCTAATAGGATTATGCTATTAGACTCGATGATGTGCTCTGTGTTATATGCTAAGTACCATGTATGCTATATGAAATATGCTAAGTATATGGTTATATGCTAAGATAAGACAAGATAAGAAAGAATCAAGACATCAGAAATGTATGTTCACACGTAAACAAGTTTAAGTAAGAAAATAAGCACCGTGTCGTACCACCCGCGCCAGGTCGGGTTAGACTGTGGATTGAACTGGAATTGGTTTGGCCGCCCCAGACAATCCATAGTCGCGCGCCGGATACGAACACGTAGACTAATGGCCCATAAGATATAAGAATAAGGAAGATAATGAAGCATAATATGACTCATGCATGCTATGTGTTATACTAAGTATGTCATGTATTATATGTTATGCTAAGTATGTTATGTATTGTATGCTATGTATGTTATGCTAAGTAGTATGCCATGTATATGCTATGTAATGTTATATGTTATGTTAAGTTATTATGTTTTAGATGTTATATCGTTATTATTTTGTTACGGCTTAGGAGTTGTACTTACTGGGCTTTAAGCTCACCGTTTTGAGTTTGTGCTGTAGGTAAGTCGCCCGTCAGCTGATATTGATGCGGTGGGGAGTAGCGGGTCAAGCACTGTAAATCGTGGTATATGGAACCGCTACGCAAATCCTTGAGTGGTATATATTTTTGAGAGATAAGAAACGTTTTATAAGTAATAGTTAATATGATATGCACAGAAACAATATTTTAAGTTTATGTACATAGTTTTGTGTACTATAAAAAAAAAAAAAAAAACTCCGCTGTGTTTTACAAGCTAAGAAAGTAAGAAATCTTTATGTTATGAAATGTATGATATAAAGTACGGTAACGGCCTGCGCCAGGTGGGTCATTACAAGAGTTGGTATCAGAGCGGTCTCCTTGCGACACGATTTTACAGTTGCCTGACATCGCCTCCACCATTGCAAGTAAGTTTAGATTTATTTGCTTATGTATTGTGTTATTTATGTGCTTTATGATTTACGAGTATATTATGTGGAGTAGACGCGGCATCATGGATCCATCCCTAGTTAAGAGGGATCGAGACGCGGTCGTAGCATTCTATCGTTCGCAGCCAGCATACTTCGACAGTACTCGACGATCGATGTTGATAGAGACTTGGCTGCACGATATGGAGCAGATCTTTACGATATGTCACATCGAGGAACATCTACAGTCACACTGGCCAGTAGATGTCTGAGCGGAGATGCCAGATTATGGTGGGCCGCATTAGGAGAGCCGCAGCTGCCCAGTCGTACATGGGCACACTTCTACGCAGTGGTGATGACCCGATATGGAGCACTGCCAGCTAGAGGACCGGGAGAGCCAGTTCGCGACCCCGCCATCTATCGAGATATGAGGCAGGCCCGCTATCAGAGATTATCCCAGGATTGACACGCGTACCTGGGGGAGGCTATGAGCCATTATTGTCGGAGATTTCAGGAGATGATGCTCCCCTATATCCCTCAGGACATGCCTGAGTCTGAGTTATAGGCATTGATGCTTCTACGGAATGGAATACCACAGCATATTCGGCAGTTTGTTCCGACACCGACTAGCCAGATGGTCCTCGGCAGTTTTTATGACGACATCTTAGAGGCCGAGACGAGGGCTCAGACTATGCCTGCAGCCGAGCACATAGCCGAGGCCCAGGCTCCAGCCGATGATGATGACGAGCAGGAGGACCCACAGTATGAGGTGGGACCCGTGGATGAGGACCCGATACCAGAGGTACCTGCTCCAGCTGATGTAGACCCGATGGATGCCGATGACGACTCAGATGATGATGTCGTACCTATAGAGCCGCCATAGCACGAAGATCCCCCAGTCATCGTTATTTCTAGCGATGACGAGGACGACCTGAACGATGAGGTGCATATGACGATTGGGAGGATCCCGAGGAGATTCCCTTTGACTACCCCGATGAGATACCCGACGAGGATGCACCTGGTCAGGTGATAGTACTCTCCGACTCAGATACCTCAGTCAGCACCATTGACGACACCGACTAAATTAGGTCGATCGTGTATTTTTCCTTTTTGTTAGGACCGTTTATAGTACTTTGTATTCGGTTATTAGATTGTACATATATGTAGGATGGCAAGTGGTAGCCACTTCCATCTGAAGTTCTGTCCGTATATTATAAAAATGTACAGTATTATGTATTTTGAAAGCATTGTATATATGACAGTAAGTATTCTGTACAGTATGTACTTTTGTTATGATGATGTACTTTTGAGATTGTACAAAAAGGGACCGTGCGAACACGGGATATATGACAAGTTATATTACGATGATATGTTAAGTTAAGTATGTATGTGCTATGATAATGCTATTATGCTATGATATGATATGTATGTTTATGGGATGTCATGAATGGATTGTATGATAATGATATGATATGTTAAGATATGTATGGGAAGAAGGGTATTGATAATATTTCTTTTTCCTATATTAGGAAGATAAGGATGGTTCGTACACGAGGGAACACATCGGCTGACGCACCGGAAGATCCGCCTCAGCCGGATATGGTGACACTGATGATGAACTTGCAACGACAGTTGCAAGAACAGCAACAAGAAATGGCGAGATTTAGGGAGCAGTTAGAAAGGATGAAACAAGCCCCTCAGGTTCAAGCGGCGCCACAACCAGCACCGCCAGTACCGCCAGTGGTACCCCAAGCACCCAACGTTAATGTCCAACCAGAGGTTCAACCTGAAGTGCCTCAACCTGCGGAAGTACCAATGGCACCAGCTACCATCCCTGTAAATCCACCAGTGGTGCGAGAAGACATGTTGTATGAGCGTTTCAGACGCATGAAGGCGCCTGAGTTCGAAGGATCTACTGATCCGATAGCTGCAGACAACTGGCTCATTGATATTCAGGTTATCCTGAATTTCATGAGACTTACTGAACAAGAGAAGGTGTTATGTGCTTCCTTCGCGCTCAAGAAGGATGCAAGGCATTGGTGGACAACAGTTGAAGCACGTAGAGACGTGATGCCTATGACTTGGCAAGACTTCGTATATGAGTTCCGTACGATGTACTACAACAGAGAAGTCCTTGCAGTACAGCAAGACGAGTTTACGAACTTTAGACAGGGATTGCTGTCAGTCGTGGATGCAGTAAAGAGGTTTGAGCAGCTTGCTCGCCTATGCCCTAAGTTGGTGCCGAATGAAGAAGAGAAGGTGCGGTTGATGATGAGGATGTTTCGCACGGACATTGCGAAACTAGTCAGTACCGGGAACAGTCCACCAGAGACCGTATCAGATTGTGTCAGCAGGGCGGTTAGGGCTGAATATTGGATAAACCGGGACAAAGAAGCAAGAGCCCAGATTTTTAAGTCCCGGAAAGAGGAGAAAGCCGCTGCTAAGACCAACCAATCCCGCCAGGGTACAGAAGCCAACACAAAGGGACAAGCAAGCAATTCTGGCCAAAGTCCCAAACAGTCTGGGAAGAACAAAAGGAAAGGAAATTTCAATGGCCAGGGACAGCAAAAGAACTTTCCGCAGAAAAAGAATAACCGGGGGAATGATGGTAACAATGTCACTTATCCTACTTGTGACACTTGCGGAAAGAAGCACCCGGGAGTTTGTAGAAAGGGATCAAATGCTTGCTACCTTTGTGGCAAGGAGGGACATTTTGCTAAGAATTGCCCTCAGAATAATCAGAACCCACAACCGCAATACCAAAACCAGCAACAGCAATATCAGAACCGCAATTCCAATCAGAGGCAGATACATGCAGTACAGGCTAGGCTGGAGGGACCGGCAGTGGTACAAGGCAGAATAGAAGCACCAGAACCTCTAGCCCGGATTTATGCCTACACAAAAGGGGATGCGGAGGCAGAGACGTCACACGTGGTGACAGGTCAGATTTCTATCACCACTTATGATGTCATTGCCTTATTCGATTCTGGTGCCACGCATTCTTTCATATCCCTAGAATTTGCTCAGAAGCTAGGAGGCAGTGTTAGGAGAATAGAACAACCTTTCAATGCTTCTTTACCATCCGGTGAAATTTTGTGGTCCAATTTTTGGATCCAAAATGTTCCCATCATGATAAATGGCAGAGAATTAATTGCAGATCTCATCGCAATCAAACTCCATGATTTCGATGTGATCTTGGGGATGGATTTCTTGGGAAGGTACAACGCTAGGATCGACTGCAGAAGGCGTCGTATAATGTTTAGCCTTGACGGGAAGGAGGAGTTTAACTTCCAAGGGCAGCCCAGAAATTCCACCACCAAGTTTGTGTCAGCCATAAGGGCGTGGAAAATGTTAGCTAATGGATGTCAAGGATATTTAGCTAACATGGTGGATAAGAAGCAGGAGAAGGAGTTGATGCCAGATGATGTTCCCATCATCAGGGAATATGTGGACGTATTCCCAGAAGAATTACCAGGATTGCCTCCAGAGCGGGAAATTTCGTTCGAAATCGAGCTGATACCCGGAGCTGCACCAGTATCAAAAGCTCCATACAGGATGGCACCCGCGGAACTCAGGGAACTCCAGGTACAACTACAAGAGCTGCTGGACAAAGGGTTCATTAAGCAGAGTCACTCTCCGTGGGGAGCACCCGTCTTGTTTGTAAAGAAGAAGGACGGATCGCTGCGAATGTGCATAGACTACAGGGAGTTGAACAAGATCACCATCAAGAACAAGTATCCTCTCCCAAGGATAGACGATCTGTTCGACCAACTCAGGGGAGCGACAGTCTTTTCAAAGATTGACCTACGCTCAGGTTACCATCATCTGCGAATCAAGGAGTCTGATATTTCCAAGACAGCCTTCAGGACGCGTTATGGGCACTACGAGTTTTTGGTTATGCCCTTTGGATTGACGAATGCCCCAGCTGCGTTTATGGATTTGATGAACCGAGTATTTAGGGACTACTTGGACAAGTTTGTGATCGTTTTTATCGATGATATCCTGATATACTCGAGGTCCCAGGAAGAGCATGAGCAGCAATTGAGACTGGTGATGGAAATGCTGAGGCAGCATCAACTGTACGCTAAATTCACGAAGTGTGAATTTTGGCTGGAGAAAGTCCACTTTTTGGGGCATGTAGTGACGAAAGAAGGAATCTCTGTAGATCCAACTAAGGTGGAAGCAGTTAGCTCATGGCCAGCACCCAGGAATGTTACGGAGGTCAGAAGTTTTCTTGGGTTGGCAGGATATTACAGAAGATTTGTAGAAGGATTTTCAAAGATTGCAGCACCTCTTACTGCTCTCACTCGAAAGGAGAAGAAGTACGAGTGGACCCAGAAGTGTGAAGAAAACTTCCAAGAGCTTAAGAGGAAGCTGACAAGCGCACCTGTGCTGATTATTCCTGATGTTGAAGCAGGGAATTTTGTGATATACAGTGACGCTTCCAAGAACGGACTCGGAGCGGTATTGATGCAAAACGGGAGGGTAGTGGCCTATGCGTCCCGACAGTTGAAGAACCATGAAAGGAACTACCCTACCCATGATCTGGAATTAGCTGCAGTAGTTTTTGCTCTCAAGATATGGAGACATTACCTGTACGGGAACAAGTGTGAGATCTACACTGACCACCAGAGCCTCAAGTATATTTTTACTCAAAAGGAGTTAAATATGAGGCAAAGACGGTGGTTAGAACTTGTGAAGGATTATGACTGCGAAATCCTTTACCATCCTGGGAAGGCAAACAGGGTGGCAGATGCACTAAGTCGGAAGTCAGTAGGCATGCTGATGTCTATTGGAGCACTTCCTAAGCCCTTGCAAAAGGAGATTGTGGATTTCAACCTTGAAATGATAACGGGGAGGTTGTCTTCGCTTGTCCTCAAGTCAGATCTATTGGGCGTCATCAAGGCACACCAAGAAAATGACTCTTCATTGTTGAAAGCCAGACTATTTAGTGAGAAGGGTAACGAATTTAGGACATCTGATGACGGCATACTCCATTTTAGAGGAAGAATCTGCGTTCCTGAAGTGAAGAATTTGAAGGAACGGATAATGTCGGAGGCACACCAAACACCATATTCAGTACATCCAGGAGCATCCAAGATGTACAAGGATCTTAAAGAAACCTATTGGTGGCCAAATATGAAGAATCAGGTAGCAGAATACGTGTCAAAGTGCCTAACTTGTCAGAAAGTTAAGGCCGAACACCGACTTCCAGGAGGAGAATTGCAAAAGATCGAGCTTCCGGAATGGAAATGGGAGCAAATCACGATGGACTTTGTAGTCGGACTGCCCAGAACCTCGAACGGAAACGACACGATTTGGGTCATTGTGGATCGTTTGACCAAATCGGCGCACTTTATTGCGATTAAAGCCACTCACTCGGTGGAGAAATTAGCATAAATTTACGTGGCTCAAGTTGTCAGATTTCACGGAATCCCAAAATTGATTATCTCTGATCGTGATGGGCGTTTCACGCCGCGGTTTTGGATGAGTGTTCACGCTGCAATGGGGTCAAGACTGAAGTTCAGTACTGCTTTTCACCCCCAAACCGACGGACAGTCCGAGAGAACCATACAGACCTTAGAAGACATGTTGAGGTCATGCGTCCTAGATTTCAAGGGAAATTGGGATGAAAAGCTGTCATTGATAGAATTATCCTACAACAACAGCTATCATGCCTCAATAGGAATGGCTCCGTTTGAAGCGTTGTATGGAAGAAAGTGCCGATCGCCGATTCATTAGCAAGAAATCAGGCAGAAACAGCTGCAGACCACAGACTTCATAGAAAAGACCTCCGAAGACATCAAGAAGATCAAGCAGAGACTTGATATAGCCTTTAGCAGACAGAAGAGCTACGCAGATAAACGCCGACGACCGCTGGAATTCCAAGTAGGGGATGCTGTTTTTATCAAGATTGCTCCGATGAAGGGAGTAATGCGGTTCGGTAAGAAGGGAAAACTCAGTCCGAGGTATACAGGACCATTTAAGATTCTTGAGAGGATTGGAAAAGTCACGTATAGGCTCGCTTTACCGCCAGAATTAGCCTCAATGCACGACGTATTCCACGTTTCAATGCTGAAGAAGTATGTTCCCGATCCTTATCACGTGCTTAGCCAGGAACCAGTAGAGGTTCAGACAGATCTTACCTATGAAGAGAAGCCTGTTAGAATCCTCGATAGAGAAACTAAAGTCTTGAGGAACAAAGTTATTCCTATGGTTAAGGTTTTGTGGCGTAACCACAAGGTTGAAGAAGCAACATGGGAACCAGAAGATGCGATGAAGAAAGACTACCCCAAGTTGTTCTAATTTTCGAGGACGAAAATTTTTAAGGAGGGTAGATTGTAATATCTGGTTTTTCATGCTACTAATTCTTGTAAAGAATTAAATATGTGCAGATTATGCAATATTATGAAAATGTTCAGTTCAGAACTTTCATGTGTGTATTATGAGCTTTTATAGCTTAAAAAGACTCAAAACGGGTGATTCGAATAAGCAAACTGCCTTTTCGGACAATAAGAAGTGAAACCTGATCGTTTTGTGAGAAGTCAAAATTTTGACCAAAAAGTCAACCATTGACCCGAAAAGTCAACGTTTGACCAAAATGGTCCAAATTGTGAATCATGAATTTTAAGATCTGCATTTTTTGAAAACTACTGCAGAAACTCATTTTCCTTAACAGATAATGAAAATGAGACACCGGAACCACTATATAAAAATCAGGCGCATTTATTGAGTTCATAGGGCAGAAAGGGTTTAAGAAAACAAGAAAAATATTTTTCGACCCGATTTTCCGACGGCACGTTAAAAAATCCAAAAACTGTAAAATAATATTTACAGTATTGGAATTTAAATTTTTGAACTCGACGTTTCAAGATTTTCAGTCAAACCAAAGCTTTGTTCAAGAAATTTTTCTAGAACACTCTTCATCCTTATCTCTTTGGTGTGGTGGCCCAACCAAAGCATGACACATGTCCATGACAACTCAACATTGGTTGTCTTCCACCCTCCCTCATGGCCGGCCACATGTCCCCCTACAAGTCCAAATTTTAAAAATTTTGGGGTCAAAAATTGGATTTTTGAAAGCTTGCTTGAGCTCTATAAGTAGACAAGCTCCCTATTCATTTTTATTCAAAATCCTAGTGAAGCTCTTGCAAATTTTCAGTTCAACCAAAGCCGTGAGAGAGAAAGGGAGAGTTCAGAAAATTTTGTGAGCCAACCTTCAATTCCATCTTCGGGTAGCTTAAGGAAACCGAAGGGAGAAAAGAAAAATTTTCTGGCAGCCAAGAGCAGCCCTCTGGCCGTGGGTTAGTGCAAGGGAAAGGAAGGGGAGAGACCGAAATTTTGAGGGAAAAATAGGGCTTGAAGTTCGGGTTAGCCTAGCAAGCAAAAGAGTGAGATTTGGAGCAAGTTAGGAGCTTGTTTTTGGCTCCAAACAGCTCACGGGTTTTGTGAGTAGAAGAGAAGAAAAAAATTTCAGATTTGGGCCAAGTGACCCTAAATGGCCGAGCAAGGGAGGAGACCAGCCAAAGGAACCAAAAACTTGGTTTTGGTGCACCGCAAGAGTGTAGCCGAACCATTGGAGCCAAGGGAGTGCAAGGGGGAGCACTTTGGCAACCCAAACCCTAGGCCGAACACCACACCCTAGTTGAGGTAAAATTCTAAAATTTTTCTCAAGCTTTCAATTGATTTTTAAAGCTTTGATTTTATGTGTATTTTGTGCCAAAAAGATGTAAGGGCATAAGCCCATGCATGATTTAAATTTCTGCCCTATGTGTGTGTGTGCTTGGTTGCCGAGTGGTTAGGTGAGCCATTAGGGCTGTTTTGATGGTTTGCTTGCATTTTTAAGTTCGGTTTTGTGCTTGAAATTGCTAGAATGCATGCTAGGGTTTAAATGAGGCTTTATGTCCCCATTAGGTCAGTTTTTTATGTTGCATGGATGCTTTTAAGTTTTATGAACCATGATACTAGGATGCTATAGTATGTATGTTGTATGCAAGTTAGAGGAACCGTGCAACCCTAGGCAATTTAGGTTCGGTTTCATGGGTTGCACGAACACGTGGGATGGCTTAGCTAGTCGAAAGGGGACACTAGACGCGCTGCATGTTTTTGACCTAACTCCCGAAGTGGTCGGTCGAGCTAGAACCCGCGCCATAGGATGTAACAAATGAACCTAAAAACTGAAACTGCTCTCGGGTTCCCAGGAGACAGTCTCGGTAAATCGTCAAAGTTGGCCGATAGAGGCCGAATGGGCAAAAACGTAAAACACGAAAGTTGTAGAATAGGGTGTTTCCTAGGGGATAGTGTGGGCACTTTGCCAAAATAAGGCTCCAAAGGCCTACTTTTTCAAGAAAAACCGTAGGTGGGTCAGTGAGACCCAGTTTTCAAGTTAAGTCTGTTTTCGATTTAAAACTGACACCAAACGGTAAAGAATCAGAAAATGTGTAAAAAATGAAAGTTTTAGAACTCTTTGAGGGCTAGAACTTTCGTGAAGGAAACTTTTTCCAACTCAAAACGGATTTTTAATTACAACCAAAAATCTGAAAACTGCGCAGGATTCAACAAAATTCTGTGCATGATTTTGTAGAACCAAACTAGGAAAATTATTTTTCGGACTCAAAACGTTATTCCAAGCACGGAAACTGTCCCAAAAGCAGTTTCCGACCCTCGAACATTTTATGAAAATATAGGCCAAGATCCACGAAAATTTTTAAGAAAGCAAGTCATGAAAATTAAGTTTTAAGCTAAGTTTTTATGAAAAGGATTTTTAAGCTCAAGTTTTCAAAGAAAAGGATTTTAAGCTAAGTTTTTCAAAGGAAAATGTAGAACGTAAGGTAGCCGGGACTTAGCACCCGAGTTACCGGGCTTTGCCCCGAAGCCCAGAGTTGACCCGAAGAGGGTTGACTTTAGCACTCGAAAAGGTTGACTTTGGTTGACCTATAAGAGAATCAAGTTTTAATACAAGCCCTAGGGTAGGTTTCGACCTAATCCAAATATCTTTATAAATGAGCTAAGTACACGGAAAGATTTTTCAACATAACCCTCTGGGATTACAAATGGCTTTGCATTAGGGGGACATATAGTCGAAAACCCGCATGAATGTTGGTTAGTACCAACCTACGATAAAGATGGACTAGAAGACTGACGTACGTCCTTTAATCAAGCAGGAGGAGTTCTGCAGCGGAGCTCGGAAGAAGATCTGCGAAACAACTAAAGTACAGACGGTAAGTACAACACCGTCTACAGCACAAGCTAATAGGATTATGCTATTAGACTCGATGATGTGCTCTGTGTTATATGCTAAGTACCATGTATGCTATATGAAATATGCTAAGTATATGGTTATATGCTAAGATAAGACAAGATAAGAAAGAATCAAGACATCAGAAATGTATGTTCACACGTAAACAAGTTTAAGTAAGAAAATAAGCACCGTGTCGTACCACACGCGCCAGGTCGGGTTGGACTGTGGATTGAACTGGAATTGGTTTGGCCGCCCCAGACAATCCATAGTCGCGCGCCGGATACGAACACGTAGACTAAGGGCCCATAAGATATAAGAATAAGGAAGATAATGAAGCATAATATGACTCATGCATGCTATGTGTTATACTAAGTATGTCATATATTATATGTTATGCTAAGTATGTTATGTATTGTATGCTATGTATGTTATGCTAAGTAGTATGCCATGTATATGCTATGTAATGTTATATGTTATGTTAAGTTATTATGTTTTAGATGTTATATCGTTATTATTTTGTTACGGCTTAGGAGTTGTACTTACTGGGCTTTAAGCTCACCGTTTTGAGTTTGTGCTGTAGGTAAGTCGCCCGTCAGCTGATATTAATGCGGTGGGGAGTAGCGGGTCAAGCACTGTAAATCGTGGTATATGGAACCGCTACGCAAATCCTTGAGTGGTATATATTTTTGAGAGATAAGAAACGTTTTATAAGTAATAGTTAATATGATATGCACATAAACAATATTTTAAGTTTATGTACATAGTTTTGTGTACTATAAAAAAAAAAATCCGCTGTGTTTTACAAGCTAAGAAAGTAAGAAATCTTTATGTTATGAAATGTATGATATCAAGTACGGTAACGGCCTGCGCCAGGTGGGTTGTTACACATATAACATGCATGAACCAATTATGTTCATATTATGCTTACTTATTTCTATATCTCTTATTCTACTTAGGGACCCTTAACATGTGTGTTCGTACCTAGTGCGCAATTATGAATTAGTTGGGACGGCCAAACCAAATCCAACTCAATCCACAGTCCAACCCGACCTGGTGCGGGTGGCACGACACAGGCGACGTATCGCCTTTACCTATCTTTCATCTTATCATTCTTAATCGTGTCATACATGATCCCATTTCGTGAACATACCGTTCGATGTCATTTTATCATTATTCATATGCATTTCATATATCTCGTAAGCATACATTGCTTACTTAATGTAACGACCCGCCTAGCACAGGCCGTTACCGTACATACATACATGCATTCGTACATAGCTTTTACAACTTACTTAATTATTACATGAAACACAGCGGAAATTTTTTTTTTTTTTTTGGCGTATATACAAATATGAAACATAAAACATAATTAACAAAACGCGTAGCAGTCCCCATTTTCCACCATTCACAGTGCCCGGCCACGCGATTCCACCTTGCATCATCAAATGCCAGCAGGTTGTTTACCTACAGCACAAACTTAACACAATGAGCTTTCGCTCAGCAAATACAACTCCTATACCGCGACTCGTGACTTATAATAAAACATATCATCATTCTAATGCATATACTTCAAGACATATAGCATGCATGAACCAATTATGTTCATATTATGCTTATTTAATTTTTTTTTTTTTGAATCTACTTGTTCTACTTAAGGACCCCTAACATGTGTGTTCGTGTGAGATCTAGTTTTTCATGTAACTAGCTTCTGTAATGAATTGAATGTAAATAGTACATACAATTTCATGAAAAAGCTTGTTTCAGAGCTCTAATGTGTGTTATGAGTTTTTATAGCTTAATAAAACTCAAAAATGACTGTTCGAAGAAGCAAATAGCCTTTTTGAACAATAAGGAGTGAAATCGACTCGATTCCACAAAAGTCAAAATTTTGACCGAAAAAGTCAACTGTTGACCGAAAAGTCAAAGTTGGACCAAAATGGTCGAAATTATGACGGAGGAATTTTAAGATCTGCGTTTTATGAAAAATAATGCAGGAACTAATTTTTAAGACAGTTAGAAACTAAAACCACCTTAGAAAAATCAAGCACGCCACATTAAGTCACGAGGCAGAAGGATTTGAGAAAAGATCTTCAATCCGATTTTTTTGACTGTAATTATGAAAAAATCCAAACTGTAAAATAATTATTACAGTATTGGAATTTAAATTTTTACAATCAAAGTTTCAAAGATTTTTGTCCAAACAAGCCCTAAATTTTAAGATATCTCATAAAGAAAATAATATTTTATTCTATGTGAGATGTGTTGGACCAATCACAAGAGGACACCTAGCCCTTGCCAACTCACCATGAGTTGTCTTGCACCTCCAAAACTTCGGACACCTTGCATGCCACAAGGCCAAAATTTTGCAAATTTTGGGGTCAAAATCTTATTTCAAAAAGCTCTCAAAGTTGTCTAAAAAAGGGGGGTGGATTTCTCTATTCATTTTAATGAGAAAATGCAACAAAACTCTTGCAAAATCTCAGCTCAAAATCCGAGAGAAAGGGAGTGAGAGATCAGAAAAATTTTTCAAGTTCAATCCATCTTTTGTGCTTCGGGTAGGCTAGCAACCGAGGGGGAGAGAAAAGAAAATTTTTCTGGCAGCCCTTGCAGTCTCTTGCCGTGGGTTTGGAGCAGGGGAAACACAAGGGAAAACCAAAATTTTGGGGTAGAAATTAGGGCTAAAGGTTCGGGTTTGATTGGTGAGCCAAAGGAGTGAGTTTGGTGCAAGTTTTAGAGCTTGAATCACCTTGGAGCAGCTCTCGGGTTTGTGGGAGAAAAGAGAGGAAAAAAATTTCAGATTTGGGGCTAAACTCTCTTGAGTGTCCGAGCAAGGAGAGGAGACCCTAAAGGAGCCAAAAATTTGATTTTTGGAGCACTTGGAGTGAGCAGCCGAGCCCTTGAACCAAAGGGAGCAAACAGTTTTTTTTCGGGTCATCCAAACCCTAAGCCGAAAGTCACCTCTTAGAAGGTAAAATTTTTAAAAGCTTTTTCACAAGTTTAAATGAGTTTTTAAGCATGTGATTTACGTGTATTTCATGCAAAATTTGTGTAAGAGCATAAGCTCCTATGTGTGTTTTGATGGCTGCCTTAGATGTGCTTGTGTGCTATGTGTTTGGTTAGGTTGATTCTAGGTGTGGTTTGGTTTATTTTTATGCTCATAATTTATGCTATGTGCTTGATTGTTAGATTGGCATGTTAGGGTTTGATATAGGTAATATGTCCCCAAATTAGGTTAAGTAGTTTTATGCATGTATGTTATGTTTTTATGAACCAAAATGCATGATTGGTGTGATGTATGCTAAGCTAGTGGATATGCAACCCTAGGATTAGGAGTTCGGATTTTTGGGTTGCAAAGATCACATGGGCTGTATGATAGGGTTAAGGGACGTTAGAATGCGCTGCATGTTTGTTGATTATCTCCCGATGTGGGCGGTCGAGTTAGAACCCGCGATTTAGGACGTAACAATAAATGTAAGAACCAAAACTAGCTCTCGGGTTCCAGGGAGCTGTTTCGGTAAAACACAGATTACAGGCCTTTAGAGGCCGAATGGGCAAAAAGTTAAAACACGAAAGTTGTAGACTAGGTTGTTTCCTAGCGGCCAACGCGGCCAGTTTTCCAAATTAAGGCTCCAAAAGCCTTCTTTTATAAGGAAACCCGTAGATGGTCTGTAAGACTCGGTTTTCAAAGTTAAACTCGTTTTCGATTAAAAACTGGTACCAATCGGTACAGAATCAGAAATTTCTCAAAACACAAAAGTTTTAGAACTCTTCGAGGGCTAGAACTTTCGTGAAGAAAAAATTTTCAAATTCAAAAGCGATTTTTAACTATAAACTGAAATGTCAAAACTGCGCAGGAATCCAAGAGTTTCTGTGCAAGATTTTATAGAACCCTTAGGAAGAACGTTTTTCGAGCTAATCACGTTGTTTCAAGTAAGGAAACTGTCCCAAAAGCAGTTTCCGAGCCCCAAATGTTTTATGAAATTATAAGGCAGGATTTATGAATTTTTACGAAAAAGTTGATAAGATTAAGATTTTACAGCTAAGTGTTTTTATGAAGAAAAAGTTATAAGTTAAGGTTTTTAAAGAAAATGGTTTCTAAATTAAGATTTTCAAAGCAAATGGATTTTTGGCTAAGTGTTCAAAGAAATGTTAGGACGTATGATAACCGGGAAATTATACCCGAGTTATCGGGACTTAGGTCCCACAATCCTAAAGTAAGCCGAATAGGGATTCATGTTAGAGATCACAAGGGTTAACCTTGGTTGACCCATAAATTGTTGATCAAAGCCCAAGGGTTGATGTTCATCTAACCCGACATGTCTTCGATATGGGCTAAGTGTATGAAATGGATATCCAACGTATCTTTTTAGATCACGATGTATGATCTATAAGACTACTAAGGTAGTCGCCCTTTATGCATGTATGGTTTATGTTAGGGGGGACATATCACCGAAAAACCCACATGAACTAGATTAGAAATCTCATGTACGTCCTTCGATCGAGCAGGAGGGATTCTGCAATTAAAGCTCGAAGAGGAGTAAGACAAGCAGCACACGGATAGACGGTAAGTACAACACCGTCTACAGCATAAGCTACTAGTATATATTACTAGATTTTCATGATGTGTTCTGTGCTATGTGTTAGATAACATGTATGCCTTATAAATTATGTTACGATTATGATTATGATGCTAAGGTAAGAAAGATTAGAATTAAAAAGGTGACAACAAGATGTATGTTCACTAATAATAAGAATAAGCACCGTGTCGTACCACCCACACCAGGCTGGGTTGGACTGTGGATTGAGTTGGATAAGGTTTGGCCGCCCCAACCAATTCATAGTCGCGCGCCGGATACGAACACGCGAGGTAAGGGCCCATAATAAATAAGAATAAGAAAGCATAAAATGGTTAATGCTTGCTATGTGTATGTTGTGTATATTTTCTCTTTACGGCTTAAGAGTTGTACTTACTGAGCTTTAGCTCACGGTTTTAAGTTTATGCTGTAGGTAAGGAACCAGCTATCTGAAAAAGATGCAAGGTGGAGTAGCGAGCCAAGGGACTGTGAATGAGTGGATTATGGGTATCGCTACGTGTTTTGTGGTTTTTATGTAAATTATGAAATATTTTATATTAACTGGTAATTAATATATTAGTACGCAAAAACAGTATTACTTTATGTTTATAGTGTTTTGACAATGCTATAAAAAAAAAAAAAAAAAAAAAAATTTCCGCTGTGTTTTTCAATCAATGTGTTTAAGTTATATTATGAATGTATGTTAGTAAGTAAGGTAACGGCCTACGCTAGGTGGGGCGTTACAGTTCGTACCCGGCGCGCGACCATGAATTGGTTGGGGCGGCCAAACCAAATCCAACTCAATCCACAGTCCAACCCGACGTGGTGCGGGTGGCACGACACAGGCGACGTATCGCCTTTACCTACTTTTTACCTTGTCATTCTTATTCGTGTCATACATAATCTTATTTTATGAACATTCCGTTCAATGACATTTTATCATTATTCATATGCATTTAATATATATTGTAAGCATACGTTGCTTACTTAACACATTATCTAGCATATACTTAATACATACACATAGCATCGTAACATCTCATAACACATAACACAACAATAAAATCTAGGCAAGTATACAACTACTAGCCTATGCTGTAGGCGGCGTTGTACTTACCTTGTCTATGCCTGTTGATATGCTGTTCCACCTCGGGGCTCAGCTGCAGGTTATATGCTGCTTAACCGAAGGACTAGTTAATAATCTAGCCTATGACCATAATAATGTTGGTTATCCACCAACATTCATGCAATGCATTGGCTATATGTCCCTCCTATCTTAAAACATTTTGATGTGCGGTTACGTTGGATAACCTTTCAAATCTATCACATGTGAGAGCGTATAAAGGTTAGGCTAACACCTAACCTTAAACTTATCGTAATCCTAATCCGAATTAGGTTAACCGAAGTCAACCTCTTGATTACTAAAGTCAACCCTCCGTTGGGCCAACTTCGGGCTTTGGGGCTAAGCCCTGTGAATCGGGTATAAATTCCCGATCACCGTTCGTCTTAACTTTTTACCTAGCAACCTTGAACTTGAACACTTTATTCTCTTTTCTTTGTCTTTTGAAAGAGCTTTTGGCATAAAGCCGAGAAACTGCTATAATTCCCTTTAAAAATCCTTGAATCTTAAAACTGGGTTTTTAAAACATTTGAGGGTTTGAAACTGCCCTTGGAACAGTTTCCATGTTCAAAACAGAGTGTTTAAACTGAAAAACAATTTTTTTCTATAGGTTCTATAAAAATCTGTGCAGGAACATTTTGCTCCCTGCACAGTTTTCAGATTTCAAGGTCTAGCTTAAAACTCTTTGGGAATTAGAAAAAGTTTCCTTCACGAAAGTTCTAGCTCTCGAAGAGATCTAAAACTTTCATGTTTTACAAAAATTCTGATTCTGTACCGATTAATACCAGTTTTTATTTGAACCTCGGTGTTCCTGAAAACGGCGTCCTGATGGACCACCTACGGTTTTTCGTGAAAACGGAGGCCTTTGGAACCTCATTTTGCAAAACGGTCCACGCTGCCCCCTAGGAAAGACCCTGTTCTACAACTTTCATGTTTTACGTTTTCGCCCATTCGGCCTCTAAAGGCCTACAATTACCCATTTCCTGCGACTGACCAGTGGGGAACCCGAACTGGCAGCCCTACTTACTAGGTTTGGTTTACGTCCTAGTTTTCGGTTTCTACCTCAACCGATCACATCGGGAGCTTAATGTCAATTCATACAGCGTTTCTAACGTCTTGCATGTCCCAACATGCAACCCTAACACGTCCATGCAACCTTTCGAAAACGATCCCTAACCTAGTGTTGCATGTTCTAGCATAGCACAAACCATTCATTCATACATTCCATTACATACCAAATAAATTCAAACCATTCATGCACATGCTAATTCATACCCTACGGGACATATAACCTCATGAAATATTTCTAGCATGCAATCCTAGCATACCAAACAACCATAAACATATTAATGAGCAATAAGGAACCAAACCACATCTAGCACCCTAATCAAGCACATTTAAGGGCATAAACTAAATTTAGTGAGCTTATGCTCTTACAACCAATAACTTGAACAAATACATTTAAATTTGAGCTTAAAAACTTGATTGGAAAAGGATTTAAGCTTTTAGAAAATTTTACCTTGAAATGGTTTGGATTTGGCTCTAGGACTTGAACCAATCTCACACCCCTTGACCTTAGCTCCCTAGAACCGGTTTGGCTCACCAATTTGACATCAAATTGGCTGATTTGGGACCTCAAATTTTGGCTCCTCCCTATGCTCGGCTACAGCCCTATAACAAACCCAAAACTGAAAATTTTTTTCTTGGTTTCATACACAAACCCGTGGGCTATCTTGGAGGGAAAAATGGTTTCGAAACTTACCCCTAAGCTTGGCTCAATGAACCCGAACTCTCCCTAGAGTTCTCCTTCAAATTTTTTTGCACTTTTTCCTCTCTTTTACTGCTTGCTGCCCACTGTTACAGCCAAGAACAAGGCTGGAAAATTTTTTCCTCTCTTTCTCTTGCTCTCCCACACAAACCGAACAACACACACAAACTTGGTTCAAAATTTTTTTTTCAGATTTTCTCTCCCTCTTTGCTCTCGGTTTTGGCTGAAGAATTTTGGGCATAATAGAGTTGCATTTTCTGATTTAAATGGGGGAGGAGGCAGCCCTATTTATAGGCAATGTGGGACAAAAGTTTCTCTTATTTTGACCCCCAAAATTTTTGAAAAATTGCATAAAAAACCCATGAGGTGGCCGGCTTTCTTGGAGTAGAGAACAAGTAAGAAAAAGCTAGAAGGGGACACATGTCATGTGGAGATTTGTTCTTGAAAAAGTTGATGATGTCATAATTCAAAACTTTATGATGTCATAAATCATAAAGGGCTTGTTTGTCACTTTTCCAATAAACAGTATAATTTAAACTTAACATAGATAAATCTAATACTGTGTTGTACTAATACACAGTATTAATATTTTATACTGTCATAAAAATTTTATCTGTGAAAAATCGGGCTGAAAAATTTTTTCTTTATTTTTCCGAACCCTTTTGCTTTATACCCTATTTTTGCGTGCTTGATTTTTCTATAGTGGTTTTGGTTCTTAAATATGTCATCTTATTTGAAAAATGAGTTTTTCGCAGTATTTTTCCTATACTGCATCTCATAAAATTGTACAGTGAGGGTTTTGACCGTTTTGGTCAAACTTTGACTTTCCCGGGTCAAAGTTGACTTTTTTGGTCAACCCTTTGACTTTCCTAAAATGATGCAAAATTCATCTCTTTTCATCCGAAAAGATCATTTATCAATCAAAACAAGCACATTTGAGTCTTACAAAGCTGTAAGAGCTCGTAACAAATAATAGAGTCCTGAAACGAACTCTTTCATAAATGCCGATACGGCATGCATTCAATCCCTTTTAAAAGGAAATAATAACATAGAAAAAGTCAGGTATTACAATCTACCCCCCTTAAAAATTTTCGTCCCCGAAAATTAGAACAAACTGGTGTAGTTCCTTCTGATTGGCCATCGGTCTGAAGTCGAAATGTCGCACTAAACGTTAATTTCACGTCCATAGCAGCGTGAATACTCCTCCAAACTTACGAAGTGAAGCGTCCATCATGATCCAGATACTCGATCTTGGCACTCCATGTACCTTGACGATTTAAGCTACTTAGATTCCTGCCAATCCTTCTATCGAAAAGGTGGCTCTAATCGCGATAAAGTGGGTCGATTTGGTCAATCGGTCGACAATGACCCAAATCGTGTCGCTCCTAATTGTATTTCTAGGTAGTCCTACAAACAAATCCATGGTAATTCGCTCCCATCTTCATTCTGGAGACTCTGTTTCCTGCAAATTTCCTCCGAGACGTAGGTATTTAGCCTTGACTTTCTGACAAGTTGGGCTCTTTGACACGTATTCCTCTACTTCACCCTTCATGTTGAGTTCCGCAACTGCTCGTAACGGTTAAATCTTTCCTTATCGTACTAGCTAAACGTCCCACAACGCTCTAAGTAGTCATACTTAGCGTCGTAATAACTTAAGAAATTAGTTTTTAAGATCACATCGAAATCCTAAGACTTGATTTCGATGATATCTACAAACAATTCTCTGCCACATAAAATCATAGAAGTATTATGCATTCAGAGATCAAACCACAAAATTCTTTCTCCAAAAAGGCAAAGGAGTCTTTATAAAGCTGTTTCAAACCTTTTTACACTACTTCCTATCACCGTTCATTATTCTTGTCTTATAACTTAGTTAAGAAAATTATCGTTTTTCTTTATCTCAAAATAGGTTTTGGGCATACAAGCCTAAAACTCCTTTTATTTTTTCTTAAAAATCCTTAACTCTTGAAACATGGTCTTATAAAATGTTTGAAGGTTAGAAACTGCCTTTAGAACAGTTTCTAGATTCAAAACAGTGTGTTTAGACAGAAAAACAGTTTTTCTCTACTGGTTCTATAAAATTCTGTGCAGGAATGTCTTGCTCCCTGCACAGTTTTTAGAAAATAGATCATAATTAAAAATCCGTTTGGAATTAGAAAAAGTTGTCTTCATGAAAGTTCTAGCTCTCAAAGAGATCAAAAACTTTTGTGTTTTACAAAAATTCTGATTCCGCTTAGATCAGTTCCAGTTTTAATTTGAATCCGGTTGATCATAAAAACTGCGTCCAGATGGACCATCTTCGGTTTTTCATAAAAACAGAGGCCTTTGGAACCTCATTTTGAGAAACGGTCCGCGTTGCCCCCTAGGAAAGACCCTGTTCTACGACTTTCATGTTTTACGTTTTTGCCCATTCTGTCATGACCCCACTTATTGCCACCAAATCCACGCGGTGTCTGACCACGCGAACCTGGGGTTGGGTTCGTCACATTACTACTTACTTGCTTAATTGAAAATAAAGTTACCCAATTTCTAGAGTAAATTTTTTTTTTCTTCTTTTCTAAAAATCGTTCCTAGAAAACTTTTATTGCGGAAATCATAAACTTTAAACTCAATTAAAACATAACTCAAAACTGCTTTTCTTTTTTAAAACTTTATCTCTTTAAAATGTACTCACTCGGGTACTGAGCGTTCACCTATGAGGAAAGCTCCATATATAAATACATAATCTGAATCGTGGACCGGCCCCGACCTAATACGGACCGGTGCAACACGTGGCAACTTGCCTGCCATAACTGCTAAAAACTGAAAACTGAAACATACATGCTGAAACATAATGAAAACACATTTTCATTTTAAACGCATTTCGGAAACCCCGTAGCAGTCCATACCCACGTTTCACAGTCCGCGACGCCATCTTTCCACAGCTTGTATCATGTATCGCCGATAGGTAGCTTACCTACAGCATGAACGTAAGTAATGAGCTAAAAAGCTCAGTAAGCACAACATCTTATCCGCATGCAACTAGATGCACGAAAACGTGAACCAATTATGATTTATTATAAAATCAATTATGGTCTCTTTACTGATCTTATCTTACTACTATAACACGTGTGTATGTACTTAGATACGTAACCATGTAGTGATTGAAGGTAGTCCGACCAAACCAACTTAAACCATGAAACACACAGTTTAACATGGAGTAGTAGAGGCAGTTCTTCCATATCAAGTCAAAACATGGAACATGCCGTTTAAACTTACCACGAAGGCAAGCTAGTACCACACAACATGTCTTACTTGACTTACTCTTGCTTACCATGTCACTTATTTTTAGTGGACATGTTTCGTGATGCCACAAATCTAACATAAAACATAACATGCTATACATACTAACTCATCAATTAACGTGGATGACATACTGAACATGAACTTGCATAACATACTGCATGCTTGACATAACATAAACATACTGCATAACATGAACTTAGTACATAACTTAACATACATACTGCATAGCTTAACATGAAACATACTACATGACTTAACATGAACTTACATGGCATACTTACTGCATAACATAACATATAACATACTGCATACTTATCATGAAACATACTGCATGACTTAACACATAAACATACTGCATTACTGAACATCATAAATCATGAAATCCCATTCATGATTTCTTAAACACATCATATGCAAATAAACATGTGTTCATGCTGTAGGCGGAATTGTACTTACCTTCCGTCCTATGCTTTTGCTTAACTGTCCCTTCTAATGCTGTTCCACTCCTGGTACAGCTGCAGGTTCTGCCTGCTTGACATAGGACATGATCTACTTAAACTCGTGAAAATGCTGGTAACTAACCAACATGTTTACATGATCTTGATTGTATGTCCCTTATGTGCAAAGCGTCTAACTTGGTTACCAACGGTAACCTGGCGTGCCAAGCCAAAACTAAACCTCTAAGGGTTGCTTATCTTAATCTGAAGCTATCGGGTCATATCTGACAACCCTTTAGTTGAGCTTAAACGGTATCCTTTAGGGTTACTTTGGATAACCCGTAAGGATAAACTAACTCCATACTATTAGTCAATCCAAAAGTCAACCATGGTCAACTTTGGTCAACTACGGTCAACTATGGTCAACCCTGTATGGTCAACCTCTTGGGTCTCGGGCTTGACCCGGTAACTCGGGCATAACTCCCGATTACCATTCGTGAACTAAACGTTAGCTATAAACTTGCTTGAAAAATCATTTTCCTTGCTTGGAAAACACTTAGGGAAATAATCCCAAAATTTCACTTGTCGTGTAAAAATTCTTAACTTAATTCATAAAATCCAAACTCATGGATTTAAGCTTCGTAAAATCATTTTAGGTTGAAAACCGTCCTTGGAACGATTTTCCGAGTCAAAATACTCGTTTAAGGTTGAAAAACCATTTTTCTAACAATACTTGTAAAACTTGTGGTGCAGGAATTTCGGATCCCTTGAGCACCTTTCATAAAACAATTTTCGTTTTAAAATCGGTGCGTAATCTGAAAAATTTTCTTCACGAAAGTTCTAGCTCTCGAAAAATACTAAAACTTTCATGTTTTACAAAACTCCTAATTCGGCCTAGATTCATACCAGTTTTTAATTGAAACCGGATGACCCCTGAAACTGGGTCTGGGGACGTAAAAGATTTAGCCACGGGTTTTAGCATTTTTGAAGGCCATTGGAGCCTTATTTTGGAAAACGACCCACGTTGCCCCCTAGGAAAAGTTGTTCTAGACAACTTTCATGTTTTACGTTTTCCCAAATTCGGCCTCTAAGAGCCTGTTATTTTTTGTTTACGAAAACTGGGTGGACTTAGTCCGAACCTACCAGTTTCGTGTTTACTTTGATTTTACGTCTCCTACTTCGGAAACTAACTCAACCGATCACTCGGGAGCCTAAATGAACAACATGCACGTTAACTAACGTCCCACATGTGTTGACATGTCATCCCCTCGTGGCCATGCAAACCAAATCCGGAACTACTAAACCTTAGGTTTGCATGTGTTCTAAGGTTGCATTACATAAAATTAAATCATACAAACAATACCAAAGCTAAGTCTAACACCCTAGCATTCATGCCACACACGGCTGCACCTAGGACAGGGACCATACTAACCAAATTGTCATGCAAACCAAGCACTCATGCAAGCATAAAACATAGCACAACAAACATAAATCATGCATAGCTAAACTACTAACCATACACCTAATCAAGCATCACACCCCTAGCTAAGCATTAACCAAAATTAATTGAGCTTAAGCGCTTACAATCTTGCTTGAAATACATCATAAATTTCCCAATTTAAAGCTTGAACCAAAAGCTTTAGGGTTAGGGCTTTACCTCTTGAAATCCGGAAGTTGGTTCACCTAAGGGAGCCGAACGTCCTAGCTTCCTCTTGGCTGCCTTTTGCAGCCGAATTACTCCCACCAAATGGGTTCCAATTTCAGCCATGCACATATACAACATATACATAAATAATCCATCAAATCTTGCATGGAAATTTAACTTAAAATTCAAGGATTTACCTTGACTTACCCTTGGCTTGGTTAGGGTCCATGGATCCGAAAACCCTTCCTCCTTGGCTACACACTTGCTCTCGGTTTTGGCTCCCAAATTGCACCAAAAATTTTCACCATCCTTGGTGAATCCTTGCAGCCCAAGCAAAAATTTTCACCATCCTTGGTGAATCCTTGCAGCCCAAGCCGAGCCCTTGGCTGCCCCCAAGACCCATGAAAATTTTGCTCCTTCTTGGCCGAAACCCATCTCCCACCAAGGCACAAAATCACTTGGCTTCTAGGGTTGGTTTCTCTTCTCCATCACAAATGGCCACACCTTGGATTGGCCTGAAAATTTTTCTCTCATTTCTTCCTCACTAACCCACGGTTTCTGTTCAGAAAATCTGGAAAAATTTCCAGATTTTCCCTCCTTGCTCCATGCTCAAAACCGAGCACTCCCATAGTGGATCACATGAGATTTTTCCAACTTTTGGCTTGCCTTTTCTCTCCCCTTTGGCTCACGGATTTTTCTAGAGAAATTTGGCCATAATTTGGCTACTTTTCTTCAATATTTTCTGCACAAAAATCTGTCCAAATGGGTCTATTTATAGGCATTTTTCAACTCTTGAAAATTGCATTTTGACCCCTAAATTTTCCACTTTTCCTTGCTTTCTCCCCAAGGTGGCCGGCTGTTTCATGCTCAGCAACAGCTAGCATGGGTGATGTCATGGCTGATGTCACTTTGCTTAGCTCATGGCTTACCTCACAATGCTCTCTAGGTGTCCGATTGTCCTACAAATCAACACACCCATCTTATTTTATGATGTTGTCATCTCGGTGACTTCATATGCTCATATCGTCAAATTTTTAAAATTTACACCTTTACCCCAAAAGTGAAAATTTTTGTATTTATGCCCTTAAACTTCATAATTGGCCATAATGCTTGCTTTTTAAGCAAATATCATTCTTTTCATGATTTTATGTGATTTTCTCATACTTGAATCACATATTTTCTAAAATTACATTTTTGCCCCGAAAGACAAAAATCCTTTCAATTTCACCCCCAAAAGTGGCCGGTCCTTATTTCTGCTTGTTAGGCAAGTCATTGCCTCATTTTGACATCATCTATCGACGTCACTTAACTTACTTCACATATTTTCCAAAATTTACACTTTTACCCCAAAAGTGAAAATTTTGACATTTTTTGTGATAACCAGATTTTCATGATAGCCATTTTCCTTCTTTAAAGGAATTATGAGCATATATTGATGTGTTTTCGGAAAAACTCAGTTAAGAGTTTTTCATACGTTTTACGGAGTCTTATGGCTCAATAAGACTCAAAACAGATTTTTAAGGTTAGAAAATGCCTTTTCTGGTCGAAATGGGCGATAAGGGACGTTTTGCCGAAAAAGTCAAAGTTTGACCGAAAAAGTCAACTTTGACCGAAAAAGTCAAAGTTTGACCAAAAGTGGTCAACAGTTGACTCGATATTGAAAAATGCTGCGGTATGAGAAAATACTGCAAAATATGTCAGTATGGGCGGGTTAGCCCAATTAGACAGTAAAAACACCCGTTAAATCAAGCATCCCTAGCATTAGTTATGGCCAGACTGATATATTTGGTCAAGATATCACTCAAGGAGACCAATTCAAGTCAAAGGGTAAGAACGTCAAATTTTCATTTTTGGGGCAAAAATGTAAATTTTGAAAAATATGTGAAGTACGCCGAGTGACGTCGCTAGATGAGGTCACAATAAGGAAATAATTTGCTTTGCAAGAAGAAATTAAGAAATAGTCATTTTCGGGGGCGAAAATGTAAAGATTTTATTTTTCGGGTCAAAAATGTAAATTTTGAAAATATGTGATTTTAATGGAAGAAAATCACATAAAATCATGAAAAGAATGATATTGGATTGAAAAGCAAGCATTATGGCCATTTTGAAGTTTAGGGGCCAAAATGTAAAAATTTTCACCTTTGGGGCAAAAGTGTAAATTTTAGAAAATTGACGAAATGGACGTATGAAGTCACCAAGATGATAATATCATCAAATAGGATGGGTGTGTTGATTTTTGGAACAATCGGACACCTAGAGGACATTTTTGCAAGAATTTCCATTTTCGGGGGGCAAAAATGTAATTTTTGAAAAGTTGTGAGATAAGCCGTGACATCATCCATGACATCAGCCCCTCCATCAGCCATTCCAGCTGTCCATTAGCTGTCCACAGCCGGCCATATCTTGGGACACAAGGCCAAAAAGTTAAAAATTTTGGGGGCCAAAATAGAATTTTTAAAAGTCCCAAAAAGTCTATAAATACCCACCCATTTGTGCAGAAAAAAAAATAGAGAAAGACAGCCAACCCCTGCCCATTTTTGTCCAGAAAATCCGTGAGGGAGAGGAAGAGAAAAAGGGAAGCCAAAGTTGGAAGAAAATTTTATGTGATCCAACCTTGGAGGCTCGGCTTTGGTGCTTGGAAAATCAAGCCAAAATCTGGAATTTTTCCAGATTTTGTGAAGCTGCAGCCGTTAGGGAGAAGAGAGGAAGAAGTGAGAAAATTTCGGGTCCAACCCATGGGGTGAGCCGAGCAAGGAGGAAGGAGAAACCACCATAAGCCATGAGTGATTTGTGCTTGGTGATGGTGGCTGATTTCGGCTGCTTGGAGTGCAGAAAATGGAGCCAAAATTTTTCATGGTTAGGGGCTGTAAGTGGTCGGCCAAGGCAGCAGCAATTCACCAAGAGTTGGTGTAGATTTTTGATGTGTTTTGGTGTCCAAAACAGTGAGCAAGAACAGCCATAAGGGAGCTGAAATTTTCAGTCCATGAAACCTAGTGTAAGTCATGGTAATAACCCTCAAACTCTAAGCTTTTTCCACACAAGATTGAATGGAAATTTATGATACGTTTGTGTGTATGTTGTATGAGTGCATGGCTGAATTTTGGAATCCATTTGGTGGAGAGAAACCGGCTGCAAGGAGGAGCAGCCAAGGGACAGCCATGAGCAAGAGGAAGTTCGGCTCCTTTGGTGTGAGTCAACTCCGAAATTTTGTGGAAGGTATAAGCCCTAACCCTAAGTCTTGGTTCAAGCTTTTATGAAGAGGTTTATGATGTATTTTTAAGCAATGGAATGTAAGGGTTTAAGCTCAGAATTTTTGATTAATGCTTGGGCTAGAATGGATGCTTGATTAGGGTGATTAGCATGCTAGTTAGCTTTGCATGATTTTCTGTTTTGTGCATGGTTTATGTGCTTGCTTGTTTGCTTGGTTTGCATGAAGAATTGGTTGATTATGTCCCTGTTATGGTGCTGCCGTGAGTGGCTGATGCTAGGGTGTTAGACTTTTGATTTCGGTTTGGTTGTGGATGCCGAACCCATGCTTGTGCAAGCTCTAGAAAGCATGCAAGCCTAGGTTAGTAATTCCGGTTTGGTTTGCATGACCACGTGGGGTTAACATGTCCAAAGCATGTGGGACGTTAGATGACGTTGCATGTTGATGTTTTAGGCTCCCGAGTGATCGGTTGAGACGTAAAACTAATGTAACACGAAACTGGCTGTAGGTTCGGACCTATCTGCCCAGTTTTCGTAAACAGAAAATAACAGGCCCTTAGAGGCCGAATTTGGGAAAACGTAAAAACATGAAAGTTGACCAAAACAACTTTTCCAAGGGGACAACGCGGGTCGTTTTCCAAAATAATGCTCCAAAGGCCTTCAAAATTAGCAAAACCCGTGGCTAAGTGTTCACGTCCCCCAGACCCGTTAGCTTCAGGATCAGCCAGTTTCAACTCGAAACTGGTATTGATCTAGGCCGAATTAGGAGTTTTGTAAAACATGAAAGTTTTAGCATTTTTCGAGGGCTAGAACTTTCGTGAAGAACACTTTTTCAGATAACGTACCAATTTTAAGATAAAAATTGTTTTACTAAGGGTGGTCAAGGAATCCGAATTCCTGCACCACAAAACTTAACAAGTGATTTTGTAAAAATGATTTTCTACCTCAAATAAGTGATTTTGACCATGAAAATCGTTCTAATGACGGTTTTCAACTTAAAATGAATTTACAAAGCATAAAATCAAGAATTCAGATTTTATGAAGAAAGTTATGAATTTTTACACAAAAGTGAATTTTGGGATTTATTTCCCTAAGTGTTTTCCAAGAAAGGAAATAAGATTTTTAAGCAAAGTTTTTAATGTACGATTAGTTCACGTATGGTAATCGGGTGTTAGACTCGAATTACCGGGTCAAGGGCCGCGACCCGAGAGGTTGACCCGAGGGGGTTGACCATAGTTGACCGAGAGTTGACCAAGGTTGACTTTTGTTGACTTTTGGTTAACTCGTAGCTTTAAGTTAGTTTATCCTCATGGGTTATCCAAAGTGACCCTAACGGATACCGAATAGCTAAACTAAAGGGTTATCAGATATAACCCGATCGTTTCTCTTTAAGATTAGCAACCCTTAGAGGTTAGTATGGGCTTAGCACGCCAGGTTACCGAGAGTAACCGATATAGACGTTTTGCACGTTAAGGGACATACAACCAAGAATCATGTAGACATGTTGGTTAGTTTACCTGCATTTTCACGATGTTAAGTAGAGTCTGTCCTATGTCAAGCAGGCAGAACCTGCAGCTGTACCAGTAGTGGAACAGCACTGGGATAGGGCAATCAGTCAAGAACGTATGACGGAAAGGTAAGTACAACTCCGCCTACGGCATGAACGCATGTTAGGATGTCATGTTATGTATGCATGTAGGGTATGTTCACGTATGTATGCATGTTAAGTATGTTATGTGCTATGTCCATGTTATGTTATGCTATGTATGTTATGTGTAAGTATGTTATGTATGTTATGTATGTGTTAAGTATGTATGCATTATGTATGCCATGTAGTATGTATGTATGTTTAGCTAAGTTTATGTTTATGCAGATGCACGTTTATGTTTTATGTTATTTTTGTGGCATCACGAAGTATGCTCACTAAAGATAAGATACATGGTAAGACAAGAGATAAGGCAGTAGGACATGCTGTGTTGTACTGACGTTGCCTCTGTGGTAAGTTAAAACGGCACGTCCCATGGTTTGAATTGATATGGAAGGGCTTCCTCCACTACTCCATGTTAAGCTTTGTGCTTCATGGTTTAAGTTGGTATGGTCGGACCTCCTTCAATCTCTCCATGGTTACGTACCGAAGTACATACACACATGTATTAGTAGCAAGATAAGATAAGATAGAGTCAGTAGAGAAACCATAAATGATTTTAAATAATAAATCATAATTGATTCACGTTGTTGTTGTTGGGATCTATAGGTGCCCTAAGGATAGAAAATCTTAGGGATTTTCTGTAAATATGACATTTTGATATTAATAAGAGGAAATTATTCATGTTTAATAAGTTGTGTCCTATTTACTTTCATTTGTTGATTGTATAATTATTTTGAGCAAACATAAAATACTCCTAGGCTGTTGGTAATATATCGAATTACCATATGTATACGGGGTATGCATAGAAGACGTGGTAATTCGATAACAGTCTAAATAAATAGTCCGCAATCAACGGAATAAGATTTGGGGATCTTATTCATGATAAGATTGTAAAGGTTGTCTACTTCCTTGGAGGGATGGTTTGTCTTGACCATCGGATAGGTTCCGAGTAGAAACTTTAATGTATACCAGTATTGAGGTATGACATTGGACTGGACCTAAAGTGTTAATTGATTCGGTTTAATAATTCCGTTTATAAGAATCAATGATACTTTGATTATCATCCTGCATTAATCTTAATCCTGAAATGATTACTTGAGTTCGCATCCATGACTTATGTACTTTGATGCACTAAAGGTGAGACACTGTTAATTCATGGTCAACATACTTGTGTTTTGGGTGCATGACTTATGGATGGAGAAATCAAGATTCATAGATACGGAATGCATAGCTATCTTAATGATAGTAAATGTTATCTACTTAAAGGTATTATTCGGGGATTGAAAGATAGTATAACAAGATCTTGGCCATCGGTTTACTTTGTGTTCTCTGGTGGTTTTCCAATTGTATGGTTTTACAATTGGTGGTTCTTTCAATGGAGAATAATTGAACTTTAAGTTAAAATGATTGAAAAGGTAAAACGGAAAAAGTCCTTAATTCAATCATGGATAACATATGGGGATTAAGCAAGCGATGAATAAATCATGGAAGAAGCACTACGTGAGAGAGCTTTCGTAATACGGTATGTAAACAGGAGTTCAGCTTCAAACTTTTAGTGGAATAGTTTTGAAGTTGATAATTGATGGATAATTAATCTGGGATTAATTTTTCACAATTATAGGAGCCTCTTTACATATTTCCATCGGGTCCCTCTATTAGCTCATATAGTTCCACGAAGCGTCTCGGGATTTGTTCCTAATGAGATCGGTAAATTGTAAATGGAATTTTGTAATGTCTATTAAGACATGGTACTCTCTAACATGCAATCCAGAAAGGATTGGACATGTGAAATTTGTAGACAAATGATTTGTCAACATGTGATTGGTTAATTTGAATTTTGAAAATAAGATTGTATTTGAATTTTGGAAAACAAAATTTTTCTCTCCTAATTAAAAATGGTGCACGTTTTTTAATTGTATGGAGGGAAGAAAATTTTGTTTCAAAATTATTTAAATATATTCCTAACATTTAATTATTAATTGGTTTAAATAATGGAGATTATTTCATGAATTTTTCTTTCCTAATTAAAGAGGTGCATGGTTTTTGTGAGGAAAGAAAATTTGAAATATTTCACTAATTTAAATTAATTAATATGGATAATGTTTATGGAAAATATTTATTCAAATATGTGAATCCTATTTAAATTCGAAAAGGTTTAAAAGAAGTTTGAATCTAGATAGGACTAGGATCTTTTGACTAGTCTAGATTCTTGATTTAAAATTTAAACCACCAATCAAGATTTCTCTCACTTTGTGGCCGAATTTTAAAGGGGATTTCCTCTTGAAATTTGTTTTTAGGTTCAATGAATCTAGCCCTAAAGTTGTATGATCTTTTGGTTCAAGATTTATCCGGAAAATAATTATTAATTATTTTTCAAGTAGGAGATAAATTTTGAAAAGGATTGTAATACTATATAAAGGCTAGGAGTTCTTGAAAAACCAATTTTTGATAATTTTAAAGAAAAAAAACGTTTTTTAATTAAAAAAAAATTTTTTTTTTCTTCCACATCAAAAATTCGGCTTTCTTGTGAGAGAGAAAAAGAAAGAAAATTCCATTGAATCAAAACTGCGAGAAAGGTTAAACCGAGTGATTATTTTCATAGGAGGTTAACCGGTTTCTGTTTTGTAGTTTTGAAGAAAGAAGTTGGATCAAATTCTCAACGAGGATCATCGGAATTGAGAAGGAGGGATCTAGACTACGGAAAGAAATACCGGTCGCTTGGATTCATAGAACGTGTGCCCACACACACTTTGAGACGTGGAACTCGAGAATAGTAGAGAAGACACGTTGGTCAAACGCTCTAGCAATTCCGGAATCCAAGAAATAAGGTACGCTTGATCATGAATTAATTTATTGTTATATGCATCATGAGCTTCTTTTCCGGAAACGGCATAAAAATTTTAAAACTTCCGCTGCGCCGTAACTCCAATACCGGATCCGATTTTTCCAACAGTTGTGCATTTAGATTGCATGCGGATAGGATGTTGTGCTTACTGAGCTTTTTAGCTCATTGTTTATGTTCATGCTGTAGGTAAGGTTCCTACCGGCACTTCCTGAACAAGCTGTGGGAAGATGGCGCAACAGAGTGTGAAATGTGGGTATGGACTGCTACGGGGTTTCCGAAATGCGTTTAAAAGGAAATGTGTTTTCATTTCATTCAGTATGTATGCATGTATGTTTAAGTTAAGTTATGTATGTATGCTAGCTTTCCTCATAGGTGAAGGCTAGGTACTCGAGTGAGTACACTTTAAGCAGTAAGATTTTATGAAAGAAAAGTAGTTTTCAATCACGTTTAACTTGTGTTAAAGTTTTAAGATTTCCGCAATAAAAGTTTTAAGTAACGATTTTTAGAAAAGAAAGAAAAAAAAAATTACTCGTGAAATTGGGTATCTATTATTTTTCATAACAAGTCAAGCAAGTAAGTTAAGTTAATGTCGCGGTCCGAAGCGAACGCTCCAGGTTCGCGCGGTCGGACTCCGCGTGGATCTGGGAGGTGGTAAGTCAGGTCGTGACAGAGGTGGTATCAGAGCAAAGGGTTTTCGTATTAGAGCGAAAAGTTTTTCTGCCATCCCATTTCACAATTCTGCCGCCAGCGCCACAGCATTGTAAGTTGTTTTCTTACTCTGTGTAGTTTTAAGATTAGTTAGAAAGACATGTACTTGGTTTTAAACCCAAGTTAGATTAATTAGGATCGAAAGGAGCAGCAAGGCTTCGTCGGCATTCCAAGGAATGGAGGAGCAGCTCCGCAACTTCAACAACATCCAGAACAGCGGTTTCCAGAATGAAGAGTCTTATCAGACTACGCGCAGCAAAGACGCAGTGTTCAGCTAAGATACGTTGCTAGTCAACGACCAGACGAGGTGACTACTCAAACAGTCAGATCAGATATGTAGCAGTTGATATGCTTACCCAAGAGATCTCATGGATCAGCACTGCCAACGGATCAGAGTTGAGCAGCAGAAGCGTGGTGGAGACGCCATATTTACGATATGTTATGATGAGATTGCTAGAAATCTCTAGTAAGATATGTTAAGATAAGAAATGGTATAAGTAATAGAATTAGCAGCTAGAAATTGGTTTGTCGTGGGAACGACAGAACCAAGTTTCGTAGAAGTCCATCTTGCAACTGTTGTGCCCAAGTTACAAGGATAAGTGCTAGAATAGCAATAAGATGTAAGATTGATTCCCGGTTAAGGGAGATTATGAGATTATGAGGAGTATAGATATTCCTAAGAATTAAGATTATACCCTTGTGTTATGAGGGAAAAGTTTGAAGTAGATAGAGAGGTTTCTTTTATCCTAATAGTAGTTGGATATTTTAGTATGCCTTCCAACGCATCACTTGAACAATATTATGAATTTTCCAAAAATGATTAGATTATGATCTTATGTTAATGGAACCCCTTCACGTTAAGACGACCAAATCCTTGAGGAAGAAATTCCAAGATAGGGGTTGTCACACAAAAGGTCGTAAACCTTGAGGACGAATCCAAGAAAGGGGGGCCTTTATGTAGAGTAAAAGGGTTCGAGTAACATAGGATCAAATTTCAAAAGAGTATTAAAGTATGATATGATATGTTTTCCAAGAGTGAAAACGATTTTTCAGTAAGTTTTTCAAGTAAGAACAAGCAAGTATTAGTTATGTTTTCAAAGTGCGACAAAATATTTGATATACTTGTCCAAACTTTTATATAAATAGTTCTTGTGATGCAATAGGAAAGGAAAGTATGTTAGTATGTATGTATGCAGTAAGATAAGCAAGATAAGTATGACAAGCATGATAAGTAAGCAAGTTCAACAGTATGTTAGTACGTATGTATGTTAAGTATGATAGTATGTAAGCAAGTATGTTAGCAAGTAAGTATGATAAGCATGATAAGCATGAAGATATGAAGTAATATTATGGATTTTCGGGTGCATTTTGAAGAAAAGTCACCTAGAAGTATCAGAATTTTCGAGGACGAAAATTTTATAAGGAGGGTAGAATGTGATAACCAGATTTTCATGATAGCCATTTTCCTTCTTTAAAGGAATTATGAGCATATATTGATGTGTTTTCGGAAAAACTCAGTTAAGAGTTTTTCATACGTTTTACGGAGTCTTATGGCTCAATAAGACTCAAAACAGATTTTTAAGGTTAGAAAACGCCTTTTCTGGTCGAAAGGGGCGATAAGGGACGTTTTGCCGAAAAATTCAAAGTTTGACCGAAAAAGTCAACTTTGACCGAAAAAGTCAAAGTTTGACCAAAAGTGGTCAACAGTTGACTCGATATTGAAAAATGCTGCGGTATGAGAAAATACTGCAAAATATGTCAGTATGGGCGGGTTAGCCCAATTAGACAGTAAAAACACCCGTTAAATCAAGCATCCCTAGCATTAGTTATGGCCAGACTGATATATTTGGTCAAGATATCACTCAAGGAGACCAATTCAAGTCAAAGGGTAAGAACGTCAAATTTTTCATTTTTGGGGGCAAAAATGTAAATTTTGAAAAATATGTGAAGTACGCCAAGTGACGTCGCTAGATGAGGTCACAATAAGGAAATAATTTGCTTTGCAAGAAGAAATTAAGAAATAGTCATTTTCGGGGGCGAAAATGTAAAGATTTTATTTTTTGGGTCAAAAATGTAAATTTTGAAAATATGTGATTTTAATGGAAGAAAATCACATAAAATCATGAAAAGAATGATATTGGATTGAAAAGCAAGCATTATGGCCATTTTGAAGTTTAGGGGCCAAAATGTAAAAATTTTCACCTTTGGGGGCAAAAGTGTAAATTTTAGAAAATTGACGAAATGGACGTATGAAGTCACCAAGATGATAATATCATCAAATAGGATGGGTGTGTTGATTTTTGGAACAATCGGACACCTAGAGGACATTTTTGCAAGAATTTCCATTTTCGGGGGGCAAAAATGTAATTTTTGAAAAGTTGTGAGATAAGCCGTGACATCATCCATGACATCAGCCCCTCCATCAGCCATTCCAGCTGTCCATTAGCTGTCCACAGCCGGCCATATCTTGGGACACAAGGCCAAAAAGTTAAAAATTTTGGGGGCCAAAATAGAATTTTTAAAAGTCCCAAAAAGTCTATAAATACCCACCCATTTGTGCAGAAAAAAAAATAGAGAAAGACAGCCAACCCCTGCCCATTTTTGTCCAGAAAATCCGTGAGGGAGAGGAAGAGAAAAAGGGAAGCCAAAGTTGGAAGAAAATTTTATGTGATCCAACCTTGGAGGCTCGGCTTTGGTGCTTGGAAAATCAAGCCAAAATCTGGAATTTTTCCAGATTTTGTGAAGCTGCAGCCGTTAGGGAGAAGAGAGGAAGAAGTGAGAAAATTTCGGGTCCAACCCATGGGGTGAGCCGAGCAAGGAGGAAGGAGAAACCACCATGAGCCATGAGTGATTTGTGCTTGGTGATGGTGGCTGATTTCGGCTGCTTGGAGTGCAGAAAATGGAGCCAAAATTTTTCATGGTTAGGGGCTGTAAGTGGTCGGCCAAGGCAGCAGTAATTCACCAAGAGTTGGTGCAGATTTTTGATGTGTTTTGGTGTCCAAAACAGTGAGCAAGAACAGCCATAAGGGAGCTGAAATTTTCAGTCCATGAAACCTAGTGTAAGTCATGGTAATAACCCTCAAACTCTAAGCTTTTTCCACACAAGATTGAATGGAAATTTATGGTATGTTTGTGTGTATGTTGTATGAGTGCATGGCTGAATTTTGGAATCCATTTGGTGGAGAGAAACCGGCTGCAAGGAGGAGCAGCCAAGGGACAGCCATGAGCAAGAGGAAGTTCGGCTCCTTTGGTGTGAGTCAACTCCGAAATTTTGTGGAAGGTATAAGCCCTAACCCTAAGTCTTGGTTCAAGCTTTTATGAAGAGGTTTATGATGTATTTTTAAGCAATGGAATGTAAGGGTTTAAGCTCAGAATTTTTGATTAATGCTTGGGCTAGAATGGATGCTTGATTAGGGTGATTAGCATGCTAGTTAGCTTTGCATGATTTTCTGTTTTGTGCATGGTTTATGTGCTTGCTTGTTTGCTTGGTTTGCATGAAGAATTGGTTGATTATGTCCCTGTTATGGTGCTGCCGTGAGTGGCTGATGCTAGGGTTTTAGACTTTTGATTTCGGTTTGGTTGTGGATGCCGAACCCATGCTTGTGCAAGCTCTAGAAAGCATGCAAGCCTAGGTTAGTAATTCCGGTTTGGTTTGCATGACCACGTGGGGTTAACATGTCCAAAGCATGTGGGACGTTAGATGACGTTGCATGTTGATGTTTTAGGCTCCCGAGTGATCGGTTGAGACGTAAAACTAATGTAACACGAAACTGGCTATAGGTTCGGACCTATCTGCCCAGTTTTCGTAAACAGAAAATAACATGCCCTTAGAGGCCGAATTTGGGAAAACGTAAAAACATGAAAGTTGACCAAAACAACTTTTCCAAGGGGACAGCGCGGGTCGTTTTCCAAAATAAGGCTCCAAAGGCCTTCAAAATTAGCAAAACCCGTGGCTAAGTGTTCACGTCCCCCAGACCCGTTAGCTTCAGGATCAGCCAGTTTCAACTCGAAACTGGTATTGATCTAGGCCGAATTAGGAGTTTTGTAAAACATGAAAGTTTTAGCATTTTTCGAGGGCTAGAACTTTCGTGAAGAACACTTTTTCAGATAACGTACCAATTTTAAGATAAAAATTGTTTTACTAAGGGTGGTCAAGGAATCCGAATTCCTGCACCACAAAACTTAACAAGTGATTTTGTAAAAATGATTTTCTACCTCAAATAAGTGATTTTGACCATGAAAATCGTTCGAATGACGGTTTTCAACTTAAAATGAATTTACAAAGCATAAAATCAAGAATTCGGATTTTATGAAGAAAGTTATGAATTTTTACACAAAAGTGAATTTTGGGATTTATTTCCCTAAGTGTTTTCCAAGAAAGGAAATAAGATTTTTAAGCAAAGTTTTTAATGTACGATTAGTTCACGTATGGTAATCGGGTGTTAGACTCGAATTACCGGGTCAAGCCCGCGACCCGAGAGGTTGACCCGAGGGGGTTGACCATAGTTGACCGAGAGTTGACCAAGGTTGACTTTTGTTGACTTTTGGTTAACTTGTAGCTTTAAGTTAGTTTATCCTCATGGGTTATCCAAAGTGACCCTAACGGATACCGATAGCTAAACTAAAGGGTTATCAGATATAACCCGATCATTTCTCTTTAAGATTAGCAACCCTTAGAGGTTAGTATGGGCTTAGCACGCCAGGTTACCGAGAGTAACCGATATAGACGTTTTGCACGTTAAGGGACATACAACCAAGAATCATGTAGACATGTTGGTTAGTTTACCTGCATTTTCACGATGTTAAGTAGAGTCTGTCCTATGTCAAGCAGGCAGAACCTGCAGCTGTACCAGTAGTGGAACAGCACTGGGATAGGGCAATCAGTCAAGAACGTATGACGGAAAGGTAAGTACAACTCCGCCTACGGCATGAACGCATGTTAGGATGTCATGTTATGTATGCATGTAGGGTATGTTCACGTATGTATGCATGTTAAGTATGTTATGTGCTATGTCCATGTTATGTTATGCTATGTATGTTATGTGTAAGTATGTTATGTATGTTATGTATGTGTTAAGTATGTATGCATTATGTATGCCATGTAGTATGTATGTATGTTTAGCTAAGTTTATGTTTATGCAGATGCACGTTTATGTTTTATGTTATTTTTGTGGCATCACGAAGTATGCTCACTAAAGATAAGATACATGGTAAGACAAGAGATAAGGCAGTAGGACATGCTGTGTTGTACTGACGTTGCCTCTGTGGTAAGTTAAAACGGCACGTCCCATGGTTTGAATTGATATGGAAGGACTGCCTCCACTACTCCATGTTAAGCTTTGTGCTTCATGGTTTAAGTTGGTATGGTCGGACCTCCTTCAATCTCTCCATGGTTACGTACCGAAGTACATACACACATGTATTAGTAGCAAGATAAGATAAGATAGAGTCAGTAGAGAAACCATAAATGATTTTAAATAATAAATCATAATTGATTCACGTTGTTGTGCATTTAGATTGCATGCGGATAGGATGTTGTGCTTACTGAGCTTTTTAGCTCATTGTTTATGTTCATGCTGTAGGTAAGGTTCCTACCGGCACTTCCTGAACAAGCTGTGGGAAGATGGCGCAACAAAGTGTGAAATGTGGGTATGGACTGCTACGGGGTTTCCGAAATGCGTTTAAAAGGAAATGTGTTTTCATTTCATTCAGTATGTATGCATGTATGTTTAAGTTAAGTTATGTATGTATGCTAGCTTTCCTCATAGGTGAAGGCTAGGTACTCGAGTGAGTACACTTTAAGCAGTAAGATTTTATGAAAGAAAAGTAGTTTTCAATCACGTTTAACTTGTGTTAAAGTTTTAAGTAACGATTTTTAGAAAAGAAAGAAAAAAAAAATTACTCATGAAATTGGGTATCTATTATTTTTCATAACAAGTCAAGCAAGTAAGTTAAGTTAATGTCGCGGTCCGAAGCGAACGCTCCAGGTTCGCGCGGTCGGACTCCGCGTGGATCTGGGAGGTGGTAAGTCAGGTCGTGACATTTTTGCCCTTTGACTTTGACCGGTCCTTTTGGGTGACTTCTTGATTGAAAATTTCATTCTTGACCTTAACTAATGCTAGGGATGCTTGATTTCTAGGGTGTTTCTACTGTCTACTTGGGCTATCCCGTCCATACTGACATATTTTGCAGTATTTTCTCATACTGTATCATTTTTCACTGTCGAATCAACCGTTGACCACTCTTGGTCAAACTTTGACTTTCTTGGTCAAAGTTGACTTTTTCGGTCAAACTTTGACTTTTTCGGAACTGCGTCCTAATTCGTCCTTTTCGACCTGAAAGGGTGTTTTCTTTTCTTAAAAATCTATTCTGAGTCTTATTGAGCCATAAGACTTCGTAAAACGTGTGAAAAACTCTTAACTGAGTTTTTCCGTAAACATCTCAACATATGCTCATAATTCCTCTTTTAGAAGGAAAATGGCAACATGAAATTCTAGGTATCACATTCTACCCTCCTTATAAAATTTTCGTCCTTGAAAATTCTGATACTTCTAGGTAATTTTTCTTCAAAATACACCATAAGTCCTTAATGTTTTGTTCATGTTCCCATTTAAACATTTAATGGGATCGTATCTCTTATACTAAACCATAATCTTACTTTCATATCTTCATACTTATCATACTTATCATACTTACTGGCTTACATACCATCATGCTTAACATACATACTATCATACTGCTAACTTGCTTACTTATCATACTCATCTTACTGTATACTGTCATACTAACATACTGTCATTTCCTACTGCATCACAGGAACTGTTTACATAAAAAGTTGGACAAGTATATCAAATAACTCGTCACACTTTGAAAACATAATTCATACTGCTTGTTCTTGCTTGAAAAACTTACTGAAAAATCATTTCCACTCTTGGAAAACATATCGTATCATACTTTAATACTCTTTCTGGAATATAGTTTCTATCTTGAAACTTGATCCTATGCTACTAGAACCCTTTTACTCTGCATAAAGGCCCCCATTTCTTGGACTCGTCCTCAAGGTTTACGACCTTTCGTAATCAGTTTCCTAACTCGGAACTTCATACGTATGACAACCCCTATCTTGGAATTTCTTCCTCAAGGATTTGGTCGTCTTTCTAATCGTGAAGGGGTTCCATTAACATAAGATCATAGTCTGAGCATTTCTGCTAAAAATACTGTCTTTGAAACTTTTCAAAGTTTATTCTGGAAAATTCATAATATCGTTAGAGTGATGCGTTGGAAGGTCTACTAACATATTCAACTACTACTTGGATAAAAGAAGCTTTTCTGTTCGCTTCAAACTTTTCCCTCATAACACAAGGACATAATCTTAATTCTTAGGAATATCTATACTCCTCATAATCTCACAATCTCCCTTAACCGGGAATCAATCTTATCTCTTATTGCTATTCTAGCACTTATCTTTGTAACTTGGGCATAACAGTTGCAAGATAGACTTCTACGAAATTTGGTTCCGTCGTACCCACGACAAACCAATTTCTAGCTTCTACTTCTATCACTTATACTCTTTCTTATCTTAACATATCTTACTAGAGATTTCTCGCAATCTCTTCATATCATGTCATAACATAGCGTCTCTACCATGCTCTTGCTGCGCAACTCTGATCCGTTGGCAGTACTGATCCATGAAATCCTCTTGGTAAGCATATTAACTGCTACATATCTGATCTGACTGATTTGAGGAGTCACCTCGTCTGGTCGTTGACTGGCAACGTAACGTAACTGGAAAATGCGTCTTTGTAGCGCGTAATCGCAGAAAACTCTCCATTCTGTGAAACTACTGCTCTGGGTGTTGTCGAAGATGCGGAGCTGCTCCTCTATTCCTTAGAATGCCGACGAAGCCTTGCTGCTCCTTTCGATCCTAATAAATCTAACCTGGGTTTAAAACCAGGTACATGTCTTTATGCTAATCTTACAACTACACAGAGTAAGAAAACAACTTACAAGACTGTGGCCCTGGCAGCAGAATTGTGAAACTGGATGGCAGAAAACCTTTTCTGTAACACCCGGAATTTTCACGGACTTACGATTTCTCTTTTTATTAGAAATTAGAAGTCCGCATGATGTGTTTTTATGATATTTCATGGAAAATTATGAATTATATGTGAAATTCGTAATTTTATTAGCCAAGGTTAGAATTTTCTTTAAACCGGCTATGAGACTCGGAAAAAATGCCGAGGTTGGTAAACGGCATTTTGAGTCAAAAAGAACGAAAAGGAAAGAAAAAGAATGAAAAATGATGAAATTTTACAAAAGTCAAAGGGTTGACCAAAAACTCAAAGGGTTGACCAAAAAAGTCAAAGTTTGACTAAGGACGGGTCAAAAATGTTGACCTCGAAAAATGATGATTTGCAGTATAAGAAAAGACTGCAAAGACTTTCTATGGTCAAGAAAGTAAAAATAAGCCGTAAAAACCACCCTAGAAATCAAGCACACCGAATCAAGATAAAAAGGGCAAAAAGGTCTCCGAAAAATTGGAGAAAGAAAGTTTTCGGTTCAAGTTTACAAGGAAGAATTTTGGACCAAAATATGGAGCACAATATTTTTAATATCTGTGTGACACAAGGAAAGGAAAAATGAATTAATTTTTGAAGGAGAAAAATGACAAACAAGACCCATGAATCAAGGGCCAACTCATCAAGCATCCAATACCCCATTCTCCCTCAATGTGTTTGGCCAAGACAGCCCTTTGGCTCCCTCCTACAGCCGGCAACACAAAGGAAAGAAGAAAGAAAAGAAAATGCATGAAAGGAAGCCATAATTTAAGGAATGATGTCTCCTTTGGAAGCTAACTAGATGGGAACTAAATGTGAGCTAGTTAAAGTAAAGAAATGGAGCTCTTTTTCCACTCCATCATGTTCGACCAAGCCCCCTTTATCCCTCCAAAAATTCGGCAATTCAAGGGAAAAGACAAGGAAAAGAAAGCACAAAAGTAAAGCCTTGAATCAAGGAAAAAGTGTGAGCTAGCATGGGAAAGGAAAGGCCTAGGAGCCTCCACATCACCCTTGTCCAACCACTCCCTTTTTCCTCCCAAAAGAATTCGGCAACCATCCCTCAAATCCCCCAAGGATCCGGCTGGTCTAAGAGAAAAGAAAGGAAAGAAAAATCAAAAAGAAAAGACATGGCATAAAGCCATTTTTTGAGGAAAAAGTGTGCACCCTTTTGCATGCCACTTGTCCCCTTGTTTCTCCAAGAGTTTCGGCTGCCAACAGCCTTCCCCATGGCTAGCCATCAGCCATTTAATTTCCCCCAAAAATCCAGACACAAGGCCCCACATTCTCCTTCAAGATTCGGCTGCACTTCAAGGACAAGAAGGCATGTGAGAAAGCCTTAAATTAAGGAGAAAAGTTGGTCAATAAAGCAAGCTAACCTCCCTCACTTTTCCCCACAAAATCTGCTGCATGTCCCCCTCCTTTTCTCCTTCACTTTCGGCAGCAAGCAAGCCACTCCCCCCTTGGAGTTTCGGCCAACTAAGGGAAGAAAAGAGGACTTGACATAAAGCCAATTTTTTGAGGAGGAAAGCAAGACATCAACCCTCCCTTTTCCCCATCACTTTCGGCAACTCTCCAAGCAACAAAGTGCTGCCAATTTTCAGAAGAAAACCGTGGGAGAGAGAGGGAGAAAGAGAAGAAGAAATCTGGAAAAATCAAGAGGGCTTGTGCTAGGTGAAGTTCGGCTGCTCTAGGGAAGAAATGAGAGAGATTTGGTGAGCCATGGAGACCCATTTTAGGGCACAAATCCGTGAGCTTGGGGAGTGAAAGAAAGAGAGAAAATCTGGAAAAATTTATGGGATAAGCCATGCATGAAGTTCGGTTCTAGCAAGAGGAGCCAAGAGGAATGATTTTTGGTGCTCTAATGGAGCCAAAAATCCATGAGCATTTAGAAAGGAAAAAGGTAAGAGAAAACTTGGATTTTCATCTTATGAGGCTCGGTTTTGATGAGCAAGAAAGAGCTAACAAAAAGTTTCTTGGATCTCTATTTTCTTGCAAAAATCCGTGAGCCAAGAGGAGGATTTCGGATCCCATGGAGGAGCCAAATCCGTAGGTGAGCAAGCCAAGAAGAAAAAAGGGATTTTCAAACCCTAACTTGGGTTAAGGTAACCTCTTGAACTAATCTTGGATTTAAGCTCAAGATAAGCATTTTTCTTATGATTCAAGATGGGTTTGTAAGGACATAAGTCCATCTCTTTTTATAGCCCTTGATTTTCAGTGTATGTACTTGATAGGGATTAGGGTTTGGTTGGCTTATTTTATGATGTTGCTTGCATGATTTTTATGCTTGAAAAATGACTAGGATGCATGCTAGATGTGTTAATTAAGTCCCCTAAATTTTGGTCACAAATCAGCCCTAAGGCAGTGGCTGATTTGCTTGAAGAAAAATGATGAATGTGATGCTAGTTTGATGAACGATGCAAGAGCAAGACACCATGCAGCCAAGGACGTTTTTGTGGGCTGCATGGCCGTGAAGGATGGGCAAGAATGTATGCATGTGATGTTAGATACGTTGCTTGTTTAATGTTTAAGCTCCCGATGTGATCGGTCGAGTTAGAATCCGCGAACTAGGACGTAAAACCGGATTAACAACCGAAACTGCCAGTTCGGAGTCGAAACTGGCCAGTTTCGGGAAAGTGAAAATATCAGGTCCTTAGAGGCCGAATGTGTGATATCTGGTTTTCGTGTCACTTATTCTTTGTAAAGAATTAAATATGTGCAGTTTATGCAATTTTATGAAAAAGTTCAGTTTAGAACTTTAATATGTATATTATGAGTTTTTATAGCTTTATAAGACTCAAAAATGACTGTTCGGAGGAGCAAATAGCCTTTTCGGACAAAAAGGAGTGAAATCTAATCGATTTTAGAAAAGTCAAAATTTTGACCAAAAAGTCAACCGTTGACCCGAAAAGTCAAAGTTTGACCAAAATGGTCAAAATTCTGAAAGATGAATTTTAAGATCTGCATTTCATGTAAATTACTGCAGAAACTCATTTTCTTTAACAGATAATGAAAATGAGAAACCGAAACCACCATAGAAAAATCAGGCGCATTTATTGAGGTCATGGGGCAGAAAGGGTTTGAGAAAACAAGAAAAATATTTTTCAACCCGATTTTCCGACAGTAAGTATAAAAATCCAAAACTGTAAAATAATATTTACAGTATTAGAATTTAAATTTTTAAACCCGACGTTTCAAGATTTTCAGTCAACCAAGCTTAATTCAAGATTTACCTAAAGAACTTCATCCTTATCTATTGGTGTGGTGGCCCAATCAAAGAGTGACACATGGACACTTGACAACTCACCATTGGTTGGCTTCCACTACCATCAATGGCCGGCCACCTTGCATGCCGAATTCAGAAAATTTAAAAATTTTGGGGAGAAAAGTTGAATTTTTGAAAGCTTTCTTGTGGCCTATAAATAGAGTGGTTCTCTATTCATTTTTATTCAAAAATGCAACTAAACTCTTGCAATTTTTCAGCTCACAAAGCTGAGAGAGAGAGAGTAAGAGAGTTCAGAAATTTTTCAAGCCAACTTCCAATCTTCATCTTCGGGTAGTCTAGGAACCGAGGGAGAGAAGAAAAAAAATTCTGGCAGCCATTTCAGCCCACTGCCGTGAGCCAAGGAGCAGGGGAAACCAAAGAAGAAAGACCAAAATTTTGAGGGGAAATTGGAGCAAGAGTGTTCGGGTTGTGAGCTAGCAAGAAAAGAGTGAGCTTGAGTGAGTTGGAGCTTGAAACTCCACTTAGAGCAGCCACGGGTTGGCTAGAAAGAAAAGGGAAAAAAATTTCGGAATTGAGGGCAAACAGCCCTTGTGTGGCCGAGCAAGCTAGGGAGCAGCCATAGGGACCGAAACTTGGTTGTTGGTGCACCAAAAAGGGAGCAGCCGAAACCATAGGAGCCAAGGAGAGCTTAGGAAAAAGTTTGGAGTCCTAACCCTAAACCAGATCCACTCCATTTTTAAGGTAAAATTTCAAAAGCTTTTTACCAAGTTTTAATTGAGTTTTTAAGCTTATGATTTATGTGTATTTTGCGCAAAAATATGTAAGAGCATAAGCTCATGCATGTGATTAATTTTCTGCCCTATGTGTGCTTGATGCCGTGTGCTTGGTTAGGTAGCCTTAGGGTCGGTTTTGGTTGGTGCATGCAATTTAAATTGTGTTTTGTGCTTGAATGGCTAGAATGCATGCTAGGGTTTTGATTTAGGTTTTATGTCCCCAATTAGGTCAGTTTTAAATTTTGCATGTATGCTTTAAATTGGTGAACCAATGATGCTAGAATGTATGTTGTATGCTTCCTAGAGAACCATGCAACCCTAGGCAATTAGGTTCGGATTTATGGGTTGCATGATCACGTGGGATGGCTTGGTTAGCCTTTAAGGGACGCTAGATGCGCTGCATGATTATGAACTAACTCCCAAAGTGGTCGGTCGAGCTAGAACCCTCGCCTTAGGACGTAACAATAAACCCTAAAAACTGAAACTGCCTCTCGGGTTCCCAGTGGGCAGTCTCGGTAAATGGTCACTGCAGGCCGATAGAGGCCGAATGGGCAAAAACGTAAAACACGAAAGTTGTAGATTAGGGTGTTTCCTAGGGGGTAGCGCAGGCAGTTTGCCAAAATAAGGCTCCAACGGCCTTCTTTTTCAAGAAAAACCGTAGGTGGGTCAGTGAGACCCAGTTTTCATGTTAAACCTGTTTTCAATTTAAAACTGGTACTAATCGGTAAGGAATCAGAAAATTTGCAAAACACGAAAGTTTTAGAACTCCTCGAGGGCTAGAATTTTCGTGAAGGAAACTTTTTCTAACTTAAAACGGATTTTTAAGTATAACCTAAAATGTGAAAACAGTGCAGAAATCAATAAATTTCTGTGCATGATTTTGTAGAACCAAACTAGGAAAAATTATTTTCGGACTCAACACACTATTTCAAGCATGGAAACTGTCCCAAAAGCAATTTCCGACCCTTAAACGTTTTATAAAAATATGAGCCAAGATACACGAATTTTTAAGAAGCAAGTTATGAGATTTAAGTTTAAAAGCCAAGTCTTTTTATGAAAATGAGGTTTTAAAGTAAAGTTTTAAAGAAAATGAATTTTAAACTAAGCTTTTCAAAGAAAAATGTAGAACGGAAGGTAGCCGGAACTTAGTACCCGAGTTACCGGGCTTAGCCCCAAGGCCCAAAGTTGACCCGGAGAGGCTTGACTCTAGCTATCAAAAAGGTTGACCTTGGTTAACCTAAAAGTAAATACAAGCCCAAGGGTAGGTGCATGACCTAACCCGATACGTTTATACGTGGCCTAGTATACGACAAGATTTTCAACGTAACCCTTTGGATTATAAATGGCTTCACGTTTAGGGGGACATATAGCCGAAAACCCGCATGAATGTTGGTTAGTTACCAACATACTATGAAGATAGACTGGAAGTCTGATGTACGTCCTTTAATCAAGCAGGAGGAGTCCTGCAACTGAACTCGGAAGAAGAACCGCCAAGCAACTGACGTAAAGACGGTAAGTACAACACCGTCTACAGCACAAGCTAATAGTGTTATATTATTAGAGTCGATGAAGTGCTCGGTGCTATATGCTAAGTAACATGTATATGAAATATGTTAAGTACATGGTTATATGCTAAGATAAGATAAGCAAGAATTCAAGTTAGGAAAATGACATCAGAAATGTATGTTCACCTATAAACAAGTTTAAGTAAGAAAACAAGCACCGTGTCGTACCACCCGCACCAGGTCGGGTTGGACTATGGATTGAACTGGAATTGGTTTGGCCGCCCCAGACAATCCATAGTCGCGCGCCGGATACGAACACGCAGACTAAGAGCCCATAAGAAGTAAGAATAAGGAAAATAAGAAAGCATAATATGGTCTATGCATGTTGTATGTTATATGATATGCAATATGTTATGTTATATGTATACTATGTACTATGTGTTATGCTAAGTATGCTATGTACTATATGTTATGCTAAGTGTTATGCTATGGTTATGTTATGATTTAAATGTTATATGATATAAGCTATATTATTGTTTAATTACGGCTTAAGAGTTGTACTTACTGGGCTTTAGCTCACTGTTTTAAATTTGTGCTGTAGGTAAGCAACCTGCTAGCTGATATTGGTGCAATGGGGAATAGCGAGTTCAAGCACTGTGAATCGTGGGAGATGGAACCGCTACGCGTTTTGCGGTATATAATTATAAGAGACAAGAAACGTTTTATGATAATTAATAGTTAATATGTTTATGCACAGAAACAATACTTTAAGTCTATGTACATAGTTTTATGTACTATAAAAAAAAAAAAATTTCCGCTGTGTTTTACAAGCTAAGTAAGTAAGTTATATTCTATGAATATATGTTAATAAGTACGGTAGCGGCCTACGCTAGGTGGGTCGTTACAGAACGGGCTAAAAGTTAAAACATGAAAGTTGTTCGGAACAACTTTTACTAAAAAGCAACGTGAACATAATCTTAAAATAAGGCTCCAAAGGCCTTCATTTTTATGAAAACCCGTGGCTGAACCCTAGGACGTTCTCCACCCAGTTTTTCAGAGTTAACCCGTTTTCAAATAAAAACTGGTACTGATCTAGCCAGAACTGGGTTTTGTGCAAAACACGAAAGTTTTAGCATTTTTCGATAGCTACAACTTTCGTGAAGACAAGTTTTTCAGATTATGAGCCGATTTTTAATCTGGGTTGGTTTTACGAAGAGTGCTCAGGGAATCCGAGAATTTCCAGCACTTTAGTTTACAAAAACGTTTTCTAGAAAATGTAAAGTGTCTCTAAAATGTTATTTTGACTACGAAAATCGTTCCAATCACGATTTTCAGTCCGTAATGATTTCATGAAGTCCCGTTTTAAGAAAATGAATTTTAAGAGTTTTTGGGATTATTCACCCAAAGCTCTCAAGTTAAAGAGAAAAATGAGATTTTCCATAAGTTAAAGGAAAATGAGATTTTTCAAGAAGAGAGTGGGATTTTTAAGAGTTTAGAATTGAAATTCCACATTTTTCCAAGAAGTAAAAAAAGTGATGATTTTAGACAAGTATTTTCAAGAGTAATGAAGTAAGAGCTTTTAACAAGCAAATTAATGAGATTTTTGGAAGATAACTATATAATGTTTTCCAAAAATAATGAAATGGAGTTTTAAGGTAAAAATGGGTAATCAAGCCGACTACGAACGGTAACCGGAATTATATCCGAGTTACTGGGCTAAGCCCATAGCCCAACGTTAGACCCAAAGGGGGTTGACCTTGGTTGACCACATGTTGACCAAGAGTTGACTTTAGGGTTACCTAATATAACCCTAAAGTATACCAAGATTAATGAAATGGGCTAAGACCTAGGGTTATTGAAGAGATAATAACCCAATGGATTATGAACCAAGAAAAGTAAAGTATAAGCCCAAAAAGAAGAAAGTAACCATCAGGTTTACAAGAGATATTAGAGGGGACATACAACACACACATCTAGGATTGCTCATAGATGTTGGTTAGGATACCAACATCATATGTCGCGATTATGGTAAGATAAGTTAACCTTATCTTATACCTCCTTTGAAACAGGATTATGAACCTGTTGAGATATCGCGAGGAATGATGGGTCAAGAGCGTAAGACCTAAGGTAAGTAGAAACCTCACCTGTGGTATAGAAAAGATAATATGTATGTTCAAATATGCTATGTTTCAAGATATGTTAAAATGCTTTAAAGATGTCATGTTTTGAAGATGTTTTCAAGATGCCATATGTTAAAGATGTCTTGTTTTAAAGATGCCATGCTATGTTTTATGAACGAAATGTTAAGTATGTATGATATAGTGACATCATAAAGTATGCTCACTAATGATAAGCCACTTGGTAAAAATACACAAGTAAAGTGTCGTACCAACTTCCGCCAAGGTGGAGGATTTTTATGTTAAAATTATGGATTCGCCCTCTCGTTTATGTAAGAGGATGTAATCACTTATGTTTCCTGGAGCAGTTAGGGACTTGCAACCCCATCTAACTATATCTGGAGGCGCGTTATATGTTAAGGGTACGTACACTATGGGGCCCATAAGAAAGATAAGTATAAGTTAAAAGGAAATGCATAAATGAACATAAATGGTTCATGCATATGTTTTATGATGAAGTATGTTTTCAAGATGTTTAAATGTTTTGTGAGATTTAAGTTTGTACTTGCTGAGCGTCAGCTCATCAGATATATTCCATACTGCAGGTTGAGATAAAAAGCTTGTAGCTTTACTTGGTGGGCTTGGAGATGACGCAGCGAGTGAAGGGCAGTGTGGGATACCACTACGCAATAATTTCCGCATTATGTTTAAAGTTATGAAGTTTTCATGTATGTTAAAAGTCAAGTTATGTTATGTATGCATGAAATTTTCAAAGTACGATGCACAATTTTAGTGTATGGGTTTCAAGTCAAGTTTTTAAAATGAAATCCAAATTATGAAGTTCAAAGAAAGTTTTAAAACGATGTTCAAAAGAAGTTTCAATAAAAAAAAAAAAGTAAGTCGAAAAAAAAAAAGAAGTTTAAAAAAAAAAATTTATTCCGCATTTTCAAGGTAAAGTAAGTTATGTATGAAGGTGACAGTTCCGGCGCCCCGCATCCGCGCGGTCGGCCCCGCGTGGGTGTCAGGTGTGTGGTTCGGGGCGTCACATTTTCGCTCTAAAACGAAAACCCTTTGCTCTGATACCACCTCTTGTCACGACCCCACTTATTGCCACCAAATCCACGCGGTGTCTGACCACGCGAACCTGGGGTTGGGTTCGTCACATTACTACTTACTTGCTTGATTGAAAATAAAGTTACCCAATTTCTAGAGTAAATTTTTTTTTTCTTCTTTTCTAAAAATCGTTCCTAGAAAACTTTTATTGCGGAAATCATAAACTTTAAACTCAATTAAAACATAACTCAAAACTGCTTTTCTTTTATAAAACTTTATCTCTTTAAAATGTACTCACTCGAGTACTGAGCGTTCACCTATGAGGAAAGCTCCATATATACATACATAATCTGAATCGTGGACCGGCCCCGACCTAATACGGACCGGTGCAACACGTGGCAACTTGCCTGCCATAACTGCTAAAAACTGAAAACTGAAACATACATGCTGAAACATAATGAAAACACATTTTCATTTTAAACGCATTTCGGAAACCCCGTAGCAGTCCATACCCACGTTTCACAGTCCGCAACGCCATCTCTCCACAGCTTGTATCATGTATCGCCGATAGGTAGCTTACCTACAGCATGAACGTAAGTAATGAGCTAAAAAGCTCAGTAAGTACAACATCTTATCCGCATGCAACTAGATGCACGAAAACGTGAACCAATTATGATTTATTATAAAATCAATTATGGTCTCTTTACTGATCTTATCTTACTACTATAACACGTGTGTATGTACTTAGATACGTAACCATGTAGAGATTGAAGGTAGTCCGACCAAACCAACTTAAACCATGAAACACACAGTTTAACATGGAGTAGTGGAGGCAGTCCTTCCATATCAAGTCAAAACATGGAATATGCCGTTTAAACTTACCACGAAAGCAAGCTAGTACCACACAACATGTCTTACTTGACTTACTCTTGCTTACCATGTGACTTATTTTTAGTGGACATGTTTCGTGATGCCACAAATCTAACATAAAACATAACATGCTATACATACTAACTCATCAATTAACGTGGATGACATACTGAACATGAACTTGCATAACATACTGCATGCTTGACATAACATAAACATACTGCATAACATGAACTTAGTACATAACTTAACATACATACTGCATAGCTTAACATGAAACATACTACATGACTTAACATGAACTTACATGGCATACTTACTGCATAACATAACATATAACATACTGCATACTTATCATGAAACATACTGCATGACTTAACACATAAACATACTGCATTACTGAACATCATAAATCATGAAATCCCATTCATGATTTCTTAAACACATCATATGCAAATAAACATGTGTTCATGCTGTAGGCGGAATTGTACTTACCTTCCGTCCTATGCTTTTGCTTAACTGTCCCTTCTAATGCTGTTCCACTCCTGGTACAGCTGCAGGTTCTGCCTGCTTGACATAGGACATGATCTACTTAAACTCGTGAAAATGCTGGTAACTAACCAACATGTTTACATGATCTTGATTGTATGTCCCTTATGTGCAAAGCGTCTAACTTGGTTACCAACGGTAACCTGGCGTGCCAAGCCAAAACTAAACCTCTAAGGGTTGCTTATCTTAATCTGAAACTATCGGGTCATATCTGACAACCCTTTAGTTGAGCTTAAACGGTATCCTTTAGGGTTACTTTGGATAACCCGTAAGGATAAACTAACTCCATACTATTAGTCAATCCAAAAGTCAACCATGGTCAACTTTGGTCAACTACGGTCAACTATGGTCAACCCTGTATGGTCAACCTCTTGGGTCTCGGGCTTGACTCGGTAACTCGGGCATAATTCCCGATTACCATTCGTGAACTAAACGTTAGCTATAAACTTGCTTGAAAAATCATTTTCCTTGCTTGGAAAACACTTAGGGAAATAATCCCAAAATTTCACTTGTCGTGTAAAAATTCTTAACTTAATTCATAAAATCCAAACTCATGGATTTATGCTTCGTAAAATCATTTTAGGTTGAAAACCGTCCTTGGAACGATTTTCCGAGTCAAAATACTCGTTTAAGGTTGAAAAACCATTTTTCTAACAATACTTGTAAAACTTGTGGTGCAGGAATTTCGGATTCCTTGAGCACCCTTCATAAAACAATTTTCGTTTTAAAATCGGTGCGTAATCCGAAAAAGTTTTCTTCACGAAAGTTCTAGCTCTCGAAGTTCTAGCTCTCGAAAAATACTAAAACTTTCATGTTTTACAAAACTCCTAATTCGGCCTAGATTCATACCATTTTTTAGTTGAAACCGGATGACCCCTGAAACTTGGTCTGGGGACGTAAAAGATTTAGCCACGGGTTTTAGCATTTTTGAAGGCCATTGGAGCCTTATTTTGGAAAACGACCCGCGCTGTCCCCTAGGAAAAGTTGTTCTGGACAACTTTCGTGTTTTATGTTTTCCCAAATTCGGCCTCTAAGGGCCTGTTATTTTTTGTTTACGAAAACTGGGTAGACTTAGTCCGAACCTACTAGCTTCGTGTTTACTTTGATTTTACGTCTCCTACTTCGGAAACTAACTCAACCGATCACTCGGGAGCCTAAATGAACAACATGCACGTTAACTAACGTCCCACATGTGTTGACATGTCATCCCCTCGTGGCCATGCAAACCAAATCCGGAACTACTAAAACTTAGGTTTGCATGTGTTCTAAGGTTGCATCACATAAAATTAAATCATACAAACCATACCAAAGCTAAGTCTAACACCCTAGCATTCATGCCACACACGGCTGCACCTAGGGCAGGGACCATACTAACCAAATTGTCATGCAAACCAAGCACTCATGCAAGCATAAAACATAGCACAACAAACATAAATCATGCATAGCTAAACTACTAACCATACACCCTAATCAAGCATCACACCCCTAGCTAAGCATTAACCAAAATTAATTGAGCTTAAGCCCTTACAATCTTGCTTGAAATACATCATAAATTTCCCAATTTAAAGCTTGAACCAAAAGCTTTAGGGTTAGGGCTTTACCTCTTGAAATCCGGAAGTTGGTTCACCTAAGGGAGCCGAACCTCCTAGCTTCCTCTTGGCTGCCTTTTGCAGCCGAATTACTCCCACTAAATGGGTTCCAATTTCAGCCATGCACATATACAACATATACATAAATAATCCATCAAATCTTGCATGGAAATTTAACTTAAAATTCAAGGATTTACCTTGACTTACCCTTGGCTTGGTTAGGGTCCATGGATCCGAAAACCCTTCCTCCTTGGCTACACACTTGCTCTCGGTTTTGGCTCCCAAATTGCACCAAAAATTTTCACCATCCTTGGTGAATCCTTGCAGCCCAAGCCGAGCCCTTGGCTGCCCCCAAGACCCATGAAAATTTTGCTCCTTCTTGGCCGAAACCCATCTCCCACCAAGGCACAAAATCACTTGGCTTCTAGGGTTGGTTTCTCTTCTCCATCACACACGGCCACACCTTGGATTGGCCTGAAAATTTTTCTCTCATTTCTTCCTCACTAACCCACGGTTTCTGTTCAGAAAATCTGGAAAAATTTCCAGATTTTCCCTCCTTGCTCCATGCTCAAAACCGAGCACTCCCATGGTGGATCACATGAGATTTTTCCAACTTTTGGCTTGCCTTTTCTCTCCCCTTTGGCTCACGGATTTTTCTGGAGAAATTTGGCCATAATTTGGCTGCTTTTTTTCAATATTTTCTGCACAAAAATCTGTCCAAATGGGTCTATTTATAGGCATTTTTCAACTCTTGAAAATTGCATTTTGACCCTAAATTTTCCACTTTTCCTTGCTTTCTCCCCAAGGTGGCCGGCTGTTTCATGCTCAGCAACAGCTAGCATGGGTGATGTCATGGCTGATGTCACTTTGCTTAGCTCATGGCTTACCTCACAATTTTCTAAAATTACATTTTTGCCCCCAAAAATGGAAATTCTTGCAAAAATGCTCTCTAGGTGTCCGATTGTCCTACAAATCAACACACCCATCTTATTTTATGATGTTGTCATCTCGGTGACTTCATATGCTCATATCGTCAAATTTTTAAAATTTACACTTTTGCCCCAAAAGTGAAAATTTTTGTATTTATGCCCTTAAACTTCATAATTGGCCATAATGCTTGCTTTTTAAACAAATATCATTCTTTTCATGATTTTATGTGATTTTCTCATACTTGAATCACATATTTTCTAAAATTACATTTTTGCCCCGAAAGACAAAAATCCTTTCAATTTCACCCCCAAAAGTGGCCGGTCCTTATTTCTGCTTGTTAGGCAAGTCATTGCCTCATTTTGACATCATCTATCGACATCACTTAACTTACTTCACATAATTTCCAAAATTTACACTTTTGCTCCAAAAGTGAAAATTTTGACATTTTTGCCCTTTGACTTTGACCGGTCCTTTTGGGTGACTTCTTGACTGAAAATTTCATTCTTGACCTTAACTAATGCTAGGGATGCTTGATTTCTAGGGTGTTTCTACTGTCTACTTGGGCTATCCCGCCCATACTGACATATTTTGCGGTATTTTCTCATACTGCATCATTTTTCACTGTCGAGTCAACCGTTGACCACTCTTAGTCAAACTTTGACTTTCTTGGTCAAAGTTGACTTTTTCGGTCAAACTTTGACTTTTTCGAAACTGCGTCCTAATTCATCCTTTTCGACCTGAAAGGGCGTTTTCTATTCTTAAAAATCTATTCTGAGTCTTATTGAGCCATAAGACTTCGTAAAACGTGTGAAAAACTCTTAACTGAGTTTTTCCGTAAACATCTCAACATATGCTCATAATTCCTCTTTTAGAAGGAAAATGGCAACATGAAATTCTAGGTATCACACATTCGGCCTCTAAAGGCCTGCAATTACCAGTTTCCTGAGACTGACCAGTTTGGAACCCGAACTGACAGCCTTGCTTACTAGAATAGGTTTACGTCCTAATTTGCGGTTTCTACCTCAACCGATCACATCGGGAGCTTAATGACAAATCATGCAGCGTTTCTAACATCTTGCATGTCCCAACATACAAACTCAACACGTTCATGCAGTCTATAGACACCGAACCCTAACCTAGGGTTGCATGGTCTAGCATAACACCATTCATTCCATACATTCCATTACATACCAAAATAAATTCAAATCATACATTCACATGCTTGATCATGCTATAGGGGACATGTAACCTCATATAAAGATTCTAGCATGCAATCTTAGCATATCAATCAAGCATAAGCATATTAATGACATAAATAAACCAAACCACCCTAAAGGAACTAATCAAGCACTTAAGGGCATGAAAATAAATAGGTAAGCTTATGCTCTTACAAACATTTGCTTAAACAAATACATTTAAATCTCCACTTAAAAACTTGATTGAAATAAGATTAAAGCTTTTTGAAAAATTTACCTTGAAATGGGTAGGGTTTGGCTTAAGGACTTGAACCAATTCTCACCCTTGACTCTAGGCTCCCACAATCGGTTTTAGCTCACCAAATGGACACCAAACTTGGCTGTTTTGGTCCTCAAATGTGTCTCCCTCTAATGCACGGCCAGAACACCTAAATTGGACCCAAAATCTGAAAATTTTTCCCTGTTTCACTGCACAAACCCGTGGCTGCCTGAAGGGAAGAAAAGGGCTCCAAAACTTCCTTAAATCCTATTTTCGGTTGGTAAAATCACACCCAAACTTGTCCCTCAAGTTTTCCCTCACATCCAGATTTTTTTTCTGTCTCTCCCCTGCGCTCAGCCCACGGCTACAGCCCTACACAGTGGCTGGAAAATTTTTTTCTAACTTCCCTTTTGCTTCCTCACACAAACCGAACTCTCCCCTAAGCTTAGCTCAAGAAATTTTTCTGATTTCTTTCTCTCCTCTCACTCTCGGTTTTCATGAAGAAAAATGGGCATAATAGGGCTGCATTTTCTGATTTAAAATGGGTGGAGGGCAGCCCTATTTATAGGCAATGTGGAACACAAAAAGTTTGCATTTTGACCCCCAAAATTTTTGAAATTTTGCACAAAAGACCCTAGGGTGGCCGGCTGTTTTTGAGTGGGAAACAAGCAAGATAACTCTAGAACAAGACACATGTCTTGTGAAGATTTGTTCTCCAAAAAGTGATGATGTCATAAATAAAAAGGTTTGTTTGTCTCCTTTTTCCAATAAACAGTATAGTTTAAACTTAACACAGATAAATTTGATACTGTGTTGTACTAACACATAGTATTAATATTTTATACTGTCATAAAAATTTTATCTATGAAAAATCGGGCTGAAAATTTTTTTCTTTATTTTTTCGAACCCTTTTGCCCTGTACCCCAATTTTGCGTGCTTGATTTTTCTATAGTGGTTTTAGTTCTCATTTACGTCATCTTATCCGAAAAAATGAGTTTTCGCAGTATTTTTCCTATACTGCATCTCACAAAATTATACAGTGAGGGTTTTGACCATTTTGGTCAAACTTTGACTTTTCCGAGTCAAAGTTGACTTTTTTGATCAACCCTTTGACTTTCCTAGAATGATATAAATTTCATCTCTTTTCATCCGAAAAGACCATTTTTCAACCAAAACAAGCATATTTGAGTCTTATAAAGCTATAAGAGCTCATAACACCGAATAGAGTTCTAAAGCGAACTTTTTCATAAATGCCGATACGGTATGCATTTAATTCCTTTAAAAAGGAAATAGTAACATAGAAAAAGTCAGGTATTACAGATTATGTGTATGTAAGCTAGAAAACCATGCAGCCAAGGACTAGGGCAGTCGGTTTTGAGGGCTGCATGGGTACGTTGGGTTAGCATGTTTGAATGTATGGGATGATAGAAACGCTGCATGATTATTATGTAAGCTCCCGAAGTGGTCGGTCGAGATAGAATCTATGAATTAGGACGTAAACCGGACTTAATAACCGAAACTGCCAATTCGGATTCGAAACCGGCCAGTTTCGGGAAAGTGAAAATTTAAGGCCTTTAAAGGCCGAACCTGTAATACCTAGAAATTTCATGTTATCATTTACTCTTCGAAGGAATTATGTGTATATGTTGAGATATTTACGGAAAAACTCGGTTAAGAGTTTTTCATACTTTTAGGAGATCTTATGGCTCGATAAGACTCAAAATAGGTTTTTAAGGTTAGAAAACGCCCTTTCAAGTCGAAAAGGACGAAAAAGGATGTAATTTCAGAAAAGTCAAAATTTGACCGAAAAAGTCAAATTTGACCAAGAAAGTCAAAGTTTGACCAAGAGTGGTCAACGGGTTGACTTGACAGTATTGTATGATGCAGTATGAGAAAATACTGTAAAATATGTCAGTATGGGCGTGACAGCTCAAATAGGCTTTAAAACCACCCTAGAAAATCAAGCACACCTAGTTAAGGTCAAGGGCAAAAGGACATAAAAATATGGAAAACTTGGTCACCAAGTAACCCATTGGGGCCGGTCACATGCAGGGGCAAAAATGTCAAAATTTTCACTTTTGGGGTAAAAGTGTAAATTTTGCAAATTTGACGATGTAAGCATAGTGATGTCATCAAGATGATGTCACAATGCGGCAATGACTTGCCTTGCAAGACAAGTAAGGGCCGGCCACCTATGGGGGTGAAAATGCAAATATTTTATTTTTGGGGGCAAAAATGTAATTTTGGAAAATATGTGATGTAAGCATGAGGTAATCACATGATGTCATCAAGATGATGTCATTTGCTCGGAAAGCAAGCAAAGGACCGGTCAAGTGACACCTAAGGGGCATAAATGCAAGAATTTTCACTTTTGGGGTCAAAGTGTAAATTTTAAAAAATTGATGATGTAAGCATATGATGTCATCAAGATGATGTCATCATGATGAGATAAGCTTGGCTTGTTCACCAAGGAAGCAACCGGCCACCTAGGGGGCATTTTTGCACGAATTTTATCTTTTGAGACAAAAGTGTAAATTTTGGAAATTTGATGAGGTAAGCAATGAGGTAAACGATGATGTAAGCCATGATGTCATCCTAGCCTTGCTCTCCAAGTAATGGCCGGCCACCTTGTGGAACAAGGATTAATATGTTAAAAATTTTGGGGTCAAAATCTAGTTTTTACAAAGTTTCATGTGCCTATAAATATCCATGCATATGGGCTGATTTTGGTGCTGGAAAATTCCAGAAAATCAGCCAACCTCTGGCCAAATACTCTCCCAAAAATCCGAGCAAGAGAAATCAAGAAAAAGATAAGAGAAAAAGTTGAAAATCCAAGGGAGGTTAGTCTAGGAGACACTCGAGTTTTAAGCTAGAGACCAAGGGAAAAATCTGGAAATTTGGGGCCATTTTTCTGGGTTATGGCTGTGGGTGTAACGACCCACCTAGCGTAGGCCGCTACCGTACTTGTTCACATACATTCATAATATAAAACTTAATTTCATTGATTGAAAAACACAGCGGAAATTTTTTTTTTTTTATAGCATTCACAAAACACTATATACATATAATAATACTGTTTTGCGTACGGGTATATTAATTACCAGTTAATATAAAATATTTCATAATTTACATAAAATCACAAAACACGTAGCGATACCCATTATCCACTCATTCACAGTGCCTTGGCTCGCTACTCCATCTTGCATCATTTTCAAATAGCTGGTTCCTTACCTACAGCATAAACTTAAACAGTGAGCTAAAGCTCAGTAAGTACAACTCTTAAGCCGTAAAGAAAATATAACATAGACATAGACATAACATACACAGAGCATGCATTGACCACGTTATGCTTTCTTATTCTTATTCATTATGGGCCCTTACCTCGTGTGTTCGTATCCGGCGCGCGACTATGGATCGGTTGGGGCGGCCAAACCATATCTAACTCAATCCACAGTCCAACCCGACCTGGCGCGGGTGGTACGACACAACGCTTACTTATTCTTATTATTAGTGAACATACATTCCGTTGTCACCTTTTTAATTCTATTGTTTCTTACCTTAGCATAATAAGCATATACTTAACATATTTATTATTGCATATATGTTATCTAACACATAGCACAGAACACATCATGGAAATCTAGTAATATATACTAATAGCTTATGCTGTAGACGGTGTTGTACTTACCGTCTATCCGTGTGTCGCTTGGCTACTCCTCTTCGAGCTTCAACTGCAGAATTCCTCCTGCTCGATCGAAGGACGTACATGAGATTCTTAATCTAACTCATGTGGGTTTTCGGTGATATGTCCCCCTAAAAATAAAACCATGCATACATAGCGGGTGACTACCTTAGTAGTCTTATGGATCATAAATCATGACCTAAAAAGATACGTTGGATATCCTTTTTATACACTTAGCCCATATACAAACATGTTGGGTTAGATCAACACTAACCCTTGGGCTTAAATCACTTACTTATAGGTTAACCAAGGTTAACCCTTGTGATTACTAACGTGAATCCCTATTCGGCTTACATTAGGGTTTTGGGATCAAATCCCGATAACTCGGGTATAATTCCCCAGTTATCATGCGTCTTAACGTTTCTTTGAAAACTTAACTTAGAATCCATTTGCTTTAAAAACTCTAACTTAAAAATCCCTTTTTCATAAAAGACTTAGCTTTTTAAAACTTATCTTGTTAACTTCTTTCGTAAAAATTCGTAAACCTCGGCCTATAATTTCATAAAATATTTAGGGGTCGGAAACTGCTTTTGGGACAGTTTCCATACTTGAAATATCGTGTTTAGTTCGAAAAACGTTTTTCCTAGAGTGGTTCTATAAAATCTTGCACAGAAATTCTTTGATTCCTGCGCAGTTTTGACATTTCAGTTTATAGTTAAAAATCCCATTTGAATTTGAAAAAGTTTCCTTCACGAAAGCTCTAGCCCTCGAAGAGTTCTAAAACTTTCGTGTTTTGTAAAATTTCTAATTCTGTACCGATTGGTACCAGTTTTTAATCGAAAATGAGGTTAACTTTGAAATCCGAGTCTCACAGACCATCTACGGGTTTTCTTGAAAAAGAAGGCTGTTGGAGCCTTATTTTGGAAAACTGGCCACGTTGGCCGCTAGGAAACATCCTAGTCTACAACTTTCGTGTTTTAAGTTTTTGCCCATTCGGCCTCTAAAGGCCTGTAATCCACGTTTTACCGAAACTGCTCCTTGGAACCCGAGAGCCAGTTTTGATTCTTACATTTATTTTTACGTCCTAAGTCGCGGGTTCTAACTCGACCGCCCACATCGGGAGATAGTCAACATGCATGCAGCGCATCTAACATCCCTTAACCCTACCATACTGCCCATGTGATCTTGCAACCCAAAATTTCCGAACTCACTATCCTAGGGTTGCATAACCTCTAGCTTAGCATACATCACATATCTCATGCATTTGGTTCATAAAAAACATCACATACATGCATAATTCTACTTGACCTAATTTGGGGACATATTACCTAATTCAAAACCCTAACATGCCATTCTAGCAAACCAATCACATAGCATAATTTATGAGCATGAAATTAAACCAAACCACGCCTAGAATCTACCTAATCAAGCACTAAGCACACATGCACATCTAAGGCAGCAAATAAACATACATAGGAGCTTATGCTCTTACAAAAATTTTTGCATAAAATACACATAAATCACAAGCTTAAAACTCATTTAAACTTGATAAAAAAGCTTTTAAAAATTTTACCTCACAAGAAGTGGATTTCGGCTTAGGGTTTGAGGTACCCGAAAAAATTCTGGTTGCACCACTAAGCTCTAAGGGTTCGGCTGCTCACCCTATGTGCACCAAAAATCAAATTTTTGGCTCCCTTGTGGTCTCCTCTCCTTGCTCGGTCACTCAAGGAAGGTTAGCCCCAAATCTGAAATTTTTTTCCCTCTTTTCTGATCACCAACCCGTGGCTGCTTGGAGCATGAACCAAGCTCCAAAACTTTGATCAAATCTCACTTTTTGCTACTAGACAAACCCGAATCTCTAACCCTAATTTTTCCCTCAAAATTTGGTTTTTCCTCTTGGGTTTCCCCTGCACCAAACCCACGGCAAGGGCTGCTAGAGGCTACAGAAAATTTTCTTCTTTCTTCCACTCAGTTCCTAGACTACCTGAAGCAAGCTAGATGGAGTTGGCTTGAAAAATTTTCTGATCACTCTCTCCCTTTTCTCTCGGCTTTTTGAGCTGAAAATGAGCAAGAGGTTGGCTGCATTTTTTGATTAAAATGAATAGAAAACACTTCTATTTATAGGCCAAGAGAGAACTCTCAAAAATCTCATTTTGACCCCAAAATTTTCAAAATTTTGGACTTTATGCATGCTAGGTGGCCGGAGCTTGTGGAAGTGCAAGACAACTCATAGTGAGTTGGCATAGTCCACATGTCCTCTTGCTATTGGTCCAACACACCTCTCATAGAATAAAATAATATTTTTCTTTCAAGATATCTTAAAATTTAGGGTTTTATTTAATGAAAAACCTTGAAACTTTGATTATAAAAATTTAAATTCCAATGCTGTAATTATTATTTTACAGTTTGGATTTTTCATATTTATAGTCAAAAAAAATCGGATCGAAGATATTTTCTCAAATCCTTCTGCCTCATGACCTAATGTGGCGTGCTTGATTTTTCTAAGGTGGTTTTAGTTTCTAACAGTCATAAAAATTAGTTCCTGCATTATTTTTCATAAAACGCAGATCTTAAAATTCCTCCGTCACAATTTTGACCATTTTGGTCAAACTTTGACTTTTCGGTCAACAGTTGACTTTTTCGGTCAAAATTTTGACTTTTGTAGAATCGAGTAGATTTCACTTCTTTTTGTTCAAAAAGGCTATTTGCTTCTTCGAACAGTCATTTTTGAGTTTTATTAAGCTATAAAAACTCATAACACACATTAGAGCTCTGAACTAAGCTTTTTCATGAAATTGCATGTACTATTTACATTCAATTCATTACAAAAGCTAGTTACATGAAAAACTAGATCTCACAGTGGGTTAGAGCAAGAATAAAATGGGAGAAATTTCAGTGGAAAAAAAATGCTGAGTGGCCGAGTAGGTGAGAAATCACCAATCAAGAAACCAAATGAATTTTTGGTGCTCTAGGTATGTGTGTTTCGGCCATGAGTGAGCAAGAGAAAGAAAAGGAAAAAATTTAAGGATTTTGGATATGGAGAGTGCTCGGGTTTGGGCTGAAATTATCACCAAGGGAGGTGAAAAATTTTGGTGCTATTTGGAGAGCAAAGCCGAGAGGAAAGGATGAGCCAAGGGAGGGAGGATTTTCGGTTTGCATACCCTAACCCATCCTTAGGGTTAGCTAAAGTAAAACTCCCTCAAACTCTAGTATTTTTCCATGCAAGTTAGATGGGATATTTATGTGTATGTTTGTATGTGCACGGCTGAAAAATCGGAACCCCATTTGGAGGAGAAATCCGGATTTGTTGGCAGCCAAAGGGGAAGCAATGGAAGTTTGGATCCAAGCTAGTAAACCAACTTCCAAACTCTAGAGGTAAACCCTATAATCTTAAGCTTTTGGTTTAAGCTTTAATGTGGAAATTTAAGTGTATTTCCAAGCATGGTTTGTAAGAGCATAAGCTTAAGTTTTATGGTTAATGCCCTAGACTAGGTGTAGTGCTTGATTAGGGTGTTTGCTAAAGGTGGTTTAGCTATGCTTTGTTTATGCTTTGTGTGCATGAAATTTGTGCTTGTTTGCATGCTAGGATTGCATGGCTTATTGGTTGGTATGTTCCCTGAGTGTGTGCAGCCGGTTATGGCTGGTTTGCTAGATGGTTAGAGCTAGCTATGATTTTTCATGAATGGTTCAATGTATGGTGATGCAAGTTCTAGTTCATGCAACCTTAGGCTAGTTCAGATTTGGTTTGGGTTGCATGGCTGCGTTAGAATCACGAGTTGATTCATGTGGGACGTTAGATACCGCTGCATGTTGGTTACTTAGGCTCCCGCGTAATCGGTTGAGTTAGTTCCGCGAAGTAGGACGCGTAAAACCAAATAAGCACAAAAACTGGCAGATTCGGATCAAATCTGCCCAGTTTTTGGAAAAGTAAAATTTGAGGCCTTTAGAGGCCGAATTGGGAAAAACGTAAAACATGAAAGTTGTCCAGAACGACTTTTTCTAAGGGATCACGTGGACGGATTCTCGAAATGAGGCTCCAATGGCCTCCGTTTTCCCCAAAACCCATGGCTGATCCCCAGACCTAGTTTTCACTTAGCTTTTCGGGGTCAGCCAGTTTCAAACAAAAACTGGGACGAATCTAGACCAAACTGGAATTTTTGTAAAACACAAAAGTTTTAGCATTTTTTGAGAGCTATAACTTTCATGAAGAAAACTTTTTCAGATTATGAACCAATTTTTAAACTGGGATCGTTTTACAAAGGGTGCGCAGGGAATCCGAAAATTCCTGCACCACTAGTTTTACAAATGTTTCTAGAAAACTGTTTTTCTTCTTCAAACTACTGTTTTGATTATGGAAAACTGTTCCAAGGACAGTTTTCAACCCCAAATGATTTTATAAAGCATTAATCCAAGAGTTTGGATTTTTATGATTTAAGTGAAGAATTTTTACAAGTAAGTAAAAAGAGTTTTGGGATTAATTTCCCTAAATTTTCCAAGTTAAGGAAAATGAATTTTTCAAGCTAGAGTATAGCAAGCGATTAATTTACGTTTGGTAACCGAGAGTTATACCCAAGTTACCGGGTCAAGCCCGAGGCCCAAAGGTTGACCCATAGGGGAGGGTTGACCGTAGTTGACCGGAGTTAACCCTAGTTGACTTTGGTTGACTAGTAACATTGATTTAGTTTATCTTGTGGGGTTATCCAATGTAACCCTAAAGGACACCGATTAAGCTAAGCTAAAGGGTTAATGGATTTAACCCGATAATTTGTGGATTAAGGATGAAGCCAGGGTTGGAAGATGATCTAACCCTAATGGTATGTTATGGGCTTAGTATACAAGGTTATCCAATGTAACCAAGTTAGACGTTTTTGCACTAAGTGACATACAACCAAGACCATGTAGGATAAGCATGTTGGTTAAGTCACCAGCATTTCACAAGTTTAAATTAGAGCATGTCCTTTATCGAGCAGGCAGAACCTGCAGCTGTACCCGGGAGAGGAACAGCATTAGTTGGGACAATAAATCAAGAGCGTAGGACGGAAGGTAAGTACAACTCTGCCTACAGCATGAACACATGTTTGTTGCATAAGTTGTTTTTAAGAAATCATGAATGGCATTTCATGATTTATGATGTGATGTTATGAAGTAGTATGTTATGTGTTATGTTAAGAAGTAGTATGTTTATGTTATGATGCAGTATGTCTATGTTTTAATGAGATATGACATGATGCTATGTTAAGATGCAGTATGTCCATATTCCATTTTAAGATGCAGTATGTCCATGTTTCATGTTAGGATGCAGTATGTCATGTTTATATTAAGATGCAGTATGTCATGTTTATGTTAAGGTGTAGTAAGTTATGTTTTATGTTCGATATCATGGCATCACGAAGCATGCTCACTGATAATGAACTATATGGTAAGAACAAGTTCTAAAGACATGAGATAAGTTAGGTAAGGATTGTTATGTTGAACTGGCTTGCCTCCGTGGTAAGTTCAAACGGTATGTTCCATGGTTTGACTTGAATTGGACGGGCTGTCTCCACTACTCCATGTTAAACGTTTTGTTTCATGGTTTGAGTTGGATCGGATGGACGGCCTTCAACCACTCCATGGTTATGTACCTCAGTACGTGCATACATGGTATAGAGATAATTAAGTAGGGAACCATAATCTGATTAATAAGAAATCATAATTGGTTCATACGTATGCTTGCATTTTCATTGCATGCGGATTGAATATTGTGCTTACTGAGCTTTTTAGCTCACTACTTACGTTCATGCTGTAGGTAAGCTACCTATCAGCAATACCTGATGCAAAGCTGTGGAGAGATGGCGCTGCGGACTGTGAAACGTGGGAATGGACACCGCTTCCAAAATATGGTTGAAATGAAAAATGTGTTTACATTATGTTTTAAGTATGTATGGTACAGTTTCAGTTTCAGTAGATATGGCAACGAGTTGCCTCTTGTTGTACCGATCCGCATTAGGTCGGGTCTGGTCCACGATTTATGTTATGTTTAAGCATGGCAGCTTCCCTAAGGGGTAAAAGCTCGGTACTCGAGTGAGCACATATTAAGAGGTTAAGTTTTTATGAATGAAAATAAGTTTTGAGTTTAAATGTAAGGTTTTAAGTTTTACCTGTGCAATGTTTTCAAGTTACGATTTCAAAAAGAAAAAAAATTTTACTCTAAAAATTGGGTAAGGTTTAAGTTAAGCAAGTGAGGTAGCGACCCAAGTTTGTGTAATTAGCCCTACGTGAATTTGGGGGCATTACAGAACTGGGTGAAATGTAAAACACGAAAGTTATAGAACAGGGTTTTTCCTAGGGGTCAGCGTGGACCGTTTCCCAAAATAAGGCTCCAATGGCCTCCATTTTTACAGAAAACCGAGACTGGTCTGCCCAGACCTAGTTTACAAGACTAGCGAGATTCAAACGAAAACTGACAAAGATATAGGCAGAACTGGATTTTTCTTAAAACACAAAAGTTTTAGAATTCTTCGAGAGCTAAAACTTTTGTGAAGACAACATTTTCTAATTCAATTCGGATTTTTAAATACAAACTGATTTCTGAAAACTGTGCAGGGAGCAAGAAATTCCTGCACAGGATTTTCTAGAGCCAACTAAGAAAAACTGTTTTTCCTTCTAAAAAGCACTGTTTTAACTACAAAAACTGTTCCAAAGGCAGTTTTCAACCTTCAACCATTTTATAAAACTAGATTCCAAGAACCAAGAATTTTATGAGAAATTAAGGAAGATTTGAGCTTAAGTGCTAAAACTTTTTCAAAGATAAAGAAAAGGGAATTTTTAAGCTAAGTTTATAAAATCAAGCAAAGACGGATGGTGACCGGGGAATTATACCCGAGTTACCGGGCTTAACCCCAAAGCCCAAAGTTGACCTGAGGGGGGGTTGACTTTAGTAACCTTAGAGGTTAATATTGGTTAACCTAGTATGGATTAAGTTAAGTTATAAGCCCAAGATTAGGTGATGACCTAACCCTATACGTCTGCATATGGGATTAGCATGGAAGGTTATCCAACGTAACCTACTAGGCCATGGTATGAGTTCAATAGGGCTATTATTGTAACCCAAGTGGATAAGGTTACTTAATGTAACCACACATAAGATAGTTTATGATTTATATTTTAGGGGACATATAATCAAAGCATTGCATGAATGTTGGTTAAGAACCAACATATTATGGTCATAGATTAGAGACCATACCTACATCTTTCGATTAAGCAGAAGTACCTTGCAGCTGAACCCCGAAGCAGAGCAGCTTAACATCAGACATAGACAAGATAAGTACAATGTCACCTACAGCATAGGCTATTAGTTGTATACTTACCTAGTTAGGATTGATGTGTTACGTACTATGTGCTATATGTTACGATGGATGCTGTGATATGCTTATGCTATGGAGTATGTTAAGAACGAAATGCATGTTAAGTTAAGAATATAATATGATTATGAAGTAAGAATAGGTGGCATCGATGTGCACACAAATTCTAATAAGAATGACAAGTTCAAGAATGACACTTGAAAAATAAGAAAAGGCAACAAGTTGCCTGGCGACAAGTCGCCTGTGTCGTACCATTCGTCCAAGGTCGGGTTGGACTATGGAATAAGTTGGACTTGGACTGGCCGCCCCAACCACTCCATAGTTGTGCGCCGGGTACGAACACTTATGTTAAGGGCCCCTAAGTAAGATAAGAAATGATGAAATAAGAAAGCATAATATGAACATAATTGGTTCATGCACGCTATATGCAATGATGTGTTATGTAATGAAATGAATTGCTATGTCAGGAATAAGATGTATATTAGGTTATGTGTCGTGGAATAGGAGTTGTACTTACTGAGTGGAAGCTCATTGTTTTAAGTTTATGCTGTAGGTAAACAACCTACCTGTGAGATCTAGTTTTTCATGTAACTAGCTTCTGTAATGAATTGAATGTAAATAGTACATACAATTTCATGAAAAAGCTTGTTTCAGAGCTCTAATGTGTGTTATGAGTTTTTATAGCTTAATAAAACTCAAAAATGACTGTTCAAAGAAGCAAATAGCCTTTTTGAACAATAAGGAGTGAAATCGACTTAATTCCACAAAAGTCAAAATTTTGACCGAAAAAGTCAACTGTTGACCGAAAAGTCAAAGTTGGACCAAAATGGTCGAAATTATGACAGAGGAATTTTAAGATCTGCGTTTTATGAAAAATAATGCAGGAACTAATTTTTATGACTGTTAGAAACTAAAACCACCATAGAAAAATCAAGCACGCCACAGTAAGTCACGAGGCAGAAAGATTTGAGAAAAGATCTTCAATCCGATTTTTTTGACTGTAATTATGAAAAATCCAAACTGTAAAATAATTATTACAGTATTGGAATTTAAATTTTTACAATCAAAGTTTCAAAGATTTTTATCCAAACAAGCCCTAAATTTTAAGATATCTCACAAAGAAATTATATTTTATTCTATGTGAGATGTGTTGGACCAATCACAAGAGGACACCTAGCCTATGCCAACTCACCATGAGTTGTCTTGCACTCTCACCACCTCCGGCCACCTAGCATGCCACAAGCCCAAAAATTTGAAAATTTAGGGGTCAAAATGAGATTTTTGAGAGTTCATTCTTGGCCTATAAATAGGAGTGTCTCCTATTCATTTTAAACAAAAATTGCAGCCAAACTCTTGAGGTTTTTCAGCTCAAAAATCCGAGAGAGAAGGGAGAGTGAGATCAGAAAATTTTCTAAGTCCAAGCCAAGCAATCTTGCTTCGGGTAGCTAGGAAACCGAGTGGAAGAAAAAGAAAAAAATTTCTGCAGCCAAGCAGCCCTTGTTGCCGTGGGTTTGGAGCAGGGGAAACACAGGAGAAAAACCAAATTTTGGGGTAAAAATTAGGGCTTAAGGTTCGGGTTTGATTGGTGAGCCAAAGGAGTGAGTTTGGTGCAAGTTGTGGAGCTTGGTTCATGCTCCCTGCAGCCCTCGGGTTTGAGTGAGAAAAGAGAGAAAAAAAAATTCGGATTTGGGGCTAATCTTTCTTGAGTAGCCGAGCAAGGAGAGGAGACCAAAAGGGAGCCAAAAATTTGATGGTTGGTGCGTGAGGAGTGAGCAGCCGAACCCTTGGAGTCTTAGAGCAAGCAGTTTTTTTTTCGGGTCTTCCAAACCCTAGCCGAACCTACTTCTTGGAAGGTAAAATTTTAAAAGCTTTTTCACAAGTTTAAATGAGTTTTTAAGCATGTGATTTATGTGTATTTTTATGCAAAATTTTTGTAAGAGCATAAGCTCCTATGTGTGCTAAGTTTGCTGCCTTGGTTGTGCTTGTGTGCTTAAGGCTTGGTTAGGTTGATTCTAGGTGTGGTTTGGTTTATTTTTATGCTCATAATCTATGCTATGTGCTTGATTGTTAGATTGGCATGTTAGGGTTTGATATAGGTAATATGTCCCCAAATTAGGTTAAGTAGTTTTATTGATGTATGTTATGTTTTTATGAACCAAAATGCATGATTGGTGTGATGTATGCTAAGCTAGTGGATATGCAACCCTAGGATTAGGAGTTCGGATTTTTGGGTTGCAAATATCACATGGGCTGTATGATAGGGTTAAGGGACGTTAGAATGCGCTGCATGTTTGTTGATTATCTCCCGATGTGGGCGGTCGAGTTAGAACCCGCGATTTAGGACGTAACAATAAATGTAAGAACCAAAACTAGCTCTCGGGTTCCAGGGAGCTGTTTCGGTAAAACACAGATTACAGGCCTTTAGAGGCCGAATGGGCAAAAAGTTAAAACACGAAAGTTGTAGACTAGGTTGTTTCCTAGCGGCCAACGCGGCCAGTTTTCCAAAATAAGGCTCCAACAGCCTTCTTTTACAAGGAAACCCGTAGATGGTCTGTAAGACTCGGTTTTCAAAGTTAAACTCGTTTTCGATTAAAAACTGGTACCAATCGGTACAGAATCAGAAATTTCTCAAAACACGAAAGTTTTAGAACTCTTCGAGGGCTAGAACTTTCGTGAAGAAAACATTTTCAAATTCAAAAGCGATTTTTAACTATAAACTGAAATGCCAAAACCGCGCAGGAATCCAAGAATTTCTGTGCAAGATTTTATAGACCCTTACTAGGAAAAACGTTTTTCACACTAAACACATTATTTCAAGCATGGAAACTGTCCCAAAAGCAGTTTCCGACCCCCAAATATTTTATGAAATTATAAGGCAAGATTTACGAATTTTACGAAAAAGTTGATAAGATAAAGTTTTAAAAGCTAAGTGTTTTTATGAAGTAGGAATGGTAAGTTAAAGTTTTTAAAGAAAATGGTTTCTAAGTTAAGGTTTTCAAAGCAATGTTAAGACGCATGATAACCGGGAAATTATACCCGAGTTATCGGGACTTAGATCCCACAATCCTAAAGTAAGCCGAATAGGGATTCACGTTAGAAATCACAAGGGTTAACCTTGGTTGACCCATAAGTTGTTGATTAAAGCCCAAGGGTTGATGTTCATCTAACCCGACATGTCTTCGATATGGGCTAAGTGTATGAAGTGGATATCCAACGTATCTTTTTAGGTCACGATGTATGATCTATAAGACTACTAAGGTAGTCACCCTTTATGTATGCATGGTTTATGTTAGGGGGGACATATCACCGAAAAACCCACATGAACTAGATTAGAAATCTCATGTACGTTCTTCGATCGAGCAGGAGGGATTCTGCAATTAAAGCTCGAGGAGGAATAGCCAAGCAGCACACGGAAAGACGGTAAGTACAACACCGTCTACAGCATAAGCTACTAGTATATATTACTAGATGTCTATGATGTGTTATGTGCTATGTGTTAGTTAACATATATGCAATATAATTATGTTATGTAAATGATTATTATGCTAGGGCATAAACAATAGAATTAAAAAAGGTGACAACTGAATGTATGTTCACTTATAGTAAGAATAAGTAAGTTAATAAGCGATGTGTCGTACCACCCACGCCAGGTTGGGTTGGACTGTGGATTGAGTTGGATAAGGTTTGGCCGCCCCAACCAATTCATAGTCGCGCGCCGGTTACGAACACACGAGGTAAGGGCCCATAATGAGTAGAGATAAGAAAGCATAACGTGGTCAATACTTGCTATGTGTATTTCCTGTTTATGCTATATTTTCTTTACGGCTTAAGAGTTGTACTTACTGAGCTTTAGCTCACGGTTTTAAGTTTATGCTGTAGGTAAGGAACCAGCTATCTGAAAAAGATGCAAGGTGGAGTAGCGAGCCAAGGGACTGTGAATGAGTGGATTATGGGTATCGCTATGTGTTTTGTGGTTTTTATGTAAATTATGAAATATTTTATATTAACTGGTAATTAATATATTAGTACGCAAAACAGTATTACTTTATGTTTATAGTGTTTTGACAATGCTATAAAAAAAAAAAAAAAAAAATTTTCCGCTGTGTTTTCAATCAATGTGTTTAAGTTATATTATGAATGTATGTTAGTAAGTAAGGTAACGGCCTACGCTAGGTGGGGCGTTACAAGGTTTAGTATCAGAGCGGTTCCCTTGCGACACGAATTCACAGTTACCTGACATCGCCTCCATCATTGCAAGTAAGTTTAGATTTCTTTCTTACATGCTATATGGTTTATATGCTATAGTGTTTATGGTTATATTACGTGATATAGACGCGGTATCATGGACACGACGCAAGCGAAAAGGGATCGGGATGCTGTAGTTTCTTTCTACCGATCGCAGCCTCAGTATTTCGATAGCACCAGACGATCAGTATCGATCAGTATATGGCTTCATGACATGGAGCAGATCTTCACGATGTGTCACATCGAGGAGCACTTACAGGTCACCCTAGCCAGCCGATGTCTGATTGGTGATGCTAGGATATGGTGGGTTACATTATGAGAGCCGCAGCTACCCAGCCGTACTTGGGCACACTTTCGTGCAGCCGTGGTGAGCCGATATGGTCCACTTCCAGCACGAGGAGCGGATGAGCCGATTCGTGATCCTGCGATATATAAGGACATGCGACTTACTCGCTATCAGATGATGTCACAGGATTGGCACGCCTATCCAGGGGAGACCATGGTCCACTACTGTTGGAGATTCCAGGAGGCAATGCTTCCATACATTCCCCAGGATATACTAGAGCCCGAGCTACAGGCGTTGATGCTCCTACGGAACGGAGTACCGACACACATCAGACAGTCCGTTCCATCACCCCGCCGTGAGATGACCGTTGGCAGCTTCACTGATGACATACTGGCAGCAGAGGTGATAGCCCAGACCGTACCTGCCGCTGATCATGCAGATGAAGCCCAGGATCCCGTTGCTGATGACGCTGGAGATGAAGATCCGCAGTATGAGGTAGGGCCCGAGGATCCGCAGTACGAGGTCGGACCCGAGGAGCCAGTACCGGAGATGCTTTGCCCAAGAGGCAGAGGACCCGATGGACGCGGAGAACACTTCTGATGACGATGTCGTACCGATAGATCCACCGGAACAGGAAAACCCTCCCGTTGTCGACATTTCGAGTGACGATGAGGATGATATGGATGACGAGGATGATCCTGAGGAGTTTCCCCTCGACGATCCCGACGAGCCAGCGGATGATGACGCGCCTGCACCCGTAGTAGTTCTTTCCGATACCGACACGTCCGCGAGCACCCTCGACGACACTAGTTAGACTAGGGCCGATTTCGCGTTTTGTTTTTCTTTTGTTAGGACGATTATAGTATATGTATTCGGATATTAGGTTGTACATATATGTAGGATGAGAAAGTGTTAGACACTTCCATCCGAAGTTCTGTCCGTAAATATGTAAATATGTACAGTATGATGTATTTTGAGGTATATAAGATATGATGATGTACTTTTGCTTATTGTACAAAAAGAGACCGTGTGTTCACGGGATATATGGAAAGTTATGTTATGATGTCATATGTTATGTTAAGTATGTATGAAGTATGATGATATGATTATGTTATGCTATGTTATGATATGATATGTATGCTAATGTGATGATATGTATGATAAGTTTATTAGCTTATGATAATGCCTGTTTCCGATAGTAGGAATATAAGCATGGTACGAACGAGAGGAAACGCAGCCGCAGATCCGCCCCAGCCGGATCTAGTGACTCTTATGACGAATCTGCAACAGCAAATGCTGCAGCAACAACAAGAAATGGCTAGATTCCGCGAACAGTTAGAACGTATGAATCCAGCACCCCCAGTTCAAGAAGCTCCACAGCCAGTTCCCCCAGTGGTACCTCAGGTACCCAATGTTCAACCGGAAGTCCCTCCGTATGTTCCAATGGCACCAGCTGCCATGCAAGTAGATCCGCCAGCAATACGTGAAGACCTGCTGTACGAACGGTTCAGAAGGATGAAGGCGCCCGAGTTTGAGGGGCCTACAGATCCAATGGCCGCCGATAATTGGCTCATTGATATCCGGGTCATCTTGGAGTTCATGAGGCTCACAGAACAGGAGAAGGTACTGTGCGCCTCCTTCGCTCTCAAGAAGGATGCTAGACATTGGTGGATGACTGTACAGATGCGGAGAGACGTTACAGCTATGTCCTGGCAAGACTTTGAGTACGAGTTCCGTTCCATGTACTACAACAGAGAAGTCCTTGCCGTACAACAGGACGAGTTTACAAATTTCCGACAGGGATCTATGACAGTTCTGGACGCAATCAGAAGATTTGAGCAACTGGCACGCTTATGTCCAAAACTGGTACCGAATGAAGAGGAGAAGGTGCGACTGATGATGAGGATGTTTCGTACAGATATCGCGAAACAAGTCAGTGCCGGCAGTAGCCCACCTGAAACAGTGTCAGACTGTGTCAGCAAAGCCGTCAGGGCTGAGTACTGGATTAATCGGGACAAGGAAGCAAGAGCCCAGATTTTCAAGTCCAGGAAGGAAGAGAAATCTGCTGCAAAGTCGACACAACCTCGTCAAAATACGGAAGCAAGTAATAGAGGACAAGCAAGTAACCCCGGTCAGAGTCCCAAGCAGTCTGGGAAGAACAAACGGAAGGGGAATTTTAACAACCAGGGGCAACAGAAAAATTTCCAACAGAAGAGAAGCAACCGGAGAAATGATGGCAACAATGTCTCCTACCCTACATGTGAGACTTGTGGAAAGAAACACCCAGGGGTCTGTAGGAAGGGATCCAACGCTTGCTACATCTGTGGTAAAGAGGGACATTTCGCGAAGAACTGCTCTCAGAACAACCAGCAACCGCAGTACCAGAACCCGCAGCCACAGTATCAGAATCGCAACTCCAACCAACGGCAGATACACGCAGTACAAGCTAGATTGGAAGGACCTGCGACAGTGATAGGTAGACTGGAAGCCCCAAAACCCCAAGCCAGGATTTATGCCTATACGAAGGGAGATGCAGAAGCCGGAACATCACATGTGGTGACAGGTCAGATCTCTATCGCCACTTATGATGTGATTGCACTTTTCGATTCTGGCGCTACGCATTCGTTCATATCCTTGGAACTTGCTCAGAAGTTAGGAGACAGTGTCAATAGGATAGGACAACCCTTCAGTGCTTCTTTACCATCTGGTGAAATTTTGTGGTCCAATTCCTGGATCCAAAATGTTCCTATTATCATCAATGGCAGAGAATTAGCTGTAGATCTCATCGTAATCAAACTCCATGATTTCGATGTGATCTTGGGGATGGATTTCTTAGGCAGACATGACGCTAGGATTGACTGCCGAAGACGCCGGATAACGTTCCACCTAGGCGAGAAGGATGAGTTCAATTTCCATGGGCAATCTCGGAATTCCACCACTAAGCTCGTATCAGCTATAAGAGCCTGGAAGATGTTAGCTAGTGGATGTCAAGGATATCTAGCGAACATGGTGGATAAGAAGCAAGAAAAGGAGTTGATGCCTGAAGACGTTCCCATCATCAGAGAATATGTGGACGTGTTTCTAGAAGAATTACCAGGACTACCGCCAGAACGTGAGATTTCATTCGAGATTGAGTTACTACCAGGAGTAGCACCAGTATCGAAGGCACCGTACAGAATGGCACCTGCAGAACTCAGGGAGCTTCAGATACAGTTACAAGAGCTTTTGGACAAGGGATTCATCAAGCAGAGCCACTCTCCGTGGGGAGCACCTGTTTTGTTTGTAAAGAAGAAAGATGGATCGCTACGTATGTGCATCGATTACCGAGAGTTGAACAAGATCACGATTAAGAACAAATATCCTCTCCCAAGGATAGATGATCTGTTCGACCAGCTTAGGGGAGCGATAGTGTTTTCAAAGATTGACTTGCGATCAGGCTATCATCAACTTCGGATCAAGGAGTCAGATGTGTCCAAGACAGCTTTCAGAACGCGTTATGGGCACTATGAATTCTTGGTCATGCCCTTTGGATTAACCAATGCCCCAGCTGCCTTCATGGATTTGATGAACCGAGTGTTTAAGGACTTCCTGGACAAGTTCGTGATCGTCTTCATTGATGACATTCTGATCTACTCGAGGTCCCAGGAGGAGCATGAGCAGCACTTGAGGCTGGTACTGGAAATGTTGAGACAACACCAGCTGTATGCTAAGTTCACGAAATGTGAATTTTGGCTGGAAAAGGTTCACTTTTTGGGGCATGTGGTGACGAAAGAAGGAATTTCTGTAGACCCAACCAAAGTGGAAGCAGTTAGTTCATGGCCAGCACCCAGAAACGTCACAGAGATTAGAAGTTTTCTGGGATTAGCAGGGTATTATAGGAGATTCGTTGAAGGATTTTCGAAGATAGCAGCACCTCTTACAGCTCTCACTCGAAAGGAGAAGAAGTACGAGTGGACACAGAAATGTGAAGAAAATTTCCAGGAGCTTAAGAGGAGACTGACAAGTGCACCTGTGCTGATAATTCCTGATGTAGAAGCAGGAAACTTTGTGATCTACAGTGACGCTTCTAAAAATGGATTAGGAGCTGTCTTGATGCAGAATGGGAAGGTAGTTGCCTACGCGTCGCGTCAATTGAAGAATCATGAAAGGAACTACCCTACTCACGATATGGAGCTAGCAGCAGTGGTCTTCGCCCTCAAGATATGGAGACACTATCTGTATGGGAATAAATGCGAAATCTATACCGACCATCAGAGTCTCAAGTATATTTTTACTCAGAAGGAGTTAAATATGAGGCAAAGACGGTGGTTGGAACTCGTAAAGGATTATGATTGCGAAATCCTCTACCACCCTGGAAAGGCTAACAGGGTAGCAGATGCATTAAGCAGGAAGTCAGTAGCCACGCTGATGTCCATTAAAGCACTTCCTAAGCCTCTACAGAAGGAGATCGCTGATTTCAACATTGAAGTAATAACAGGAAGGTTATCTTCGCTTACCTTAAAGTCTGATCTGCTGGACTTCATTAAGGCCCATCAAGAAAACGACTCTTCGTTGCTGAAGGCTCGTTTGTTTAGTGAGAAGGGCACAGAGTTCAAGACTTCCGATGATGGTATACTCCACTTCAAAGGAAGGATTTGTGTTCCAAACGCGAAGGGTTTGAAGGAACGAATAATGACAGAGGCACACCAAACGCCATATTCTGTACATCCAGGAGCTACCAAGATGTACAAGGATCTCAGGGAGACCTACTGGTGGCCGAACATGAAGAACCAAGTGGCAGAATTTGTGTCAAAATGCCTAACTTGTCAGAAAGTTAAGGCTGAACACAGGCATCCGGGAGGAGAATTACAGAAGATAGAACTTCCGGAATGGAAATGGGAGCAGATTACGATGGATTTTGTAGTCGGATTGCCTAGAACCACGAGTGGAAACGACACGATTTGGGTCGTAGTGGATCGTTTGACCAAGTCAGCCCACTTCGTTGCGATTAAACCTACCCACTCGGTGGAAAGACTGGCGCAGATTTACGTAGCTCAGATCGTTAAATTGCATGGAATTCCAAAATCAATCATTTCGGACCGCGATGGGCGTTTCACTTCACGATTTTGGATGAGCGTACACGCAGCCATGGGATCAAGGTTGAAGTTTAGCACAGCATTTCACCCTCAAACGGATGGTCAGTCAGAGAGAACCATCCAGACTTTGGAGGATATGTTGAGATCGTGCGTCCTAGATTTCAAGGGAAATTGGGATGAAAAGCTACCACTGATCGAATTTTCCTACAACAACAGCTATCATGCCTCAATTGGAATGGCTCCATTTAAAGCGTTGTATGGACGAAAATGTAGATCTCCAGTTCACTGGCAAGAAGTCGGACAAAAGCAGTTGCAAACGACGGACTTCATTGAAAAGACCTCCGAAGATATTCAGAAGATTAAGCAGAGACTCGACGTAGCGTTTAGCCACAGAAAAGCTATGCGGACAAGCGTCGACGACCATTAGAATTTCAAGTTGGTGATGCTGTTTTCATCAAAATTGCTCCTATGAAGGGAGTAATGCGGTTTGGCAAGAAAGGAAAACTCAGTCCACGGTATACGGGACCGTTCGAGATCCTCAAGAGGATTGGGAAAGTTGCGTATAAGCTCGCCTTGCCGCCAGAATTAGCCTCCATGCACGATGTTTTTCATGTGTCAATGCTCAAGAAGTATGTTCCAGATCCTTCCCACGTGCTTAGTCAAGAACCAGTGGAGGTTCAGACGGATTTAACCTACGAAGAAAAGCCTGTACGAATTCTCGACAGAGAAGATAAGGTCCTAAGGAATAGAATTATTCCCATGGTCAAAGTTTTATGGCGAAACCATAGTGTTGAAGAAGCAACATGGGAACTAGAGGATGCTATGAAGAAGAACTACCCCGAGTTGTTCTAATTTTCGAGGACGAAAATTTTTAAGGAGGGTAGATTGTGAGATCTAGTTTTTCATGTAACTAGCTTCTGTAATGAATTGAATGTAAATAGTACATACAATTTCATGAAAAAGCTTGTTTCAGAGCTCTAATGTGTGTTATGAGTTTTTATAGCTTAATAAAACTCAAAAATGACTGTTCAAAGAAGCAAATAGCCTTTTTGAACAATAAGGAGTGAAATCGACTCAATTCCACAAAAGTCAAAATTTTGACCGAAAAAGTCAACTGTTGACCGAAAAGTCAAAGTTGGACCAAAATGGTCGAAATTATGACAGAGGAATTTTAAGATCTGCGTTTTATGAAAAATAATGCAGGAACTAATTTTTATGACTGTTAGAAACTAAAACCACCTTAGAAAAATCAAGCACGCCACAGTAAGTCACGAGGCAGAAGGATTTGAGAAAAGATCTTCAATCCGATTTTTTTGACTGTAATTATGAAAAATCCAAACTGTAAAATAATTATTACAGTATTGGAATTTAAATTTTTACAATCAAAGTTTCAAAGATTTTTATCCAAACAAGCCCTAAATTTTAAGATATCTCACAAAGAAATTATATTTTATTCTATGTGAGATGTGTTGGACCAATCACAAGAGGACACCTAGCCTATGCCAACTCACCATGAGTTGTCTTGCACTCTCACCACCTCCGGCCACCTAGCATGCCACAAGCCCAAAAATTTGAAAATTTAGGGGTCAAAATGAGATTTTTGAGAGTTCATTCTTGGCCTATAAATAGGAGTGTCTCCTATTCATTTTAAACAAAAATTGCAGCCAAACTCTTGAGGTTTTTCAGCTCAAAAATCCGAGAGAGAAGGGAGAGTGAGATCAGAAAATTTTCTAAGTCCAAGCCAAGCAATCTTGCTTCGGGTAGCTAGGAAACCGAGTGGAAGAAAAAGAAAAAAATTTCTGCAGCCAAGCAGCCCTTGTTGCCGTGGGTTTGGAGCAGGGGAAACACAAGAGAAAAACCAAATTTTGGGGTAAAAATTAGGGCTTAAGGTTCGGGTTTGATTGGTGAGCCAAAGGAGTGAGTTTGGTGCAAGTTGTGGAGCTTGGTTCATGCTCCCTGCAGCCCTCGGGTTTGAGTGAGAAAAGAGAGAAAAAAAAATTCGGATTTGGGGCTAATCTTTCTTGAGTAGCCGAGCAAGGAGAGGAGACCAAAAGGGAGCCAAAAATTTGATGGTTGGTGCGTGAGGAGTGAGCAGCCAAACCCTTGGAGTCTTAGAGCAAGCAGTTTTTTTTTCGGGTCTTCCAAACCCTAGCCGAACCTACTTCTTGGAAGGTAAAATTTTAAAAGCTTTTTCACAAGTTTAAATGAGTTTTTAAGCATGTGATTTATGTGTATTTTTATGCAAAATTTTTGTAAGAGCATAAGCTCCTATGTGTACTAAGTTTGCTGCCTTGGTTGTGCTTGTGTGCTTAAGGCTTGGTTAGGTTGATTCTAGGTGTGGTTTGGTTTATTTTTATGCTCATAATCTATGCTATGTGCTTGATTGTTAGATTGGCATGTTAGGGTTTGATATAGGTAATATGTCCCCAAATTAGGTTAAGTAGTTTTATGTATGTATGTTATGTTTTTATGAACCAAAATGCATGATTGGTGTGATGTATGCTAAGCTAGTGGATATGCAACCCTAGGATTAGGAGTTCGGATTTTTGGGTTGCAAAGATCACATGGGCTGTATGATAGGGTTAAGGGACGTTAGAATGCGCTGCATGTTTGTTGATTATCTCCCGATGTGGGCGGTCGAGTTAGAACCCGCGATTTAGGACGTAACAATAAATGTAAGAACCAAAACTAGCTCTCGGGTTCCAGGGAGCTGTTTCGGTAAAACACAGATTACAGGCCTTTAGAGGCCGAATGGGCAAAAAGTTAAAACACGAAAGTTGTAGACTAGGTTGTTTCCTAGCGGCCAACGCGGCCAGTTTTCCAAAATAAGGCTCCAACAGCCTTCTTTTACAAGGAAACCCGTAGATGGTCTGTAAGACTCGGTTTTCAAAGTTAAACTCGTTTTCGATTAAAAACTGGTACCAATCGGTACAGAATCAGAAATTTCTCAAAACACGAAAGTTTTAGAACTCTTCGAGGGCTAGAACTTTTGTGAAGAAAACATTTTCAAATTCAAAAGCGATTTTTAACTATAAACTGAAATGCCAAAACCGCGCAGGAATCCAAGAATTTCTGTGCAAGATTTTATAGACCCTTACTAGGAAAAACGTTTTTCACACTAAACACATTATTTCAAGCATGGAAACTGTCCCAAAAGTAGTTTCCGACCCCCAAATATTTTATGAAATTATAAGGCAAGATTTACGAATTTTTACGAAAAAGTTGATAAGATAAAGTTTTAAAAGCTAAGTGTTTTTATGAAGTAGGAATGGTAAGTTAAAGTTTTTAAAGAAAATGGTTTCTAAGTTAAGGTTTTCAAAGCAATGTTAAGACGCATGATAACCGGGAAATTATACCCGAGTTATCGGGACTTAGATCCCACAATCCTAAAGTAAGCCGAATAGGGATTCACGTTAGAAATCACAAGGGTTAACCTTGGTTGACCCATAAGTTGTTGATTAAAGCCCAAGGGTTGATGTTCATCTAACCCGACATGTCTTCGATATGGGCTAAGTGTATGAAGTGGATATCCAACGTATCTTTTTAGGTCACGATGTATGATCTATAAGACTACTAAGGTAGTCACCCTTTATGCATGCATGGTTTATGTTAGGGGGGACATATCACCGAAAAACCCACATGAACTAGATTAGAAATCTCATGTACGTTCTTCGATCGAGCAGGAGGGATTCTGCAATTAAAGCTCGAGGAGGAATAGCCAAGCAGCACACGGAAAGACGGTAAGTACAACACCGTCTACAGCATAAGCTACTAGTATATATTACTAGATGTCTATGATGTGTTATGTGCTATGTGTTAGTTAACATATATGCAATATAATTATGTTATGTAAATGATTATTATGCTAGGGCATAAACAATAGAATTAAAAAAGGTGACAACTGAATGTATGTTCACTTATAGTAAGAATAAGTAAGTTAATAAGCGATGTGTCGTACCACCCACGCCAGGTTGGGTTGGACTGTGGATTGAGTTGGATAAGGTTTGGCCGCCCCAACCAATTCATAGTCGCGCGCCGGTTACGAACACACGAGGTAAGGGCCCATAATGAGTAGAGATAAGAAAGCATAACGTGGTCAATACTTGCTATGTGTATTTCCTGTTTATGTTATATTTTCTTTACGGCTTAAGAGTTGTATTTACTGAGCTTTAGCTCACGGTTTTAAGTTTATGCTGTAGGTAAGGAACCAGCTATCTGAAAAAGATGCAAGGTGGAGTAGCGAGCCAAGGGACTGTGAATGAGTGGATTATGGGTATCGCTACGTGTTTTGTGGTTTTTATGTAAATTATGAAATATTTTATATTAACTGGTAATTAATATATTAGTACGCAAAAACAGTATTACTTTATGTTTATAGTATTTTGACAATGCTATAAAAAAAAAAAAAAAAAAAATTTCCGCTGTGTTTTCAATCAATGTGTTTAAGTTATATTATGAATGTATGTTAGTAAGTAAGGTAACGGCCTACGCTAGGTGGGGCGTTACACTACCAGTATTTGATGGTACAAGATGGAGTCACGTGGCCGGGCACTGTGAAACGTGGGAAACAGAAGCCGCTACGCGTTTCGAATTTATGTATATATTATGGAATGTTTAATAATGGCTATTTAGTCAAGGCTAATGCTCGTACGCACAAATACTATTACCCGTTCATTCCTTGTATTCCGTAGCTTTCTATACGCCTGTATAAAAAAAAAAATTTCCACTGTGTTTCACGTATTAAGTAAGTAAGTTTCGTATATGTATTGTCTCATGAATGTATGTACGTAAGTATGGTAATGACCTGTGCTAGGCGGCTCATTACAGTTTAGATAGTTGTACTTGCTGAGCGAAAGCTTACTGTCTTACGTCTATGCTATAGGTAAGCCACCTGACAGCAATGTGTGATACAAGATGGAAGTGCGAGGCGGGGCATACTGTGAAATGTGGGAGTACGATGCCGTTACGCGTTTTGTTCTTTATGCATTTCTTTTATGTTGAATATTTTATTTAAGACACGCTTATTACGTTTAGACGTTTATAAGCTCGGTATAAAAAAAAATTTCGCTGCGTTTCGCCAAATAAATAAGTATGATAAATTAAGTAAGTAAGTATGTATGTATGGTAACGGCCTGTGCTAGGCGGGTCGTTACAAAAATTAAGTCTAAGATATATAGGGTCATTCGAGGTACTCAAAAGAGTTGGTAATGTGGCCTATAGGTTGGCTTTACCCCAAGAGTTAGCATATGTGCACAATGTATTTCATGTGTCAATGCTAAGAAAATATATCTCGGATCCGTCACATGTATTGGACCATGAACTAATCGAGGTTCAAGAAGATTTGACTTATGAGGAGAAACCAGTTCAGATCTTGGCACGAGAAGAGAAGGTGCTAAGAAACAAGGTGATACCGTTAGTCAAGGTTTTATGGCGAAACCGTGAGATCAAAGAAGCAACATGGGAACGCGAAAAAGACATGAAGAAAAGCTACCCGTAATTATTCTGATTTTTTTAGGACAAAAATTCTTTAAAGAGGGTATGTTGTAAGAACCGAATATTTCCATGGACTCGTGATTTCCTTATACGTGAGGAATCAAAGTCCATATTATGTGTGTATGAAATATTTCATGAAAATTATGAATATCAATGTGAAATTCATAATTTTATAAGTAAATGTTTGAGTTTTCATTCAATTAACTATGAGACTCACTAAGTAATTGTTTAGCCATGTATGAAGCCTTTTATGGAAAAAGGTTTGCCAAAAATCATGATTTTATGTTGGTCAAAGTTTGACCGGAAAAGTCAAAGTTGACCAAAAAGTCAAAAGTTGACCCGAGAAGTCAAAGGTATAACAGTACTGTCAAGAGATGAGCAGTATGGAAAAACTACTGCGAAAACCGTCATTACAGATGAGGTAGCATGCATTAAGTACAAAACCACTATAGAAAAATCAAGCACACCAAATTAGAAATAAAGGGCAAAAAGGGCTTAGAAAAATAAGAAAAATTTTATACAGTCCATTTTTACACAAATAAATTTTAGACCGTAATACAGTATTAAATATTGTTATTAGTAGATAACAGTATTAAAAATATCTGTATAGCAAGAAAGTGGACTATGTATTAAGGAAATAGCCAAACGAGGCCTTAGGTGATGACATCACCTCCCTATGAATTTATGACATCATAATTGATTAAATAAAGAATGGAAAGAATTGTGGAAGGTTCTAGAGGGGAGGTGAGGTGGTCGGCCACCTGGGGGGTAAAAATGCAAAGATTTTGTCATTTAGGGTCAAAATGCGATTTTTGAAAAATAGGTGATGTAAGCAAATGATGTCATCATGATGAGGTAAGCTTAGCCTTGGAGAGCAAGGGATGGCTGGCCAACATGCCACCTAAGGGGGATCAAAGTACAAATTTTGATTTTTTTAGGGGCTTTTATGTAATTTTTAGAAAGTTTCTCTACCACTATAAATAGGCTATAAGGGGGTCGGTTTTTGGCTGGAAAAAAATCAGAAAAACAGCCAAAACTCTGCCATTTTTTCTTCTCCAAAAATCCGGACTCCCAAGTGTGAGAAAAAGCCAAGAAAAATTTGAGAATCAAAGGGGTTTTAGTGCTAGGGTGTTGGGTTTTCTTCTAGTAACCTTAAGTAAGGATTTTGAAAGTTTTGTGCCCAATTTCTAGGCTTAAAGCCAACTATGAAGGGAGGAGAAAGTGAGAAAAAATTGAGGTTAGTGGTGCTCGGTTTTGGTTCAAGGAGCCACCAAGAAATCAACCAAAATTTTGGTGCCCATTTGGAGAAGTAGAACCGGTTGGAGGGTGACTTAGGGAGAGAGAATTTTCGGACCCTAAACCCTAACCCACTCCTAGGGTTAACCCAGGTAATTGCCCTAAACCCTAACATTTTCAATTAAGTTTTTAATTTGAAATTTAAGTGTATTTCAAGTTGAAATTTGTAAGGGCATAAACCCAATTTAAATTCCTTGCTCTAGGTTTGATTAGTATGTGCTTGATTAGATCTAAGGGTGGTTTGCTTATGATCTTTGATTGATTTTTGGGATTGCATACTAGATGCTTGATGTGTTATATGTCCCCTATTTTTATGTGCAAGCCGATTCTAGAATTGCATGCTAGGTTGCTAGTTTTGATTATGGAATAGGATGTGAATGAATGGAATGGTGATGCAAACTAGAACCATGCAACCCTAGGATACGACAACTTGGTTAAAGGGCTGCATGGACATGATGGGACTGTATGAATGATAAAGTGGGACATTGAAAAACGCTGCATGCTTACTGTTTAGGCTCCCGCGTGTTCGGTTAAGTTAGATTGCGACAATAGGACGTAAAACGAACTTAAAACCGAAAAACTGCCAGGTTCGGGTGGACACTGGCTAGTTTTCTAGAAAGTTGATTTTGAGGCCTTTAGAGACCGAATTGGGTAAAACGTAAAACATGAAAGTTGTTCAAAAGCGTTTTTCGTAGTGGATGGCATGGATAGTTTTTCAAAATGAGGCTCCAATGACCTCGGTTTTCTTGAAAACCGAGCTTGACCGTGCCCAGGTTTTATGCATGGCCAGGTGAGTTCAACCAGAATATGAACCTATTAGAGTCCGAATTAAATTTTTTGTAAAACACAAAAGTTTTAGGATTTTTCGAGAGCTAGAACTTTTGTGAAAACAACTTTTTCAGATTCAAAATGGATTTTTAAACTGACACTGATTTATAAAGACTGTGTAGTGAACAGGAAATTCCTGCATAGGATTTTCTAAAACAAAACAGAAAAACTGTATTTTTGCACCAACACCCATGTTTTGACTGTGAAAACTGTTCCAATGGCAGTTTTCAGCATTTAACCATTTGTACAAATCCCACTTTAAGAATCACAAATATTTTAAAGACAAACAAAGGATTTTTGGATAAAATTTACCAAGTTTTTCAAGAACAATGAAAGTTGAATTTTTAAGCCAAAGTTTTGTAACCAAACATTGATGAACAGTAACCGGAAAGGATACCCGAGTTACTGGGCTTAGCCCAAAGCCCAATTTTGACCCCATAGGATGTTGACTAAAGTTGACCAATTTTGTAGACTTTAGTTACCCAAGTTTGACCCGATAGAATGTTGACTTTGGTTGACCAGCGTTGACTTCTTTAAGGGTTACCCAATGTAACCCAACGAGATACTATGTTTAATAATAGGTTAAGATCTATGGTTATTGGTGATAACCTAACTCTACTTATGAAAGTATGGACTTAATAACCGAGGTTACCCGATGTAACCTAATAAGTTATCATGTGTATGTTAAGGGGACATATAACTAAGAGCATGTAGGAATGTTGGTTAAGTCACCAACATTTTATGATCGAATCCTTATCTTGTATTCTTTTAAATAGCAGGAAGAAACCTGCAGTTGCCACCGTATTTGGAGCAACCAAAACCTCAGGCATAGCATACCAGGCAAGTACAAACCTCACCTATAGTATAGAAAATAGTAAATACTTTTTTCAAGTATGACATATTTTCATGAATGCTATGTATTAATGTGATGTGTCATGTATTGCTTTGATGTGCTATGTATTGTTATGATATGCCATGTATTACTATGATATACCATGTGCATGTCTATGTTATGTTACATGTTACAATATAGTAACATCATGAAGCATGTTCACTAAAATTAAATAGTGATAACATAAGACAAGTAAGGTGTCGTACCAACCTCCCGCCAGGTAGAGGATCATGAAGGTTATGAGCTCAAATCAAGTTCAAGTTATTAAGACCTTTCAAAAATAAAATTGTAAAGGTCTATATTCTTGGAATTGTTAGGGACCTTGCAAACCCTAACTCTATCTTGGAGAGCGCGCATCTGGTATGTACACAACGGGCCCACAAGTAAAGCAAGATAATAGGTTCAAGTTCATAAATGATCATAAATTGTTCATGCATATGTTATATGATGTTTACATGTTTTTGTGGGATTATGTTTGTATTTGCTCATATTTATTCTCATATTTTCCAGTAAGATATAGTTAAGTAAGAATGGTGACGGCCTTACGTAGGTCGGGGCGTCACATCTTTACCCTAAGTTCTTATTGGTCACTCATCATCCAAAGTTTGGCCATTGATTTGCCTAGGATTTTTTAACATAAAATCTACACCATTGATTTCAAACTTAAGCATAATTCTTGATCAAACTTCCACCTTTGGATTTTCTAAGAATAAATCATAATTATACATCTTTTATCCATGTGACAGATTAATTTCTCAATCATACTCTCAAAGCTTAAGTATTAGCATTATCAAAATAAATACTAATATCATTAAATTGACCTACTAATAAAAATCGTGGTTCATCCTAAAATTATTGTCATCCCCTTAATACGACATAATAAATTTTTCGTATAAATTTATATGTCGTTCAACTTATCTTTTATGTATTTAAAAATTTTCATTTAAATAGATAAACTCGACGATGTTATATCATCGATATTATCACACCGATGATACATATTCAATCATTCATGATCTTGGAATTTGATATTCATCAAAATAATTCATTGGAAGTATATTAATAAAAGAAATCCACAATAATATTTCATGAATCAAATTTATGAATTTCTAGGGTATCACAGAGGTACGAAATTTGATATCAATTATAACATATTGTAACTAGTACTCACTCAAATGACTAAATCATGACTGAAGAGAAAACAGATAAATCACATCATGTGATCTTGTCTGAGCAATGTCCTCTCAAACTTATTGTAAGCATAACATTACATAAACCACGAAATAAAATAACATAAATAAACAACAAGTTGACATAACTGAAGAGAATATATTAATTTTCTGCCCTGTCTGAACAGAGTCCTTACGCTCCTTTTGGCATGCTTCCTGGAAGAAAAACAGGGCTGTTACGAGGACGAAAATGTTTTGTTAAAAAATATCTACGAGCTTACCTTGAGAAAAATTCTACTAAAATAGAGCACATATCAAGTCTTTTGCATCTATGCCTTTCAATTTAATTTCATAAAGTAAAATTAAAGTACTATTTTGCTCGAAATGTAGCTTCTTTTTTTTTTTTTCAAAAAAAGCCAAAAAAAAAAAAAAAGACAGAATGTGTAAGAGGGAGGACTCTACCTTCAAGCTGCACAACTGATTTTGCTTACTCTCGCAGACGCCGCAACAACTCCGAGCTGCCCAACTTGAAGAATTCACGTTTGAATGTAAAGGTGACTGATGGAAGATGCTTGATTTTCCAATAATCAGGGCCTATGTTTGGTTGAAGACTAACCACAAACTCCCTTGGCATGCTTCTGAAGTCGAGAGATTTGAGGTTTGTTAGGTGTTGTAAACCGGAAGGTATCTCCTTCATTAGCGGTGAGGGCCCGAATACAAACTTCTCAAGAAGGGGTAGCGCACCTCCATCTATTTTCATAACCTTTAGTCCGTCCAAATTTCTCAATCTAAGTTGCTTGAGTTTTGGAAAACCGCCTTCCTCGAAATGTAATTCCTCTCCATCGTATACCTTGTACAAGTACAGGAATGCTAAACTGGGCAAAGCTTTGAGCCGTTTCAAGGGTTCGTCGATTAACCTTGAGAAGCGTAAACTCAATTCCCTCAAATTTTCAAGCTTCGAAATCCAATCGGGAAATTGTTGTAACCGACATTGCAGGCTGAGATGCCACAGAAAAGGAGGAGGAGATAAAATGCAATTTAAATCTAAAACTTCGTCTTCGTTTATCGAGTGCACATATAACTTTTCCAGGCCTTTCATTTTCTCAATGGAAGCTCCAAGAGTCATTTGCATTTCTCTAGTCAACATTCCAATGCCCAAAGCCTTCAATTTCCTCAGCTTCTCAAGCTCTTTCACGAAATCAACCCCGTTGACGTACGGTTCAACCAAATGCAGTGTTTGTAACTCCTCCAAACATCCGATCCCTCCCTTCATCCTTACACCGCAGAATGAATTGAAACTGTATTCACCTTCCTTATCGTCAAACCGATAAGCTAAAAGGTATTGCAAATTTCGAAGTTTATTAATCTCAATCGGTAACTCATTTACCAAGGTTTGACATATATCTAATACCTGTAGATTATGAAGCTTGCCGATGGATTTTGGAAGCATTTTCACCAACGTACCTCTCAAATTCAAGTATCTCAAGTGGAACAAATTCCCGATGTCACTCGGGAGATTATCAAGCGGAGCATCTTCAAAATCCAACAGCTTTAGAAGTTTGAAATTTTCAAACAATCCGACTGCAAAAGACTTTGTCATTTCCTTGATGTTAAAAAGGAGAACAGACCGGAGCTTAAAACCTCCATCAACGGTCTCTTGAACATCCTTTGTATTACCATTTATTGATAGGCGGCGACTCTTTCCTCTAAATCGTAACTTCTTTTCTTCAAGAAATTGACAAAAAGAGAATTCATCAACTTTTTTTAGAATGATGTCACGTATCAAATCGTGGACACGGCACCATTTGTGAATTCCATATTCTACATCAAAAGAAACCAAGTTTCTGCGGTTGAGCTCACTTAAGTATTCTTTCGCAACTTGTTCTAGTGTCTTGTCCCTCCTTGATTCAATAAAGCCCTCAGCAATCCAAAGCATAGACAATCTTTCCTCAGAAATCGAACGATCCTCAGGGAAAATGCCAAAATACAAGAAGCAAGGTTTAAGATGGTAAGGCAAATCATGATAACTAAAAGAGAGAACTTTTGAAACATTCGTGAGTTGAGGATTTTTCTCGAACTCATAATTGAGATTATCAAGCACGCTTTGCCATTCCATCTTGACCTTCTCCTTTTTGGACAATAACCCAGCTACAGCTATAATCACGAGGGGCAAACCTTGACATTTGCTTACAATCTTCCGCGACAACTCCTCTAACTCCTGGGGACACTTCCCTTCAAACTCAAAGCGAAATGCGTTTTTGCAAAATAGCTCCCATGCCAGGTCTGAAGACCAAGTCTTTAGCTCATGTACAAAATCTAACGGGGTTTCGTTAAAAGAATCGACAACTGTACTATTACGAGTTGTGACAATTATCCTACTACCCTTATTGTTATTTGGCAAACCATGTTTCATGACATCCCAAAAATCCGTTTGCCATACATCATCGAAAACAACCACATACCTTTTTGTTTGCAAATGTTGCCTCAAAAGGCTCATCAGTTCTTCAATGGTGTCGATTTCTTCCCCGGGTTGTCCTCTTGTTGGGCAAATGCGCTTTTTCATCATACTCAGGATTTTCTCGATGTCGTATGATTGAGACACGGTGATCCAAACATGGCAATCAAAATGTCCTTTCACCACTTCATCTCCGTAAACTTTCTTAGCGAGAGTAGTTTTCCCGATTCCACCTTCACCTACAAGGGAGATCACCATACGCGCTGACGACCCTTCAACCAAACTTCTTATAAGCTTCTCCGATGTCGAATCAATTCCCACAAGTTCCTCATCCTCAATGAAAAGAGAACCCAATCGAGAATTGATGGGCGTTGCAAGATCGGCAGTTGTACTACCACTACTGGATCCTTGCTCAAAGGGTCTCAACCCATAACTTTGACCCCTTTCCTTGATTTCACGTAATGAATCTTTGATATCTCGGATCTCAGAAGCTATGTCACGACGTGGTTTTAAGGCTTTGATGAAGTGACCTGCTTTGCGGAGCCAATCTGCAAATCCGCCGTGCTGCTGACGACGCTGCGAGAGGTGATGAAGGTATTCATCAATGACATCTTCTATTCGATCCGCTTCCTCCCTTATCTGCTTCAGCCAGACCTTCACGGCGTCACTGACTTCTCCTCTCTCTGACTTGGTTTCTGTGTCCTTGAGGAACGGCTGGATGATCTCGAGCTCATCTTTTAGGCTCTTTGCTTCTTTGTGGACTTCTTTCAGTGAGCTTACTTCTTTGCCCAGCAGCTCAATCAACTTCCCGATGACCGGGGTCAGGAATGTCCCCACCATTTCTTCCTGAGCTTTGGTTAAATCAAGCAGAGCAAAAATGGGAATATGCAAATTAGTCTATAGTTCATTGTGAATAAAGTAATTTCACATCCGAACAATATTCACCGAACTTTAGCCAACTTGTCCTTAAAAAATTCATTGTAGATCGGAATCTAATCCTTGGCCGAGTCATCATTTGTAAAACGCACAATTCAAATCGTTAAAATTATACAAGGGAATAAACTAAATGAAAATAGAAGACTAAGTACAAAGTAATGTGAAAGTTTGAAAGCATTTTGGTAGAAGCATGTGTACCTGTTCGAAAATTTTGATTTTAGGTAGAAGTGCGCGCTTATTAAATTAGTACACCTTTAGACACCTTTCCAGAAAAAAAAAAAAAACAAAACAAAACAAAACAAAACAAAACCCCCTTTAGACACACCCAACATATACTAAATTAGACAATTTGACAAAATTAATCAACGCTAGAAAAGAATAAGAAAAAGTATATTGTATTCATAATATAGAGGGTGCTAGATTGATTCGCTCCAATTAAATAATTTTATTATTATTATTATTATTATTTTGAATTTTTTTTAAAAGTAAATTCGGTTTCATTATTAACTTATCCAATTTTTAACTTAAAAACTTTTGAAATCCATAAATTTGTTATTTCAAGTCAAAATGAGATCAATTTTTTTTTTAATTGAGAAAATTAGGTAGAGAGCTATATTTTGAGTACTTCCTTATAATTTTATCCACTCTAACATTAAAGTTGATAATTTTAGTGTTATGAAATGACAAAATTATCAATTTTAATGTTAAGGTGGGCATAAATAAAAGGATGTGTCAATTTTATAGCATTCTTGCATATAACCCAAAAAAATTTATATAAAATTTTGAGAGAAATGAAACAAAATCTATATTAGTTTTTTTTTTTTTTTTTCATCAAACACATTTCAAGTCTTTAAACTTTTTAATTACAAACAATTCATTTTCAATAAAACGCACAATTCAAAAACTCAATTCAACTACAATCAAAATAACTTCAATTCTCCTACTTGAGCGGATCAATCAAACTACCTCAGAATATATGTGTATACATTGAAGGTGAAATGCAAGACGTTTTAAGTTGGATAAATGACACTGGATAGAATCATGCAATTTTTTTTTTGCGAAGTTTTTTTAATCGGGTTTTTCTAGTGGAGGACTTTAACACAAGATCTCTCTCAACTTCTGAGTTAAGAAAGCAGATAATTTTTCAGTCCCGTTGTTTTTTTTTTTTTTTTTTTTTCCTAAAACGTTTTATGTAGGTTTTTTTCTTGGATGTCTTTATTACATTTACGTATTGAGAGGGTTCTTTCTACGTTGTTGATTTGCTTAAATCTTGCAGTTTAATTTTCACACTCCAATCCAAACCCAAAAAATTCAACTCTTTTTTGTTTTTTGTTATTCTAAATAGTCAACCAGATTTTTAACTAGTTTTTGGAAAGTTAAACCATTTCAACTCAAAATTTCAACTCCAACCTACTAATCAAACACAATGGGTTGGAAGCTCAAACCACGCTCGTTAGTATTTCTGTGTTATCTAAGATCCATAGAAATTTGGAATTTCTCTTCTATATATGGAGAGGTTAAGTGGCGGATAAATTAGCTTCGATTAGAGTTAATAGGGAGGAAGATGCTTGGTGGTTTAATGTCCCGTCTTTCTCTGCTAATTTTGTCTCTTGTGACATGGAAGGTTTGTTGTCTTATAGATAGGGATGACATTCTTGTTCATGAGTATGGGTACCTACGGGTACCCACCCTATTAGGGATAGATATGAGGAATAATAAATGAGTATGTTTGCAAGTATGGGAGTTACAATTAATCCCCCACATGGGTGCGTGATGGGGTGGGGGAAGCTATCCCAAACCCTCACCCACCCCACTTCTATTCACCCTTTTAAATTATATACATAAAAATTATTTTAGTGTTTAGCCTTTTTTTTAATTATTGAATTTAGTTTATAGATTCTTGAAATTTGAATTTGTTTTTAAGACTTCAGTTTCATTTCAATTACACACTTACATTTGTGATGAAGTCGCTCAATTTTATAAAACTTCAATGAATTTTGTTCTGAGTTTTTTTTTTTTTTAATTCTAAATGGGTAAATGGGTAGGATATAAGTATGTCACCCCCAATGTAAGATTTATTTGAAAATAACATAGTTACCAAATTTAGATTTGTTCGAAAATATCATATTTATTAACAATTCTTTTTAATAAATATGAGATAATTATATATTAAATTTAGTCGGTTAACATGAAATTCACAAAAAATGATTTTTTTTTTCAATTAAAAAATTCGTGTGGTGTAACTTAAGCTTATTTGGATGTGTTCACATTTAGCAAATCATGAAAACGCGCATAAAGTTAGAAAATGACATTTAATAATTCGCAGAGAGGGTGTTAGGGAAGGTTTTATCGACCTATAATTTTTGTAATAATATTTCCAGACAAATTCCCCATTTACCAATAGTGAGAAAAACAGTCTAAACTAGGCATTGCAATTGACGCTTGAAAAAGAGGGAAGAAAGGGAAGAAATGAAAGTAAGAAACTATTAACTGAAATAATAAACAAAGTCTGCTCTTTACTTTTCTCTTTAATATATATATATTTATATATATATATTGGTTTTCTATTTTATTATGATCTCATGATATATATAATTTTTTTGTTCATTCATTTTTTAATTTTGAAAGACAGCCATGTCCAGAAAATGGTCGGTCTTAATTTTGCTTCAACAGAGTCATCTTTTTTAATTAAAATCCAATGAAGCATCTTTCCTCGAAGCTGCCTGCTTCAAGCAATATATTGACTACTTTATTATCTTTCTCAAAGTGGTACTTGTCGTTGGAGAAGTTTTTTGTTTTTTGTTTCCTTTAAGATAAACATAATTTAGTTTCGAACCCAATGTAAATAAGTCATCCGTTCCTCGAGAGGCCGTGATTTCCGCGAGAAAGCTTTATCAACACAAGGAACTCCGAAGAAACCAGAGGATAGAGGTGTGTACATATATTGATATTGTTAGTTAAATAACTCAAATTAGTTTTCAGGTAATTTTCTGTTTTATGAGTTTAAAAAAGTTGTGTTATTGTATCCTATTGAGAGCTTATAAATAGGTGTATTGTGTTAAGAAAGTGTGTGCCTCCTTTTGAGAGAAAGTGAGAAGAAAGATAGGCAAAGGGTATAAGGGGTTTCAGGTAGAGAGAGGTTGAGAATGTTTGACGAGTGTGTAATTGTGAAAGTATTGGTGAATTTATTCTTCCTCTCTCGTAGATGTAGGTAATTTTGCTGAACTGCATAAAGTCTTTGTCTTCTCTATATTTTTGTTTTTGTTTATTTTTCTGTTGCGCATTGGGTAAAGAGGTATCTTCCCCCAACAAGTGATACCAAAGCATCTTGAAGAAGAAAATCAAGATGATGTCAGGAGTAAAGTTTGAGTAGATTGAGAATTTTAACGAAAAGAGTAATTTCAACATCTGATAGAGTACGATAAAGGATGTTCTAGTACAGCATGGACTTCTAAAAGAACTACAAGGGAAGAAGCTGAAAAAGATGAGTGATAAAGATTGGGAAAAATTGGAAATGAGAGCGGTAAGCACTATCCATTTGAGTTTGGCTCCTAAACTGAAATATAAAGTTATGAATAAAAAATCTCCTTCTAAGTTATGGGAAAAATTGGAAAAAGTTTATATGTCGAAATCCTTAACAAATAAATTATATCTAAAAAAGCAGTTGTATGAGTTGAAAATGAGTAAAGAAACCAATGTTAGGGATCCTTTAAACAATTCCAATAAGTGCATAACTCAATTGTTAAGTGTAGAGGTCAAGATTGATGAGGAAGATAAAGCGGTAATTTTGTTGGCCTCCCTACCCAAATTGTATAAGACTCTAGTAACTACGCTGTTGGTTGGAAAAACTATGTTGACCATGGATAAGGTGTCAACTGCTTTGTTGGAGATTGCAAACATGAAACAACCTAGTAATTCGTCTTAGACTGAACAAGTTCTTGTGGTGAAGTCAGATGCGGGTAGGGGTAGAAGTCAGACACGAGGGAGATATTATGAGAGGAGAGATGACTGTTCCCAATTGAGTTCATGGAAGGATGTTAAGTGCTTTTACTACCATGAGAAGGGATATATTAGGAGAAATTGTGAAGAACTGACAAGGCACATTGAAGAAAGAAGGAAGTAGAAAGCTCGAAAGATAGAAGCTACAAATGTTGTTGCTGACAAGTATAACTGTGACGATGATGTATATTCTATAACTACTAAGGGAGCTGATTCTGACTCTTGGATTTTAGATTCTGGATGTTCATTCCATATGTGTCCACATAAGGAGTGATTTGATTCTTATAAGCCCTGTGATAATAATACACTTTTAATGGCTGATGATTCGATTGCTAAAGCCATTGGAATATATGCTGTGAAAGTGAAGATGTTTGATGGAGTTGTGAGGACATTGACGAATGTTAGGCATGTTCCTCGGCTTAGGAAAAGTTTAATTTCTTTGGGGGCTTTGGATACTTTGGGTTGTGAGTATATCACTAAGAGTGGTTTTATGGAAGTCAAAAGAGGTGCTTTGGTTGCCATAAATGATGAAAAAGTAAAGAACCTGTACAAGCTAATAAGGAAGACAGTTGTAGGTGGAACTATAAAGGTGGAGCCATGTCAAGAGATGTCTTCTTTTGTTGCCAAAGAAGTTGCAAGAGTGAAAGAGTGCAACAAGTTGGCGGTGAGAACTAAAGACAAAGCATGGAGGAAGAAGAAATCAGTTTCCCATGTCGAGTTCGATGAGAGTTTCAACTTGACACATGTTTATTCCTGTTAAGTGTGCATATGAGGTGAGAGAATTTGAGTCAAGGTGGAGATTATTAGGTAAATGACTAAAATTAGTTTTTGGCTAATTTTCTGTTTTATAAATTTAGGAAAGTTGTATTATTGTGTCCCATTGACAGCCTATGAATAGGTGTATTGTGTTAAGAGTGTATGTGTTTGTGTTCAGAAAAAGAGAAAGTGTGTGCCTCCTTTTGAAGGAAAATGAAAAGAAAGATAGGCAAAGGGTGTTAGGGGTTTTGGGTAAAGAGAGGTTGAAAGTGTTTGACAAGTGTGTAATTATGAAAGTGTTAGGGAATTTATTCTCCATCTCTCGTAAACATAGGCAATTGTGCTGAACTACGTAAATTCCTTGTCTTCTCTTTATTTCTGTTTTACTTTATTTTTTTTACTGCACTTCGGGTATATGTGTATTTTTCCCAACAAATATATATATATATATATATCTTTTAACTCATATCATAGCTGGTATAGTTAATCCCTGGACAGAAATACTATTTTCTTTTTTGGCTGTAAAATGTAGACTTCAAAGGTGCATGGAATAATAAGCTACCGTTGATTGAAATCTCTTACAACAACAATTATCATGCAACTATCGGGATGGCTTCCTGTGAAGCACAATTGGTTGGAAGTGCCGATAACCAATACACTAGCATGAGACAGGGGAGAAGCAATTGGAACCCATAGATATTATCAAGACCACTGAAGCAATCAAGAAAATACAACGACGAATGGAAGTAGCTCAATGTCGACAGAAGAGATAGGTCGACAAGCGAACGAAGCCCCTTGAATTTCAAGAAGGAGACTTTGTTTTCTTGAAGATAGCACCGCTGAAGGGTGTGATGCGATTTGAAAAAAAGGGCAAGTTAAGTCCAAGATAAGGTAGCTTATAGATTAGCATTATCGTCAAAGTTATCAACAGTGCACAATGTCTTTCATGTCTCAATATTGAAGAGATATGTTTTGGTTCCATCTCATGTAATAGAGCATAAACCAATCCAAGTTTACCAGAACCTCACTTATGAAGAAAAGCCTGTGCAAATTCTGGCTTACAAAAAAAAATTCTTAGAAATAGGATCATATCCCTTTTGAAGGTGTTATGGTGAAGTCACAAGATCGTGGAAGCCATTTGGGAATGTGAAGACGAAATGAGAAAAAATTATCCGTTTTTGTTTTAATTTTTTAGGACAAAAATTTTGTAATGACGATAGATTGTGACACCTTAGAAATTTATAAACTTGATTTCATGAATTATTATTATGGATTTCCTTCGTTAATATACTTCTAATGAATTATTTTGATAAATATCAAATTTCAAGATCATGAATGATTTTATATGTATCATCAATATGATAATGTCAATGATCTAATAATATTGAGTTTCTCTATTTAAATGAAAAATTATAGATATATATAAGATGAATTGAACAATATATAAATTTATATGAAAAATTTATCATGTCGTACTAGAGGGTCAAACGTTTTTTTTTTTTTTTTAAGGAACCCCAACTATTATTAGTAGATCAATTTGATTACCTCAGTATTTATTTTGATCATATCAATATTTAAGTATTGAGAGTACGATTAGAAAAAATTAATGTGTCACATAAATAGGAGATGAATGATAAGGATTTACTCTTAGCAATTTAAAGTTGAAAGATTGATCAAGAATTCTATTTAGATTTGAAATCAATGTGTAGATTTTATATTAAAGGATCCTAAGCAAATCAATGGTCAATTTTTGGATGATAAGTGATCAATAAGAACTTAAGGTAAAGATTGGTGTGAGGGAAGATCTAATTGGTAAAATCAAAGATGATAGCCTTTGAACAATGGTGGGAAAATTTAGAAGGAAAACAAAAAAATAAAATAAAATAAAATAAAATAAAGAAAAAATAAAAGGGAAAATTGAGAGAGAAATTCGAATTTGTTGTGATCAAATGCAAAAAGAAATTTGTTCAAATGAAAATAATGGCATGTGGTGCATGCATGCAAAATCAAGTAACGGAATTGTGTGGGTTGTTTTGGCAATATGACATAAAAAAGTACAAGTGAAAGTGATCACTTGTCTTATACTTTGTTGAACAAAAATTTTTACACTAACCCCTCCCTCAAGTGGCGACAATCCAAGGGGTGAATCAGCCAATATTTATCATTTTTACCCCTCAAAATACAGATCCTTTAAAGCAAATATTGACTGAAAACAAGACCCCAACATCTTACCTTATTCTCACAAAGTTTAAGTTCAAAAAACCTAACCTTCTCTAGCCACCAACAAGCTAAAAAACTACCAACATTATTCTCATCTCCAACGCCTCTCTAGCACCCTCCTCCTTCCATTTTTAAGTTCCAAGCAACCCTATTACCAAGTTCGAAGAAGTGTGAAGCGGAGTTAGATAATGTGTTACTAGAGGTAACCTAGTGGTTCTCTTTGTGTTTTGATCATTTTTAGAAAACTAAAGCATGTTATGTAGTTATAATCTTAATGTTAAACTCTTTCTTACCTGGGAAAAGGTTTTAAGAAAAACTTTGGAAGTCTAAGGTCTTAAAGGATCCATGGAGTATTTCGGTAAGATCTACGAACCTTATTAGAATTTGTGGTTGTTGCGATAATACAGCATGATTTTCACGTTAGAAACTTTGGTATGAAAAATGAATCATATGAAAAGATTTTACAGAGGATAAGCTTCATTTTAGATTTTGGAATCACTTGGTTTGTTTTTGTATGTCTAAAGTTATGTGTATTTGAAATTGTGACACAAAACAAGAGAGAAAATGAACCTCTGGGGTATACTCTACTCATGGGTTCTGTAAAATCTGAACCCCTTAATCTCAAAATTTTAGATTATAAGTTATAGATCTAAAACCTAGATTCTTTAAGCTTTCCAACAAAATATCTTACGCCTCAAATTGATAAATATGTAATTTTTGATTAATTTTACAAATTAAGACAACGAAATGAGAGGTTTTATTGAAATCCTGTGCCAACCACGGGTTTTGTATGCTCTGAATTAGTAAACCATAACTTTTTGTAAAACTGTTCTTAGTGCATAAATTTGTATGTTCTGGGTTAGTAAACCATAACTTTTTTTAAAACTGTTCTTAGTGCATAAACTATACATTATAAGCTTTTTAATGACATGTCTTTTACTTTATTTGAACTTGTAAGTGAATTGCTATGAATTTTCTAAATTTAACCATAAATCTGGGCATACGGTACATATGTGAGACCAATAATAACAAACCTAAGCATACTATACGAAACACTCAAATACTAAAAGAAATAACTTTGTCGCTGTAAAGTAGACATCTTATGTTTTGAAATGAGTTATTATAAGTTTAAAACGGATATGTACATAAATTTTAATAAATCACAAAATATTATATTGTAATCTGGTAAACTTAGATTTTACAATGAGATACTTAGGAAAACATCCATATTAATATTTGAACCTTGAAATCTTAGAAAACATTTTATAAGGACGGAAACTAGATACTTGAAACTTTCCAACGAGTAATCAAGTGTCCAAAACGGGATTATACACAAATTTAAATAAATCTTAAAATTTAAAATCTCACATCGATAAAACGATTAAACATTAAAATGTGATATGGGGATAAGTCATAACATATAGACATAAATATTAAAAAAAAAAATGAATTGGTATCAAGTGTATGATCAAATAATGTGAAAAACCCTAATTGTATAAAGTTAAATCACAAGTTTTTAGATGGGTTAAGACAAAGTAAACTAAAGGATTATTAAAGACATACACCAGGAGACTACCATAACTCAACTAAATGATCATAACTAATGGGATCGAGTCTTACAAATCCAATACTAGATGTAAGACAACCTACTTATGGGTATACACTTGGGTGACTCCTTGTCACCAATGTGACATAAATTGATTAATTAATTAGTTAATTAATTAACTAATAACTACATAACAAAAAGTGGAAAAGTTAGAAACATGTTCGGTGAAAAAAATGCAAAATGGATCTTGACGTGTTCGCCTCATCTCGTCGTTGTGAGCTTTTGACACAAAAATTATCTCATTTCGATTTAGAATGATAAAGCTATGTAATGATAAAGTTTGTGATTTTTAAAAGAATAATTGGCCTAAATAATCTCTGAACTCTTTCAAAGATGACGGTTCGGTCCCTGTTATTATTTTTCTTCTTTTTTTTTTGCTTACCCTAAACTCTTATCTTTTGGACCTTAATGGTCCATTCCGTCCAAACCCGTTAAAATTTTAATGAGGCCTTACGGAAATCATTATTTTATAATAAAATGACTAAAATACCCTCCTCTCCCTCTCTCTCTGTGTTTCGCCCACCACCTCATCCCACCCCACTCTTTTGGTTTGGCCTCGCCCCACCCCCAGACTAGGATGCCCCCTCCCCAAACTCCTTTTCTGGGTTTCACCACCTTCTTCCCGCCGTCATTCGCCCCCCACACCTACTCCCCCTCCTGCTATTGTTCGCCCCCACCCCCTCCTGATCTGGTTCCCCCTCCCCTACCCCACTCCATCCCTCCCTCAGTTTGCCCCCCCCCCAGCCTCCCTCTCTCTCTCTCTCGGTTTGGACCCCCTACTCACTTTCTTTGTTTCGCCGCCCCCCTCCCATGGCCGTTCACCCCCACCACTCCCCCCTTCCCGCCACTATTTGCCCCCCCCCCAACTCCCTCCCTCAGTTTGACCCGCCCTCCCCCCCTCCCCTCGGCCACTACCACTGCCACCACCACCGCCACCATCACCACTTAACTCACACCCCCTCTCTCCGTCACAAATCACCCCCCATCCCTCGTGCTACTGCCGAATTGGGTTTTGAGAAAAGAAGAAAGAGAGTGAGCAGAGGAAACTCCTGCACCCCACCCCACCCCCCCCCCCCCCCCCCACCCAGTGCCAGTGAGCTAGGTTTTGAGAAAAAGAAGAGAGAGGGAGAAAGAGAAAGAAAGAGGACAGGAAATTTTTTTAGTTTTTTTTATGATTTTTTTTTAATTTTTATTAAATAATTATTATTAGATTACTAAAATATCCTCACAAATTAACGGATTTGGAGGGAAAAGACCATAAAATTAAGAGTTTAAGATCTTCTCAACAAAACAAAAAACAAAAAAAAAGAACACGAACTAAATCGTCACTTTAAAAAGAGTTGAAAGACTATTTAAATCAATTATTCTTTCTAAAAATGAAAGAGAGAGAGTTTGATATAAAATCGAGAGTTTTCAATCCTTGAGTTGTTGGCCCAAAGGAGGACTAAATTGAAAATATTAAGAGAAAATTTCACTGGGAGCCACCTTTGTACACCAACTTGATTTCTTTGCCATTATTGGGTTACTTTTTACTTTTTTGACACGGATTTTCCTTCTTTTTTTTTTTTTTTGTCATTTCTTTTTTGGGATTTATTGGCTTCCGTTTTTCTCCTTTATTTAGTGGTTAGTTGAATTTGTTCTTTTATTTTCCCTCTCTATTCTCTCTCTCTCTCTCTCTAAATTTTCCCTTGTTCTTAGATTTTTTTTTCTCTCTTTAGCTTTGATCTCTCTCCTTTTTCTGGCAATCGTTTTCCAATTTCCTTGTTTTTCTTGTTAATTTCTTTCTTTTTTCTTGTCATTTTGTTTTGTTTTGCCGACGATCGTTTATTTCGCTCTCCTTTTTCTCTTCATTTTTTGTTTCTTTGATTTCGGTTTCTAGGGTTTTCACCATGGCTAAAATTTGAAAAAGGAAAGCTGTTGTTGAATCTGATGGTGCTTAGTCTAGTTCTTCTGTTAAGAGGTTCAAGATGCATGCAAATCAGACTAAATCCGTCGTTGATGAAGATGAATTGTCTTGATTTTGAGGAGGATGCTAGTTTGAATCGTTTGAATGTTAAGTTTCTCTCTCTCTCTCTCTCTCTCTCTCTCTAGCAGGCTGAAGCGGGCAAAAAAATTGTTGCTCTATATGATGAGCAATATTTTGATGCTACTCCCTTAAGTTAAAGGAATGTTGTATTTGATGAGGTTTATGCAAGCTCTCATGCCGTTGCAAAGGAGACAGTTGATGTGTGTCAACATTTTTTCCCTTTCATTGAAATTGTTGATGAGATGCCAGACTTAGAAAAAAAATATTATGACTGGTTTAAAATTGGCTACAATCCTAGGAATAACTATGTTCTTATTTCTCTTGTCTGTTTGTTTTTTATTTATTTTGTTTTTCACATTTTTATTTATGCAAATTTGTTATCTTTTTGCTGCTTTTTGTTTTGTTTTGTTTTTGTTTTTGTTTTTGGTTTTTTTTTTTTTTTTTTTTCACAGGAAGAAGAAATGGGTTGCCGGTGGTGACAAAATTATTCCTCCTTTGTTTTGTTTTTCGCATTTTTATTTATGCAAATTTGTTATCTTTTTGCTGCTTTTTGTCTTGTTTTTGTTTTTGTTTTTGGTTTTTTTTTTTTTTTTTTTTTTTTTTTTTTTTTTCACAGGAAGAAGAAATGGGTTGCCGGTGGTGACAAAATTATTCCTCCTTTTGATTTTAAGGTGGATTATGTTGATAGCAAGTATTGGTTTTACAATCTTCTCATTCCTGCTCAGAACTTGTCCAATTCGGTATGTCTTTTTATGTGATTTCTCTGTTATTTAGCGTTTGTTTTGTTTTTGTTTTTGTTTGTGCTCATATGTTACAGTTCTGTTTTATTTCATAACAAATTTTTCTCTTTTTTGCAGCATATTCATGTGGCTGTTTATAATCTGCGAAAGAAGTTGAAGTGTTATCCAAAGGAGCACTTCACTAACTGTCTTCCTTTGGATTCTGTGTTTGACTTCATGATAAGGGATATCCGAAAAATATTCAAAGGGAATTAGGCTGAATTTGATTTTTCTACTACACCAGCTTTGGAGGATTATTTGTTGGGGAGACTAATGTTTTGCAGCAAATTTTGACGTTGATTTTCTGTTGGTTCCTATTTTCATGCCTATCGCAGCAAATTGGACGTTGGGTTATGTGCACTTCAAGCTTTTGACTCTTACCATAATCAATTCATTCAAAAGTCACAGACTTAAGGATGAGCTTGAGGATTTGGCTCATGGATTGGCAACAATTCTTCCACATCTTTTGGCATCTGTGGGCTTTTTTCAGGCACATTCTTTATCATATTTCGACAGTGACTACAATATGTTGGTGCCTCTCGAGGTCGTTACATCTGACTTGACTTTTAAACAAGAGAACGGGTTAGTTATTTTTTCACGCACACACTTGCATATATATATATATATATATATTTATATATACATATGTATTTCATTTTTTTTGTCTTTGTTATTTTCTATTATTGGTTTTTGTTTTCCTTGTTTTTTGTTAATGCAGTGGTGACTGTGGGTTGTTCATTATAAAGGTGGCCGAGTGTTTGATAATTAATTTTACTCTGACATGTGTGGAGACGATTAAGATGTCTGTTTTTCATGAGAAGATAGCTGTGGAGCTCTACATTCATGGTTTGCAGAAGAGGTCATTGTCTTATGTTAGTAATGATAACAAAGGTGCCAGAGTTCGTCTTGCTCGTTTCAATCTCCTTCCTGAGAATGTTGTTTTTGCCTAAGCATATGTTTTTATTAATTTTTTGTGTTGTATGGTGGTCTATGACTTTAACAGTATATAATTAGGATTCTCTATGACTTTTAAGTATGTCTTGTAAGTACATCTTGTCATGTATGATGTTAATTTTGTTATACATTGAGCAGATTTTATTTCTCCCGAAATATTTTTGGATGAATACAGTTCATGTCTTGTTTTTAGATATAATATGGTTTCCATAGATTTTTAACCATTTTTCATCTTAACTTTTGAGTTATTTCTTTATATTATTGGAGAATCAGGAAGAATATCAAATATTTGTTTATCTGACTGAAAAAAGAAGATTCAAAATGTTGGATGCTGCCTTTGCATAGCAGAATGAAAAACAATTAAACTGGGATTCTAGTATAATATTGTTCAGATTGTGACATAATATGTTTTGGGACAATGTTGAATATAAGTTGGATTTGGTTCAACATTTCAATGTGTACAAATTTAAAAGATCAGAAATTGGAATATTGTTGCAGACCACAATTTGAAATCTTTAGTTAATATCCGTGGCCTTTCTCTACAACACCAATTAGAATTTGACATCACAACTGTTTTCAATCTGTATTATTGCTGAGCCTTCATTAGTCTGATTTTCTATTACCACTCTTGTACATCTTTAATCTAGATTCGGCCCTTTGTTGACCAATGAAGCAAATTCTTTGTAATTGGAATCATATGGAATCAATACTCCTGTCATCTTGTAATCCTCATATTTATTGTCTATGGTCCAGCATCAAGTTCCAGTTCAAGAAAAGAAATCATTCAGTATAATCTTTTTTAATGGTTTAGCTGTTGTGAAAAAAGCTAGACAGGGAAAAAATATATATATTATAGTAGAGTACAACTATTATTCTGTTAGGATTTTTTTTTTTTTTTTTTTTGTTTATTCATTGGACATATAGATAATATTCTATAAGAGTATAAATATTCTTCTAAGAGAATGTCACATTTCTATGTTGGGATAAACTACGAACACTTACAGAATATTCTAGGAGAGTTTTTGTTTTTGTTTTTGTTTTTGTTTTTTTTTTTTGTTTTCATATTCTGATTCGACACATGTTTTTTAAGTTTCAGCTTAAAAATGTAAAATAATTGAATTTTGAATTCTTTAATAATACAATTATATTTTCTCAGAATCTAATTGTTATTCATGAACAATTTTTCCTTCTATAAAATTATACTTTGTTTTTCTTAATTTCGCATTCAACTGCTTTTTTTTTTTTTTCGTTATTATTTTTTTTCAAGATAATCATAAATTTTTTTTTTTCTAACATACAATTATATTAAGCAGGAAAAAAGAAATTTTTAAAGAGATCTAACCTGTTTCGTTCAATCAGAATGAAGATTTTCTTTGTTCTTGTCTTTGATTTCGACAGATCCGGAGATCTAAGGTTGTTCTTGTCTTTGTCCGTTTTTTCCAGATCTAGGGACAGAGAGATCGATTTGAGAGAGAGAGGAGTTTAGAGAGAGAGAGAGTGTGAGTTAAGAGAGAGAGAGAGATCGCGATCTGATTGAGAGAGCAAATTAAAAAGCTGAAATAATGTTGAGAGCATTTATGTCCTTATAGTGGTTTTTTTTATTATCTTGGGGGGAGTTTGGTGGAGTAGTTTGAGTTGAGATTTTTAAGTTGGAATAGTAAATTTTTTTGAATTTTCAGAAAAGATAAAAAAATTTTTGGGAAAAAGACAAAAACTTTTTGGAAAAAAAACAAAAAAAAGTTTGAATTGAGTTGATTGAGTTGGTTCACCAAATGAACCAGTTAAGAGGTGTTTGACACTCAAGTTAAATCGTATTTTTTTTTTATCTTTTTTTGAAAAAGTTTTTTATCTTTTCTGAAAAATCAACAAAAAGTACTATTGAAACTTAAAAATCTTAAACTAAACTCATTCATCAAATACCCCTAAGATTAACTTTTGACCATATCTGAAAAATCAAGCATTTAGTTGAAAACTAAATTTTTAAGTTAGAATTTGTGTACTTTTTAAAATTTAGTTAAAATTTTTATTAATTAAAAATAATAATAAAAATTAAGATGAAATTTTTGAGTACCACTTGGAATACCAAACAAAAGCCAAAAACCTATTAACAGCATTTCAAAAAAAAAGAAAATGTTAATAGTGGTATTAAAATGAAATAACTGTCTTCAACATGGCATTTGTGTCCGTCTCTCAAATATTAATGGGCACTTTTGATAAAATGT
>CM046376.1:26867179-26888179 GCA_025413485.1 Ficus microcarpa
CACAAACACATGCTTTGGATAGATTTTTGCCATACAGGAAAAAACCATTGTAAGAAATGTTATAAATAACATCATAAATACTTATTTATCTATTTATCTTTAAAATATCAACTATAATTACAATTTAATATCCATGAAGTAACCATTTGGTAACCAACAAAAAAAAAAAAAAAAAAAAGCTTGCCGTCCCTTCCAATCTCCACCAATGCTCCCCATACATTTCAAAATCTCTTTAAAATGACATTGTCTTTTCCCTTAATATGTCTTATCTCAAATGTGTACGCAAAAATCATGCTGCAAGTCTCAATAATTGAGCATTTACAGCTCTATTCTTTTTGAAACGAAGCATATCTTTTGAAGCTATGAAATCTATTTCCACAATAAAATGTTGGCCAATAAGATGGAATTTGAACATCATAATTCCCATCTTTATAGCCAAGAGCTCTTTAAACGTGGAGTGGTGGTGGAGTTGGGAATCTTTGAACGTATCACTCTTGTATCCACATATCTATTACTTTTTATCTTCAACCTGTTCCTTCAGCACCGCTCCACAAAAAACACATTTGGCCCTTTTTTTTTTTTTTTGGGGACTGAAACGCATGAAGCATATGTCCATCTGGGTTTGAGGTGGGTAAGTTAATGGTTGAGGATTGATTTAATAAGGTAGAAAAAGGGCTACAAATTGGGATTTTTTTTAACCAGTAAAAAGCCTAGGGTTATTTACACAAATATCTAAATTGAAGATTATGATTTAAAAAATATCTATTTTTTCGTTTATTTATATGAATGTCTAAATTGATACTTATAAATACCATATTACCCTTTTATCAAGAATTGTAAATAAATAAATAAATAATTGATAAAAATAAAAAGAAAAAATCTCTAAAACATTTCAGATTAATCAAGTTTTAGGGGGAAAAAGATTATTTTACTTGATTTATTATAATTTTAAAAAAAAAAAAAAGAACTGTAACATATTTTGTTGTATGACATATGAAAAACATTCATTATGATAAATAATTAGTCATTAAGATAAATTAACAACGAATGTATTAAAAATGATATTATAAAGAAATATAAGATACTTTGAACCTAACAAAGACATTATAATGATATACTAAATATCATAAGGAAAGAACATCATAATGATATAGTAAATATCGTAAAGAAAAAACATAGCACATTTAAAAAAGTATCATAATAATCTAATAATTACTATAAAGAAATAAACAATTTCATATCACATTTAAACTTCAGAAACTATCGATTAAAACAATACCAATAATAATATAAAAATAAATTATCATAATAAAGTAACAATTATCATAAAAAACCTAAATCATACTAAAAAAATTGTTTCTAAAAAACCTAAATCATACTTAAGAAATATGATTATAAAAAAAAATACCTAAATCATACTAATAAGCAATCACTATAATAAAAAAAAAAATCTAATGAGGGAAAATGATGTCAAATATGGTAAAAGGGTAAAATGGATAGTACAAACAGTTGTTTCTTTGAAAATGGATATTTACGCAATCTTATCAAAAAAAAGGGACATATTTTAAAATGAGATTCTAAAAACACACTTTTTGTGTAATTATTTTAAAAACTGGAGGCGGTGGATCCAGATTTACATTACGGTGGAGTAACAATAGATTGATATCATTGACAGGAAGATGACGAGAAGGGCGAGAAAACTGAAGTGCAAGGTATGAGCTTCTCAAATTAACCAATGTCTATGGTGAATAAAAAATAGCAAAATTGAGATGAGTATTGTATCAAGATATGTGCCATCCACAAATTAGGACAAGTTGAATTAATTGATGGGTAAGAGCTTCTAAAACTGAGTTAACTTGGAGAGTTTGCAAGAAATTTCGATTTATAGTTTCGATGAGGACATGATGATGGACATGTGACAATATTGTTTCTAGGATAATTTCTGATTGATACATTACATTATTTGTGTTTAATTTACTTATTGGTAATACTAGAGGGAGAAAATATCCTGGCGCATAAAAGTTGAGCAAGTTGAATTTTAAAGTCGGTCATGTGTTTTCGAGGGACAGTATTTTTTGCTACTAATTGAGGGACAGTACTTATGTGCTTCTATAACCTTTGCCTTTGTTCATGAAATTGTTTCTCTTTCCTTTTGGGGGCGGTTGGTACTGTGCTTGCCTTTGTTCTTTGTGGTTGGTTGTCTGCTTAGCTATTAAATAAATTAAAAAAAAAAAAACAGAAAACGAAAGGGCAAAATTAAAAATAAAGTTAAAAAGGGAGTGAATTTGGAGATAAGCGATTAGACAAATGTGGGATTGACAAATGTCTTCACACTTAAAAATTAAATTTTTATAGTTAGATGAATGTTTCTTAGAAGTCTATCGATTTAATAGGAAATTCGAATATGAAATTTGTTGGGGAATTAATTCGTGACCTAATTCAACCCCCAAGAACAAAAAATAATTAAAAAAGAAAATCACACATAAAAAGACAAAAGAATTTTTATACAAGTTCATCCAATTGATGACTATGCCCTATTTCTGCCGCCATTGTAAATTCCACTATGACGATGATTGATAAATTACAAGAGTTACAAACACTCTCTCACCAATTGTATTTTTCTCTCTCTCTCAATGGTGTTTCCCAGCCCCCAATTATGATCTCTCATGGTACCCCAAAAAAAAAAAAACCCTAGCAACCCATTATATAAGTGTATAAGAAAAAAAGGATAAAAAAACCTCTAAAAGTCAGCTTCTGTGGACTTAGGCCGCGACCCAATGCCGCTGCACCCTCTGGCTAGCTCTACAGTGCCCAGAATGCTCTGCACCACAGGTTGTAGTGCCGCGGCACCCTTTCCCGGCTTTGTAGCGCTTTGTAAGTGCCTCTGGCACTGCACCCTTTTTTTTTTTTTTTAATTAACTTCTTCCTTGCTGCTAGATTCACTCCACACCTTCTCAACAATTAAGTAATAGTCAACATAGATGGTTGGACATCTCCGACTTCGATTGCTATGTGCTGATTAGCAGATTATTTAAATAGAGTATTTTTGGTAATCTATCATAATATTTTTTATGTCAACATAGATACCTGAACATGTCTGGCTGTGGTTGTGAGTTCGATCAATGGAGTTTTATGGTAAAATGTTTTTTATAGTATACCAGAATGTGTTCTTAGTATAGACAATTGGATGGTCAAGTGCCACAAATCACAAGAGCATTCTAGTAGAATATATTTTACTAAAATTACTCTGGAAGATTATCAAAAACATTCTACCATAATGATAACCAAAGTCAAATATGTCTAACCATTTATATTGAAAAAATATATATATAAGGGTAAATAATAAAAAAAAAAAAATTTATAGCAAAATACTCCATTAATTGCTGAAGTGGTTGTGAAGACATTCATCCATTTATGTTAAAAACAAAAAATATTCTAGATATGTTATCAAAAATATTCTACTAGAATACTTTGCTAATCAGAATCGATTATCGTTCACTGATACGTCCAATTTTTTTAAGAAAAATGTTTAGATAAATTATCAAAAACATTTTACCAGATAATTTCAAATTAAACATGTATTTCACTTTGTTACCGGAATGACAACATTAAGTTACTCACTCATTGAAGTAAGTTACCTTGTCGTTTGCACCTCTATTTTTTGCATTTTTTGATGTTTCTGTTTATACAAAATTGCCCTTCCTCATTTACCTTATTTTCATTTATATAATAATAACCTTACAACTTGCTACAGCAGGTTGCCAGGCCTCCACTATACTCTCCAGCTAATCTCCACCAAGTATGCATTCTTCCTCATATCTCTTTCTTTTTGACATGCGAAGTTTGGGTACAACGGATGTACCATAGCCGCTACGTGTGTGTGTGTGTATATATATATATATCTTTTTACAGTTCCTGCTAAACTAGCGTGCTGCTGTTTATTGAAGAGTAATTCAATGTATAAAAAAAAAGAATTAAATTTTTTATTTTAAATTTTAGTGTTTATTTTGTATTTAGAAATTAAATGACATGAATCCCATCAAAAAATAGAAAATTAATTTTTTTGATAAGAGGGAACTTATTTCTCACTTACCATCTATAGAATTAAATTCATTTTTCTAAAAAATAGAAAGTAACTAACTCTATATCAGATATACAAATGTTCTCATTTAATTATTTTTTTTTTCATTAAATGATAATTTTGTAATTATAGTAATGATATTTTCAATCCTTTTACTTTTTTTGAAAAATAAACAGAATAATAAAATTTTAATTTCTTAAATAAATAAATTCCTTAATAAATTAATAAATACTTTGACCTAATTCAGAAATTTAATTTCGTGTAATTTAATTCTTTTTTTTTATAGAATAAATATCGTATTTTTAGAGTTCTTGTTAAGTAAACCAGCCATGTTTAATACTTTTAGAAACGTCAATATACATCCTACTAAGCATATCACCATCAAAAAATTATCTTTATTAACTAAGCCCCAACCTCCAATATTTATCATGCTTTGACTAAATTTATCATTAAAACTAAACATTATTCTATAATTAAAAAAAAAACTAAAAGTTCGTTTGGTGAATAAATTGAATTTGAGATAAGATGAAATTTTTAAGTTTGAGTTAAGTTGATTTTTTAAAAAGTAATTATAAATTTTGTTGACTATTTATAAAAAGATAAAAATTAAGATGAAAAATTTGAATTGAATTTGAGTGATGTTAATTCATCAAACGTGGGCTAACTTGAGAGTAAAGCGATTAACACTATGTCACCTTCAAAAGAATCGGGTGGCATTTCTAATAAATTGCGCGCTCCTCAAATCTCATCCTCTCAACTTCAGAAAAGTCCCTCTTTTGAAGCTCTAAATTGAAGTTTCTCATATATTTATAAGACTTCACAAGATGCATACTTTCTGGAAGAGGAAAGAATAATCTTAAGGAATTAAAGGAAAAAACTATAATAATAAAAACAAAAATAAAAGTCTTATGCGCATAATTTGTGTGAGACCGAGTGAGAGACGAGACTAAGACAAAGCCCTTACTCTGATAAAAACGTTGGAGGAGAGAGAAATGTACAGTGAAAAACAAAATGATCTCCTCCTCCATTTTTTTTCGTACTAACGTTAGCTTCATTCTCAACCAATAGATCTAGAAACACAAATCAATCTTAGCTCTTTATTTCTAGTGGATCTCACCCTTTCAATAGAGTTGCAGCTTCTAATTTGTGCCGTTGGATCTCTTAAGGAAAACCATAATCCATGCCTTATGCTCTCCAACCAATACAATGCTTCCAAATGTCATTATTTTGTTTCTCTTTATAATCAATCCTAATGTCACATTTTGTTTCAATACACTAGCCATCAGATTTCGTACCTCTTGTAGTACAAGTTAATCCCAACCCTTCTTAATTAGTGCATATTTGCCACCTTCCACTAACACAAGCTCTTTTATATTTTATATATATGTGTATAACTGTAACAGTTTCTGAATCAATTTTATGATTCAGTATTATATTTCTCAATTGCAATTTGTCTCATAATCATCTAAATTGTTCTTGTAAGTTGTTATTTTAATTAAAATTATGGACTTGACATATCTATCTATAACATCCCAAAAATTTATGATTTGATTGTCCAATTTTAATTGAGAATATAAATTATAAATTTATCTTTAAGAATGTTTTTATGTAATGGTGATAAAATCATCATGAGAAATTAAATTAGGTGATTACTCATTTATTCCAAAAATTACTTTGATTTTTCATGTGCATTATGTGATTATAAAGTTTTTTTTCTTTTAATAAAATGAGATAAATAAGATAAAAGAAATGATTTTGCCAAGTTTTTATTTTTATTTAAATAATAATTCTAATAATAATAAATGAAATATTATAATATATACATGTATGGGTCCGTTTGGTCCGTGAGTTCGAACTCACAGTTTTCATCTTAGTTTTTTGTCTTTTTTACCTTTTCTGAAAAAGTTTTTTGTCTTTTCTGAAAAGTCAACAAAAATTACTATTAAAACTTAAAATTTCCAACTCAAACTCATTTACCAAACGGACCCGTAATAAATATAAATCTGGTATGCCATGAAATGCCATATGCGGAAACACCACAGCCAGGTCCATTGGGCCCAGCTTTGGGCTAAAAGCCCACGGCCGGGGGAATCCAAACAAGCTGGCCGGGTGGCATCAACCGAAAGAAAAGAGGAAAAATAAATAAATAAATAATGGGAAAATAAAGTAAATAGATCATTTGATGGAGAGTCTTTTGATATGTAGATTATCAAGAAAAGTAAACACTCTAAATAAATAAAAACAAAACTTTAACCACTCATTTACACTACTTATCTTGGAGAAATGAATCATCAACTGAATTGTATTAATGGTGCCTAGAAAATATGAAAAAACTCTTCATTTCCTACTATTAGCTTTAGCTGATGATAATAGCCATACAAATAATTATTTGTTAAATTTGAAACCATATTTTAAGTGCCTATAAAAGGGATGTGGTTATATGAATACCACTTTTGCTTCTTCACACTTTTTTTTATTGAAAGAAAACTTTTTCTCTTCCTTAACACCTTGAGCCTGAATTTTAGCAAGTAATAACACCAAGAAATCTCTTCCATAATATATCTTCTCAACTTTCATATCATTAAGCATCAAAAGAAGATCGTCACCTCATCGATTTTCAATGTAAAACACTAGTTTACTATGAAAATGTTTTGACAAGAACTTTGGAGGTCCAAGATCTTAAAAGATCCACGGAACATTTCGGTAAGATCTACGAACGTTATTGGAGCTTGTGGTTGCTGTAATAATATGGCATGTGTTAGAAACTTTGGTATTAAAATAAATTATATGATACGATTCTACAAAGGATAAACTTAAGTTTAGGCTTTGGAATCATTTGGCTTACTTTTATATGTCTAAAATTATGAGCATTTGAAATTGTGACCCAAAACTAGAGAGAAAATGAACCTCTGGGCTACAGTCTAGCCACAGGTTTTATGTACTCCGAACTCTTTAATCTCAAAATTTGGGATTCTAAGTTATAGATTTGAAAACTAGATTCTTTAAGCTTTCCAACAATGTATCATACGCCTCAAATGGATAAATGTGCAGTTTTTGGTGAAATTTACAAGTTTAGACTACGAACCGAAAGTCTCTGCTGAAACCTTATACTACAAAACTTTTCTTAGAGTATTAACTAGATACCATAAGCTTTATAATTACTTGTCTTTTGCTTTATTTGGACTTGTAAATGAATTTTTATGATTTTTCTAAATGCACCCATGAATCTAGACTTGTGGTATATATGTGGGACCAACAATAACAAAACATAAGTTTACGACATGAAAAACTCAAACACTAAGGGATATAACTTTACCATTGTAAAGTAGACATCTCAAGCTTCAAAATGAGATGTCATATGTTTAAAATGGATGTGTACATAAATTTTAATAAATCACATAATATTATATCGTGATCTGTTAAACTGAGATTTTACCATCAAGCACTTAAGAAAACGTCCACATTAATGTTTGAAATGTTTAAAATCTTAAAAAAAAAATTATAAAAACAGAAACTAGATACTTCAAGTTTTCCAAAGAGTTATCAAGTGTCCAAAACGGGATTATACTCAAATTTAGATAAATCTTATAAGTTAAAATCATACACCCACAAAATGATTAAACATTAAAATATGACATAAGGATAAGTCATGACATATGAAAATATTTAGTTATGAAATAAGTTGGTATTAAGTGTATGATCAAATAATGTGAAAGATCCTAACTTTATAAAGTTGAATCACAAGTTTTTAAATTGACTAAGATATAGTATACTATAGGATTACTAGGTATATACCAAGAGACTACATTAGCGCAACTAGATGATTATAACTAAAGGATTGGGCCTAGGTGACTCATTGTCAACTTGATTGATTAATTAATTAAGAAATAAATAAATAAATAAAATAATAAATACATAACCAAATGTAATTTTACTAAGAAAGTTACTTAGTAATTAATTAATTAATTAATTAATAATTATTTAATTATAAGAGTTAGTAGGTGATAATTGGTTGTAATTTCATTTTTCCTTAACTTGGAAAATTTTGGGGAAATTAATCCCAAAAATTCTTTACTTAATTTGTAAAAATTCATATTCTTAAAACGGGGCTTCATAAAATCATTAAGAGCTGAAAACTGCCATTGGAACAGTTTCCATAGTCAAAACAGTGGTTTTTAGAAAAATACAATTTTTCTGAACTGTTTTTAGAAAATCCTGTGCAGGGATTTCCTGTTCCCTGCACAGTCTTTATAAAACCGTGTCAGTTTAAAAATCCATTTCGAATTTAAAAAAGTTGTCTTCACAAAAGTTCTAGCTCTCGAAAAATCCTAAAACTTTTGTATTTTACAAAAAATTTAATTCGGACTCTAACAGGTTCATATTCTCGGTTAAACTCACCTGGCCGTACATAAAACCTAGGCACGGTCAGGCTCGGGTTTTTGTGAAAACCGAGGCCATTGGAGCCTCATTTTGGAAATCCGTCTACATTGTCCACTAGGAAAAACCCTTCGAACAACTTTCATGTTTTACGTTTTCCCAAATTCGGCCTCTAAAGACCTCAAATTCTACTTTCCCGAAAACTGGCCAGTGTCCACCTGAACCTGGCAATTTTTCGGTTTTAAGTTCATTTTACGTCCTATTGTCGCAATCTAACTCAACCGAACATGCGGAAACCTAGATCACAAGCATGCAGCGTTTTCTAATGTCCTACTTTAATATTCATGCAGTCCCACCGTGTCCATGCAACCCATTAATCAATTTGTCCTAACCTAGGGTTGCATGGTTTTAGTTTGCATCACCATTCCATTCATACATTCACATACCATTCCATGACCAAAACTAGCAACCTAACATGAAATTCTAGAACCGGCTGGAACCTAAGCAGGGGACATACAATCCATCACCATCTAACATGCAATCCTAACATTCAACCATGCACAAACATATAGCAAAACAAAATCATAACCAAACCACCCTAAATCAAGTACCACACCAAACTAAACTAGGGCAAATGAAAAAGCTTGAGCTTATGCTCTTACAAACGTTAACTTGAAATACATGTAAAATTTTAAATTGAAATTAAATTGGAAAGGTTAGGGTTTGTGGGAGAGTTACCTTAATCAAAGCAAGTCAAGTCTTAGGGTTGGGGTCCAAAGATTTCTCCTTCCTCTTTGTCCGCTTGCTCTCGGTTTTCCCTTCCAAATAGGCACCAAAATTTTCGTCTCAGTTATGGGTTGGTTCTAGCAATATTCGGCCACTCCCCACACTCTCCCTCTTCACTTTTCCTTTCCCTTTCTTGCTCTCCCCACAACCGGCCACTAGGCCAATATGGGTTCTAAAATTTTTCCAACTTTTTCTTGGCTTCCTAGTGAAATCCGAACACTCCCCTTGGATTTTCCCCTAAACTTTCCAGTTTTTCTCTTCCTTTTCTTCTTCTCCTACAGTCGGCCACTTAGGCCAAAAATGGGTATCAATTTTTTTCTTCCTTTTTGGTTCTTTGGGTTTTGGTTTCTAGAGAGAAAAATGTGGAAAATCATTTTAGCATGGTTTTGGGGAGTTTTCCCAATTTTTGAGCTGAAAAACCACCCCCCTTGCCCTATTTGTAGCTGAAAATTAAATAATTTTTGGATTTATTTTTATTCCAAAAAATTACATTTTGACCCCTAAAGCAAAAATATTTGCAAAAACACCCCCACATGTGTCACTTGGCTGGCCATGGCCTTGCTCTCAAAGCAAATGATGACATTATCATGCTTACATCACCTATTTTTTAAAAATTACACTTTGACCCCTAAGGACAAAATCTTTACATTTTTACCCCCTAGGTGGCCAGCCAACTCACCCATTTTCTAGAAAATTCCACATTTCTTTCCATGCTATTTAATCATTTATGATGTCATAATTTTTGGTGAGGTGATGTCACCATTTAGGCCTTATTGGCTTTTTCTTCAATACGCAGTCCACTTTTATGCTACACAGATATTTCCAATACTGTGTTCACTTATACACAGTATTTTTATACTGCACTGCAGTCCAAAATTTATCTGTGTAAAATTGGACTGTATAAAAATTTTTCTTATTTCTTGAAACCTTTTTGCCCTTTATTTCTTACTTGGTGCGCTTGATTTTCTATGGTGGTTTTGAATCTAAATCTTCTTGTCTTGTCTATAATGACGGTTTTTCGTAATATATTTTTCATACTGCTTATCGTATCACAGTACCGTCATGCCTTTAACCTCTACGGTCAACCTTTGACTTTTTGGTCAAATTTTGACTAACATAAAATCATGAATTTTTGTGATGCCTTTATCACAAAAAATCCTATACATGGCTAAACAACTATTTATCGAGTTTCATAACTACTTAAATAAGAACTCAAATATTTACTGATAAAATTATGAATTTCACGTTGGTATTCATAATTTTCATGAAATATCACATAAACACATAATACGGACTTAAATTCCTTTAATTGTGAGTCCGTAGAAATTTTGGGGTATTACATATGTCGTACAAAATATATGTGAAAACAGTAAATTAGCACCATTTGTTTCAGTAGCAAAAAAAAAAGGTATTTGTCTGTTTCTATCCTAGAGATGATCAAACTCTTTCCATTCCCTTGCATCTAAGAAGTAAAAATGAATGACTTGTGCTGGTAGCTTTATAGAATCTCTCTGATTGATCACCTTGTTTCTCCAGAAAGCATTCAAAAGAAGGCACCGATGACTCTTGTTATTGATTCATTAAAATTGAAGAACAAAAAATGAGCTCTTAGAGGCTCTCGAAAGCTCTGCTACTTCAATGCCAACCGCAACTGATGTTGCTTCACATGTTGTGAATCTCATCAAATTTCGATCCGCCAAGGGACACAGGTGACATCAAGTACAAGGACTTTTCTAGCAAATCCAGTCTCTCAACTTCTGTCAATATTAAGAAGAACCCACCACTCTCAAGGGCACTTTATGAATGCAAGTTTTAATACAACCAGAATGTTCTCATTGGCTCCAGCAATTAATGGCTAGAAATACAACTTTATCCTCCATTTCAAGAGGATTATTTGAGTGTCTTACGGTAATGGTTTACACACAAAAATACTGATGAGGACTCACTACAAGTTTCAAGTTTTAAAATAACCAAAAATCCTTGTAGTGTGTTTGCTATCCCTCTCTATCTTTTATTTTTATTTTTATTTTTATTTTTATTTTTAGGATGTACTTAAAAATTAATCTTTTTAGTTTTTGTATCAGCTGTAGACTGTTTGTATGAAAAATCATAAGTTGAATGAACTAATTTGTTTCATACAATATTTTGTTGTTTTGTCTTGTTGGTACTCAAACTCTTTCCAATCCTATCTTGTCCCTTCATCTTTGATGTAGAACTTACTGCTTTAACATTACTGAAAATTTTTAAAACACTCTTCCTTAAAAAAGAAAATGCATTAATAATTCAAAATGTTTGTTCTGATCTTTCTTTCTTATATATAGTTGTAGATGTGGAACTCCTTTTGTCTTGTAGTTTGTTGGTCGAGACGTTCACTGGCCTTTTTTCTGTTTGTTTCACTGGGTTGCATAGGATTTCCTTCCAAACTACATGCTTGTGGAAATGTGACTGTTTTTCAAAGTTGAATTCTCTGCTACCGCAGTTTGGTTGCTCAGTTCTTCACATTACTTTTATCCTTTTAGTATGAACTTACTGATATGAACTTGCTTGAGAACATATGTTCGAGATCCAAAATATGTCTCTGATCAATCATTGATCTTGATCTTGCCGTAATTCCGTTGTTTCAAAATTTTTCGTCACAACAATGATGTGTTAGTTTTATGCTATATAATCATAAATCATATGAACTCATTTATGTCATACAAAATAAATGCCAAAACTGCCATTTAGTAAAGTTTTACAGCCAGTGGCCTGAAGATTTCCCTAAAATTAACATCTTTTACTTCAGTAGAAAAGGAAAAAGAAAAAAAAAAAGGTATTTGTTGTTTCTATCCTAGAGATAATCAACTTGCATCTATGATGTAAAAGTTACCAGTTTAACTATCTTAACCACTGATAAGTTTTCAAATTGTTCTGTGCTGTTTTCTTTTGTTTTCTTTTGTTTTTTATTTTATTTTTTTAATGTTTTATTATTTTTTTTCAAGAAGTGATGAATAGGAAAATTATAGGTATCTGGATGCCAATTTCATGTCCTCTCCAATAGGTATTACTTACATGCACACACATAGTACTAATTGTGGAAACACTAACCATTACCATATTGATTTGTACAAAAAAAAAAAATGGAAAAAAAAAAAAGGACAACCCCACCTTATTAGCAGAATACATCGCAAACTAAATGAGTTACAAGAGTTCCTTGTCAGAACAACATCAAACGGAAAGTCAATAACGACCAAATAGAGAATGGACAAATCGTTTGCATTGTATGAGCATTGTCCTCAGTCTCATTAGTGGTAATACACAACAAACGAAAACAACAATAGGAGTTCATATCCATACAAACATCAAACCAAAAATAAATACATTCCATACTCGAACAATAATCGGAGTTCCATTATTAGCAATACCTTCAATGTCATTATTAGCAATACATCTCATACTAGAACAATAACAGGAGTTTCAATCCATACACACATCAAACTGGGGAAAAAAGAAAAAAAAAAAAAAGTGATTTGAAAAGTACACAACATGACTGCAAAGTTAGGGTAAATCTTCTACGCTCATCTGAGAAATGCACTGAGACTCCTTTTCAGGGGTCAACTTGAGCATCCCTGGTAGGAAAATGTAAAATAAATTTCCTAGTTAAGTTTATGAATAATTAGGAGAAAAATATCTGCAAGTATTTCCTAAGTGAACAAATAAAATAAATAAGCTGGAACTGTAACACGACAGATCATTGTTTATATCAATTCCAAATGAAACAATAAAATATTCAAATTAATAGCATGAACTAATTAATTAATGTACCCAATGTATAACAGAAATTTAAACTAGTTGGTAAATATATATTGATATGGTGACAAATAAAAAAAAAATGATCCAAAGAAAAAAAAAAACGAGGGAGGACTGGAACTTTAGGGATTTTGTTTTTTGAAAAAAAAAAAAATAATAAAGAAGAAGAAGAGAAATGAAGCATAAACAAAACAAAGGTGATAACAATGCGAGAAACTGTTCTACAAAGTCGGTTATAAAGGTGTACCAGCAAAACTTGACATCGCTGTTGACATCAACTAGCTTGCTGTTGCAGAAGCTTCAACAAGTCTGAGCTGCCCAGCTTGTAGTGATTAAAACTCCACCCTTTATGCACGTAATAATTGAAGCCGACATAAGGTAAATGCTGAATTTTCCAATAATCAGCGCCTCCATCTTGCTGCAAACCAAACACAAATTCCCTTGGCATGTCAAGAAAATAAAGATATTTGAGGTTCTTCAAGTGTTGAATATCGGAAGGCATCTCCTTCATTAGTGGACAAGGCCCAAGCACCAGCTCTTCAAGAAGAGGCAATGCTCCTCTGTCAATTTTAATCACCTTTAATCCTTCCAACTTCAGTAAAGAAAGATTCTTAAGTTTTTTAAAACTACCCTCCTCAAAATGCAATTCCACTCCGGCATATGTTTGGTACAAGCGAAGGTGTGCTAAATTAGGCAAACCTTTGAGGAATTTTAGTGGCTCATCAATTAACCTTGTGAAATTTAACTCCAATCCCTGTAGATTATGAAGCTCAGATATCCAATTGGGCAGTTGTTGCAGTCGACAACTCAATTGGAGGTAACGCAAACAAAGAGGAGATGAAATGGATGTTAAATCTATAACTTCATCCTCATGGATTGAGGTCAAATAAAGCTCCTCAAGGCCCTTCATTTTCTCAAGGGAGTCTCCCAAAGCCTTCCCCGTATCTGCAGTCACTTTCGTAATACCCAAAACTTTTAGTTTCCTCAAGTTCTGTAGCTCTTTCACAAAACCAACTCTGCCAGGGTATGCTTCAACTCTTTTTAGTGCTTGTAACTCGTCCAACTTTCCAATCCCCTCTTCCATCCTCACACCGCAAATGTAATCAACACTAAATTCTATCGCCTCATTAAATGAACCAGCAGAAAGGTGTCGCAATTTCCTTAGTTTGTTAACCTCGATAGGTAGCGCCCGCACTAAAGTCTTTCCAACATCCAATGTCTGTAGATTGTGCAGCTTACCAATGGACTTTGGAAGCACTTTCACCTTTGTACCTCTCAAACACAAGTATGTCAAGTGGAACAGATTCCCCACTTCCTTTGGTAGATTATCAAGAGGAGCTTCGCTAAAATCCATTACTTTCAAAAGCTTATAAGTGTTGAACAACTCAATCAGAAAAGACTTGCTACATTCATCCACATCGAAAAGAAAAATAGACCAAATCTTGGAATCTCCAACTCTTTCCAAAACATTTTTGATAGTATCATGAATTGAGAGACGACGGCTCTTTTCTTCAATATGGGACTCGGTTCCATCTAAAGAACAAGAAAAGCACAATTCATGGGTTCTTGTTAAGATGATATCACGCATCAAGTCATGGACTTTACATTGTCTGTCTACTCCAAATTCTACTTCAAACAAAACTAAGTTTCTTTGGATAAGCTCATCTAAATACTCTTTAGCAACTTCTTCTAACGTTTTGCTTTTCGTTTCTTTAACAAAACCTTCAGCAATCCAGAGGCAACATAATTTCCCCTCGAGAATTTGATGGTCTTCAGGAAAGATGCCAAAGTATAAGAAGCAAAGTTTAAGGTGGTAAGGTAGATCAAGATAACTTAAGGAGAGAATTTTTGGAATATCAGTTTTTCCATATTCTGAATTGAGATCACCAAGCACCTTTCTCCATACAATGTCATCTTTCTCTTTGCGTGACAACAAACCAGCTATGGTTGAAATGGCAAGTGGCAAGCCTTGGCATTTGCTTATAAAATCATGCGACAATTGCTCTAACTTTTGGGGGCAATGCCCCTCATTCTCATAATCTCGAAATGCCCTCTTGCAAAATAACAGCCATGCCATCTCTGATGACCAAGTTTGTAACTCTTGAATAACATCACAAGAGTTTTCTTTACAAGAAGTTGCGATAGCGACATTGCGTGTTGTGATAATTATCCTATTGCCGTTGTCTTTATTTGGCAAAGCATGTTTCATATCTTCCCAAAAATCTTGACGCCAAACATCATCAAAAACAATCACGTACCTCTTTGTTTGTAGATGTTGCCTCAAAACACTAATCAACTCTTCCATAGTACAATCTTCCTCCATTCTCGCCGCTGGTTCACGTACTTGCCTGATTAAGATCCACAGAAGCTTCTTCATATCATATGACTGAGACACTGTGATCCAAGCACTGCAATCAAAGTGACCTTTCACCACTCCATCGTTGTAGACTTTCCTCGCAAGAGTTGTCTTCCCAATTCCACCTTGACCTACCAATGAAGTCACCGAGCGCATAGGTGGTCCTCCAGTCAATCTTTTGATAAGATCCTTCGAGGCAACGTCAATACCAATAATCTCATCATCTTCCATGAAAAGGGATCTGAGGCGAGGATCGCGCCGCTCAACATCTTTTACTCTGCTACTTGATCCTTCTTCTAGAGGTCTTAATCCGTAGCCAATACCTCTATCCTTGATCTGACGCAGTGACTTTTGGATATCTTGAATCTCTAAAGCTATGTCATGATGCGCCTTCAAACCCTTGATGCAGTGACCAGCTTTGCGCAAAGAACCTACAAATCCACCTTGACGGTGATGTTGTTCAACATGGTAAAAGTACTCATCAACCACATCTTGAATGCGTTCGGCTTGCTTTCTTGTTTGCTTCAACCATACCTTCGCAGCATCGTTGACTTCTCCTCTCTCCGACTTCGCCTCTGCATCTCTAAGGAAAGGTTGGATGATCTCCAGCTCATCTTTCAAACTTTCGACATCTCTCTTGACTCCTTTCAACGATTTTGCCTCTTCAATTAGTAGCTCGAGCAACTTCTCAATGACAGGGCTCAAGAACGTCTCTGCCATTTTCTTTCTCAGCTAGCTTCTGATCAACTGAGCAAGCGATGAGAATCTTTTCACGCTTTCAATCCCATTGCGAGAGAAGCTTCCACGAAACTGCATAACAGTATTGCATTATTGTTTTATTTGCCTATCCACCAAATGAGTGGTCCGCGTTGCAAGGTGAGAGAGAAATATCTCACACAAATTTACAGCCTTACCTTTCACTTGTGTCATTGTTATAATTTTGTCCTTATTTATAATTTTATAAATTGTAACTTATATTTATAATATAAAATAAAATAGGATTTGTGAGTTCATTATAATGTTCCTTATTAATAAATTATTTATTTTTTATTTTATGGATATAAATTTATTCACGTTATACATCTTTGCGCTCTATAATTTTCTCTTATTACTTTCATTGTCTTCTTTTATGATTTTTCAACCATCATTCATGTTAAATATTTATAACAAATGATAAGTTTAGCACAAAAATGAAAAAATATTAAACACAAAACAAGTACAAAATCTATAACTTATAAAATTATGATTAAAAAAAAAAAAGAATAACATAACTCAATGGAAAATCTTGAAATACTCATTAAAGAGTAAAATACTTTTTTTTTTTTTTCAAAGTATAGATATTTATAAGTTTTATTTGGGATTTGATATGTAGGTGTGTTTGTAAAGAAAAATAAAAAGAATATAATTGAGTTTCTTTTTTATAAATATTTTGTTTACGTAATTAATTTAATAATAATTGTCATTTTATGCCATTTTAACTGTCTTATTGTAATTAAAATATTCAATTATAGGAGATGGAGAGTTAAAAACAGTGTGTCAATAGAACCACACTTACTTTAATTATGTGATTGTGTGAAGACTGAAGATTTTTTTTTTTTTTCCCCTTCATTTCCTTATGATATGACATATGTCAAATTTAGTATAAACATTGGTACTTTATTAGACGCATTTTTCTATTTAAGTATCAAAATAATTTGTATGTTTATTTACTAGGAGCAAAAAATTACAGTCAATCACCCGTTTACTTACTTATTTATATGGAAAAAAAAAATTTATTTTGGTGGACCCAACATCAATTTGAGATTTTGAGAAATGAGATTGACAATCTCAGGTCCTTTTTTTTTTTTTTTTGGTGCAGAAAGCCTAAAAAAATGGGTTTATTAAAACTAATTCTTCTAATTTTTTTTTTATCTGTCTAAATAGGGTAAAGTGGGGTTAAATTAAAAGTTCATGAAGTATGGTGTGAGTTCTTAAATTTTGAAGTTAAAGCGAAAATTACCCTAAAGCTCAGTGAATATAAACAAAAATGATCCCTAAAATAATTATAAGGAAGGATAATAAGTTAGAGATACAAAGGGACAATCCAAAGAGTTAGTAGGTATTTAACACAGATGCCCTCAAACTTGTTAGTTTTTTGCAACTTACCCTCAAACTTTCAATTTTTGACAAATCACCCTTAAGTTGTTAAATTGTTACAATATACTCCTATAAATTAATTTTCTGTTAAATTAATAACGAAAAACCATGCATCATTAAAGACGAAAAAATCCCTTTTCAACCAAACATTTTTCAAATTTTAATATAAATCCTAATACAAATATTCCAGTTTTAAATCCGTAATTTAGAGTAAAATTAACTAAAAGGAGTATATTGTAATAATTTATAAGTTTAGGAGATAAATTACTAAAATTAAAATTTTTGGTGGCAAATTGTTAAAGATTAACAAGTTTAGGAGTGCTAAACACTCGAGAATCAACAGATATACTTGGGCCTAATTCTCTCTAAAAAATGGGTATGGGCTTGCCAGATGAGGCCCATAGACATCGTTCGATAGCTCCGCCTCTTTTTCTGCTGCGTTGCTTTTTCCATTCATCGTCTTCTTCACCCGCGGAGAGAAATCGAATTTTAGGGTTAGGGTTTTTGGGGAATTTTTCAGATTTTGGGATTCCATTTTTACTCAGACGACGATGGAAGAGATCACGGAGGGAGTGAACGCCATTAACATAGCTTCTTCCGATAATTATAAGAAGAACCGTATTCAAGTCTCCAACACCAAAAAGCCCTTGTTTTTCTACGTCAATCTCGCCAAGGTAACGCCTTTCTCAATCAGGGTTTTTTTTTTTTTTTTTTTTTAAGTTGTCTCTGTATCTGTTAATTTCGCAAGGTTCTTTCTTTTAATGGTCTTTCTCGTGGGGGTTTTTTTTTTTTTTTTTTTTACGGTTTTTTTATGCAATTTGTATGTTGCAGAGGTATATGCAACAGCACAATGAGGTTGAGCTTTCTGCCCTTGGAATGGGTAATTTTTCCTCGTCCTTTCTTTATAATCATTACTTATTCTTATACATGTGTGTGTGTGTGTGAGATTTTTCCATGTTTAATATAAATAATGCTTTTGGTACGAAGTAGTTAATTAGTATAGTTTTTTTTTTGTTTTTTGTTTTTTTTTTTTTGCCTTTTCTGGTTCAATTTTGTTTTTTTGGATATTATGAGCTATATATACACACACACACACGTACACACATTAAACACCGTTAGCTTCTTTCAAACTCCTTTGGACAATACATCTTTTTTTCTGTGTTTTTTTAATTCCGAGAAGTTTGTTGTAGATTATGATACACGCACATTTGTTACTTAAATATATGAATCCTCACAAACATCAGATTTACAACAGAAAAGTAAAATAAAAGAATGACAGGTTTAATAGCACTTGATCAAAATATGGCAGTCCAAACGAGAAGTTTATTTTTTCCTTATGCTACCAGAGAATTCTCCTTTTTTTTTTTTTTTTTTTTTTTTTTTTTTTTTTTTTTTTTTAAGATAATAGAAGCTAATATGGTAATTTGTTGTGTTTATGTTTTTCAGCTATTGCCACGGTTGTCACTGTTGCAGAAATTCTGAAAAACAATGGATTAGCTCTTGAGAAGAGGAAGAAGTTTTATTTTTATTTTTTTAAGATCTTATCTCCTTTTTCATATTGAACTGTCTGTTATTGATCTCTACAAGATATTGACTTCATATTTTCTCAGAGATCATCACCTCCACTGTTGACATGAAAGATGACTCAAAAGGGCGACCAATCCAAAAGGCCAAGGTAATTTGATGATACAATGTGAATATATTTGGTTTATGGTATACAGCATACATGTGACTTTGCAATATATGATTTCGTATTTTTTTCTCTTGCCCTAATTATAAAAGGCTTCTTTGTTATTGAATGTGTGCGTGAATGGTGATTTTGTAAATTTTCTTCTCATTTTATAGACTGTACCATTAACGTACTAGGCTTTGTGGCATTGATCAAATTTGGATTTTGTATTGTTGTCTTAAAAGTTATTAGAATCCAGCTCGGATGAAAAAATGCCCACCAATCAATAGCCAATTTTACTACGTTTCTTCAAATTGATATATTGTAGACCGACGGCGTCCTGCCTAATCTCTTAACATTGTTTTGACATCTGACCTTGCGATACATTTCTGTTGATTTATCTCCCTCAGATTGAGATAGTGCTGGGAAAAACTGAAAACTTCGATGAACTGATGGCAGCTGCTGCGGAAGAAAGAGAAGCGGCTGCAGAGGGTGAAGAGCAGGGTTGAATTGTGATTCTTATCTAGTCTGTGGTTTTGCTTGTTTTAGTATCCGAGATCTTTATTATTCTTTTTTGTTGATTATAGGTTTTAGGCTTCTGAGTTATTGTTGTCCGCATGGTTTTGATAAATACTGAAGGTTTTAGGAGCTTAGATTCAAAGTCACTTTCATATTCGAGATCAAATTTTGTTATCTGATCATTGGCTTCTGATTTGGCGTATGCTTGATGTTATGTTGTCTTTTCGATATGTGTACAATTGGTTCATAATCTGTGTTCTATGAAGATATCTTGATTCGTATTATTTTTAGCCTCCCCATTGTGAGCATATGAAATAGAGGTCATTCATTATTCACATCCCTTCTCTTGAGCAATTCCATTTTCCAGTCGTCTTGTTCTACAAATCACTCAGAACCCGGATAGGGAGATTAAGCATTCTGAAGAAATAGTTCTTACTTCTTACAAATTTCATTAATGCGAAATTATAAGTCAATTCATGGTGGGATTTACAAATTCTGATTCTCAAACCAGGATAAGAGTTTAGGTTTACAAGCTCAAAACTGAAGGACTTGATTCTGTCTTTAAAAATAAAAAAATAAAATAAAATAATTAAGATAAACGATTATGGGGGAAGAAAATGGTGTACTTGGATGATGGAGGTGGTGGTGTTAGCTATTGCGTGGTATATGGTCCTAGTATGGTGTAGCTCTTGCATATTATGTTGATCCTTTTCAAGGTAGATTGCTCAATATCTTGATATCCATCACAATCTCGGTTTGATCCCACGTTGTTGGGTTTTTTTTTTTTTTTTTTTTCGTTTTTCGTGCATCAGGATGACTGAGCTTAGCACTGTCCAAGTTGTCGCTGATGCGTTAGATAATACATTTGTTTTGCTATATACACCAAAAGTTTGTTCAATATTGCATGTTAATCAGCTATGAAATTGTGTACTCAATATTTATAGTTAAATTTGGTAAGTTGTAGAACCATTATGGTTCGCAAAAGGCGTCAACAAAACAGTACTTTCATTAGCACTATATTTTGAATCTTGTCTTCCGAATTAACAAATCAATTCAAATATCTAACCTTTCTCATAAATCAAGAAGTGGGTAACAAAAAAATGTGTTTTTTTTCTTTTTTTTTTTTTGGTATTACATTTACACTTCCTCTTTGTTCTCTATCATTACCCTCTTGCATGCCTCATAGCACATGAAAGATATCCCAGCAGCAGGCACCAACTTCATGCAGCTAGGGCCTAATCCTCGATACAAACCTCGGATTCCTTCCCTTTCGAGTATGCTCACAAG